>JASDDO010000024.1:636802305-637402305 GCA_030015575.1 Agapanthus africanus | reverse complement strand
ATTCCAAAACCCCACGATTTGTGTTATTTCAAATGGCACCATAGTATGACGTATATATATATATATTAAATGCAGATTAGTAACCGTTATGTCTCGTATTTAGCCCCCGCTCATTATTGTTGTTCGCCCCGCATCGCATACTTGCATTGCTATTTAATATTGCATTGTTGATATTATGCTGTTAGGACACCAGCACCATTACCGATGATGCGTATGTACCACGTACATTTATTTGCCGGCACACACACATCTTCATAGGTAATTCCCATGTTACGTACACCTTAGAAAATATTATTGCTTGACTTAGCTTATTAGTTAGTAGTTTGACATGATATTAGTGTACCTGCCTTATATGCCAGTTTAGACATTGTAGTTATTACTTGTCACTTCATGCATACTGTTATTCATTGTTATACCGCATTCATAGATTTTCATGCCTATATTCATGGTTTTACGTGCTATTAATGATTTGGATTCGAATTTCATGAGATTTCTTGGATTTGGAGGAAAACCGCAAAAATATAAACAAACTTCTTCTCCCTCTTTTAAATAAAAAGTGCGGTTTTCCCATGATGTATGAGTCGTTCACCATGAGTTTGCTGATGGATTTCAAGACCCGAGTTCGAGGAGTGGAGGAACCGTTTCGGGTACATGGTGGACCCGGAGCGGAATCCCGGGGCAAGAGGATCGCAGATGATTGCGTTGAGCCTGCCAGGGGAGCACTACCGACCGGTGATTTTACCCGACGCGTCGGATATCTGGAGGATACCTTCGTAGCCTTGAGATTGATGGTAGGGGCCGGTCTGGACTGACGGCGCCCTAGATATTGGGATTTGAGACAGTGAGATTTCGAGATATTGAGGTACTGAGATTTGATGATCCAGGTCAGTCCGGGTAGCCGGAGCCTGAGATATTGAGATATGTGGATTTATGTTTTTGTGTCGATGCTAGACACGGTTTATATTGATTTCCTTATGATACCTCATTTTTAAAAATACAGAAATCTCACTGAGTTATGAAAGCAGTTTCTTCAGTACATGTACTCTGTTTTCATGCATTCATACATCATCCATATGATATATTACTATCTGAGGCACTGACACGAGCACTTGGTATTACTGTTGTTTAGAGGTATACCCTAGCCATTGTTATAGGCTGCTGGTTATATATTTGAGGATATAGATTGATCGTATGACCTGGGATTGCGTCATACATGCGATTCCTGTTCTTAGATGTATTCTATTCACGAGATGGCAACTCACCCCCGTTTTGCCGTACATGTTTCATTACGGCTTTGCTGGCACTGCTTCTTTCGGGTGTCTTGCTAGTAGGTGGGTTTATTTGTATCGTACCCATCATTATACATTGTATATTATTATTCAGTTGTATCTAGAAGTTCCATCAACCAAACATGTATTTATTTTTTTGATAAAGACCAGTGATGTTATTCTTTCGACCTTAGAGTCGCGCGTTATATTTCTGTGGATTTCTTATTGTTTTGAGTTTCCTTTTGAGTTTTGATTCTCGCCCTTGGCGTTGTATATTATATTGCTTGTGTGGTTGTGACCTTCGATTGACGAAGAGCTAGCTCCCGCTTGGGGATGCCTTTTATTGATTTCGTATACTATTCATGTTGTATCCCGTTTGGGGCCAGTATTCACAAAGGAGACTCTGCCGAAATTTTCAGGAAATATTTGATGTTTTTAAAAACGCATAATTTGGCTTATGCTATTAAAACTATTTGATTTAAATTGGTTTTCCTTCACTCTACTACTTTTCTTGTTTTGGTTTTCTGGGTTTTCGGCTTACTTAGATTACGTACGCTTCGAGACGTTTCGTAGTCTAAGTGCCGGTCATGTTCCGTACTTTCGGGTCGTGGCATGAGGTGAAGACCAAAGTGAACCAAGGTCAAATGACCCCTCACCCCCTCTCTCTCTCTCTTGCCCATACCTCAAGCCATGCTCCCATTCTTTATTCTTTTCTTTTCTTTCCCCTTTTTCTTTTATTTTCTAAAATCCAACTCAATTGAAAACCCAAATACAAATAAAGGAAAACAAGATGCTAGGGTTCATAAAATTTCAAGAATGTGCTTGGAACATGACATGGTGCATGTCACATGCCTAACTAAGCTTAATGCGCGATTAGTAATAATTAATCACGCTTAGGCATAAACTTGTATATATTTAATTATATAAAATTTTAATGTGTCTAAATCTTATATTATTCTATCAAAATCAACATTCAAATGTAATATTCCAATATTTCCCAATTTATCGGTATTTAATTATACCATATCGTTAAAACAACTCTCCAGACATTAAAATATTCATAATATTTATCATTCAATTATGTAAATTCCCAAAAAATAATATTTTATTTTTCTGAAATGTTACAGGTACTCTTCCGGTATGTTCTTTCGACTCACGGTTGTTATACGATCCAGGTTACACACATTCTTATTTATCTATGCACTTTGCACCGAGTTTGGGCCGAGTGTCGTCTTTGCTAGATCAGCCACTCGTTGTTCTTACTCCGATAGGCGAGTTGTTTGTCGCTCGATTTGTGTTTTGATCGTGTTTCATTCGTATCGAGGAGAGGGATTCTTTTGTTGATTTGATTCTCCTAGATATGTTGGACTTTGACGTTTTTCATGTAGGATTGCCTAGCACGACAGCAAGGTTTCGGGAGGCATCTTCTATGCCATTTTCAAAAGATTGCGATGCTAAACAATCCTAACCCCAGTATCTTAACTAGAGATTTAGACAATACACCATGTAAACAACATTACAACTAAGTGAATATGTAATACAACCTTTGTAGACCGGTCCTTCACTTCAATAGCACCAGGTAGTAGTCCATTCGCTCCAAGTAGTGATCTTCCGAACTCTAGAATGGCTCCACAGGATGAAAGGAACAAGCTTGCACGAAGTCTTCGAGGCCGAAGATGATGTTCGTCGAGGAGACACTAACCCAAGCTAACTCTTCACTAATTAGATATTAGTGAAGCTAACACCTTAAAATAAATGGCTAATCTAGTAGAGGATGACGAAGGAGGATTTTTTCTCACTTTAAAATTAATTTTCTCACTATTATTCTTCTCCTCTAAAAAACCTATAGATCTAAGCTCTTGATGAAGAAGAAGATGAAGAGATAAGGTAAATAATGTTATGGTAACCATGGGTGAGAAAATATCTCATATATCTCATGTAGAGACTTTACCATGGGTTTAGATAATGGTTAAGTTAACAAATATCTAAGGTAAAACAAAACTAGTGGACGAAGACAATGGGTCTACAAGTTTCTACAAGCTTCACCCATGTGACTAATTTCCAACTAATTTGGATTTACCTTAAATAAATAAACCTTGCATTATCATGAGCATGGTGTGAGTCTTATACACCTATGTAGTGTGTATCATCAAGCATGTCACAATAAGAAATACAATTAATATATATCACATATATATTAAATGCGTAAGTGAGAAAAGAAATGTTTAAGTGAACTAATATTAGTTAATGTAAATTAATATATCAAATATATAATTATACATTAAATCATTAAATCAACACTTGATTTAATAATCCATCTATATCTCATATGACCGACTAATATTATTTGTATCAACTTATTGAATCAATACTTGATTCGATAACCAGGCTATATAACATATAACCGACCGATATCACATATCGCGAGAATAGAATACGGTATCACATACTCGTATTAATCTCTGTCCCGCACATATCACATATGTGCTCCTACATCATTTTTCCTAAGCCAGTAAACCACTGTGTAGGACTCTAAAGACTCGTCAATACGACGACAGTAGGTGATGATCATATCAGGCACCCACAAGCCGTCAGCGGTACTAGCTGGACGTAACAGCTACCCGGGTATTAAGCGATCAGAAGATCAACAAGCAAGCCTACTCATACTCGTGTAAAGCCTGTTAGTAACACTACCGTACAGCCCGATCTCTTCGTCTGATATGACACATAACCAGTCTAGGGGTGGTAAACATCAGACCCCGGTAACCGATAAGTCATGCCGATGTGAGGCTCATAATGGGTTGAGAAACTACTGATAACACTTACCAGAAAATCTACGTATCAGTCCTGGCCAGGGACTTCCTGTTATAGCCAATCGAGCATAGCGCAACATCAACCTTAAATACCGGGAGAGACGAATCCACTCCTATTGCTCATTGCCTCCATGTAATTCGGGACTGTACCCAAAAGCCACCGTTTTGCACGTTCTCTAGAACGTGCTAAGGTGGAAATCAAAGCACAGTGGGAATCACACAAGACTCTATGACGATCTCTGTTCTACAGACTAACCTGTACCAGTGTCACCAGAGAACTGCTATCTAACGATAGGTATAATACCACCTACGAGTTCTCGGTGAGTCCGTTCAGTGTACCCAGTCTCTACTGAGCACCCGTATACCATATTTGGTGTCAAACACCAATGGATGTGGGATCATCCATCGCCCATCATATGGGTCAAGAAGCGTATACGCTAGTCTACTCCGGAATATCGATACACCCTCGACTAGGAAAAATTATAGGATATACTTGTGGACTACCTTGGCCCGACTAATATGATCTCCATCATAGTCCTAGTAGTCAAGTACACATCCTAAGGGCTTTATCAACATGTGAGAGCAAGATAGTATCACATTACAAGTCTACATGTTAAGACAAAGAGAAACCAGATAGCATACTATCATGTCGAGCAAGAAAATCCTCTCTATATATATCCAAGCATCCACTATAATGTTAATCACATGTACAATAATGGCCTCTAGGATATACATATAACTAACAATCTCCCACTTGCACTAAGGTCAGTTGTTGTAGTATCTCATACCCAACATCCCGAAGAGTCTCTCAAATTGTATCTAGGGTATGGCCTTTGTGAGAGGATCCGCTGTATTGTCCTTCGTGTCAACACTCCTGACCTCGATCTCCCAGCGATCAACTATCTCCCGGATCAGGTGATACCGCCTCAGAATATGCCTGGTTCGCTGATCGGACCTGGGTTCCTTGGCCAAGGACTGCTCCATTGTTATCGCAATACAAAGGTATTAGATGTTCAATGGATGGAACCACACCAAGTTCAGTTATGAACTTTTTCATCCAGATAACCTCTTTGGAAGCATCGTTGGCAGCGATGTATTCAGCCTCCATCGTCGAGTCTGCCACGGTTTCTTGCTTGGAACTCTTCCAACAGACCTCCCCTCCATTGAAGATAAAGACAAATCCCGAGACCGATTTAGAGTCGTCCTTATCACTTGGGAAGCTCAAATCGATAAAGGACTCCACTTGGAGTTCACCATTACCATACACCAAGAACACCTCTTTAGTCCTTCTCAAGTACTTGAGAATGTTCTTCACAGCTGTCCAGTGACTCTCTCCTGGATCTGATTGATACCTACTCACTACACTTAGTGAGTATGCTACATCGGGTCTGGTACATAACATCGCGTACATGATAGAGCCTACTACCGAAGCATAGGGTATCCCTTGCATGCGAGCTCTCTCCAAATCAGTCTTGAGAGACATCTCTTTGGAGAGAGTGAGTCCTGTGATCGTGGGTAAATTCCCACGCTTGGAATCTTCCATACTAAACCACTTTAGTATGGTGTCTGTATACTTGGATTGGGACAATCCCAGTATCCGTTTAGATCTATCTCTATAGATCTTAAAACCAAAGATGTAGGACGCATCACCTAGATCTTTCATTGAGAACCTTTGTGATAAGAAGAGCTTGACCGAGTGCAGCATGGGAACATCATTTCCTATGAAGAGTATGCCATCCACGTACAATACGAGGAAGACAACCTTACACTCTGCCACCATCTTGTATACAAAAGGTTCATCTATGTTTTTGATGAAGTCAAATTCTTTGACTACCACAACGAAACAGATGTTCCAACTCCGAGATGCCTGCTTTAACCCGTGGATTGATTTAAGTAGCTTGCATACCTTTCCGCTGCTCCCACTATCCACGAAGCCCTCTGGCTGAGTCATCTACACGCTCTCTTCTAAATCACCATTTAGAAAGGCGGTCTTAACATCCATTTGCCAGATTTCGTAGTCATGGTATGCAGCGATGGCAAGTAGGACCCGGATGGACATAAGCATAGCCACTGGAGAAAAGGTTTCATCATAATCCACACCTGGTCGTTGACGAAAACCTTTTGCAACAAGTCTATCTTTGAAAGTCTCAACTTTTCCATCTACACCAAGTTTTTTCTTGAAGATCCACTTGCTCCTGATGGGTTTTACCCCTTCAGGAGAATCTTCCAAAATCCATACTTTGTTGGTGTACATGGATTCCATCTCAGATTGCAATGCATCCATCCATTTCACAGAGTCCTCACTCGTGATGGCCTGCTCGATGCTAGTTGGGTCATCATCTTCCATGATGCAATCCTCGCTCCCACCATCAACGAGAAAACCGTAGTATTTCTCAGGTGGATGAGGAACCCTACTACATCGGCGGAGAGGCTGAGATTCGTTGGGAACTATTGAATCCCTGGTTCTACCAAATCTTCTGTCGTAGTTTATACTGCTGGAACTTTTTCCAGCTCTACCTCCTCGCCACTAATTTATTTTTCAAGAAATTCATTTTCTAAAAAGGTGGCATTGTGAGAAACAAATGCCTTTTGTTCCTCGGAATGGTAGAAGATATACCCACGTGAATTTTTGGGACATCCAACAAACTTACACAGAACTGACCTTGCCTCGAGCTTGTCCGGATTTTGCGTTTTAACATAAGCCGGACAACCCCATATCTTAATATAATTAAGAAATGGTCTTTTCCACTTCCATATCTCATATGGAGTGGTAGGCACAGATTTGGTAGGGACCATATTCAATAGGTGTATGGTTGTCTTAAGCGCATACCCCCAAAAGGAAATATGCAATTCAGTAGTGCTCATCATAGAGTGCACCATATCCAATATGGTGCGATTCCTATGCTCTGATACACCGTTTGGCTCTGGTGTATACAGAGGAGTAAGATGAGAGAGAATCACATTCTCTTTTAGATAGTCACGGAATTCCGTGCTCAAGTATTCTCCTCCCCGATCGGATCGTAGGATTTTAATACTTTTACCCGTCTGGTTCTCGACTTCATGCTTATATTCTTTGAATTTCTCGAAAGCTTCAGACTTCTGTTTCAACAGGAACACATGTCCATATCTTAAGAGATCGTCAGTGAATATAATGAAGTACGAGGAACCATTCCTGGCATGTGTAGACATGAGACCGCATACATCACTATGTATTAATCCCAAGAGTTCCGTAACTCTTTCTCCATGTCCAGTAAACGGAGTTTTGATCATCTTTCCTTTGAGACAAGAATGGCAAGTTTCATAAGATGATAATTCGAACGGATTCAAATATCCATCCTTATTTAACTTATCTAGTCGTGTCGCATTGATATGACCTAGTCTACAATGCCACAAGAAGGATTCGTTCATTTCTGAACTCTTCCTCTTATGTGTGTTTTGTACGTTAAGAACTGTGTTTTGATTCAGAATGTATAAGCCGTTACATAACGTACCAAACCCAATCAACACTTCATTTAGGTAAATGTTCATAACATTATTCTCCACTGCAAAGTTATATCCTTCTTTATCTAATAAAGAAATTGATATTAAATTGCATATCATATAAGGTACGTAATAACATTCCTTCAAGATCAAAGTATTGTCATTTGGTAATACAAGGTGATATTCACTGACTGCTTTGGCTGCAACACTCGCACCATTCCCTACTTTTAGAGAATGATCACCTATACCCAGTTCTCTACCTTTCCTTAGCCTATGCAACATATTACAAATATGGGACCCGATCCGGTATCTAATACCCAGGACGTAGAGTGTACTGAGAAACAGTTCTCGGTAACTAACACACCCAAAGAAGATGCATCAACATGCTTATTCTTCGTTTGGGCGGCGTGGGAATCCGGATATACCATATTTCTTGCTCGGACTTATAACAATTATAAGTTGGTGTGGAACCAACGTTCCCCAGATCCGCAGAACAAGCGGGTTCGGTCAATACATCCATATTATTATCTTAATTAAGGCATGACATGGTCACTACCTAAGAGAGAGAGAAGAATACACTTAGTGTTAGTTGTATGTATGCCCTAGAAGCCAGTATTGTACAGATGATGTATATTATATTGGATGCTTGGACATATATAGAGAGGACTTTCTTGCTCGATATGATAGTATGCTATCTGGTTGCTCTTTATCTTAACATGTATACTTGTCTCTTTATACTGTTTTATAGTTACATGTTGGTAAGGCCCTTAGGATGTGTACTTGACTACCTGGACTATGATGTAGATCATACTAGTGGGGACATGGTAGTCCATAAGTACTTCCTTCAAGGTCTCTAGTCATGGGTGTATCGAGACAGGGCTTCGATACACCAGTGTAGACTAGCGTATACGCATCTCGACCCATGAGAAAAACCCTAAGGGCTTTACCCATCGATATACGCATCATCCATCGTCCATCTCATGGGTCGAGATGCGTATACGCTAGTCTACACTGGTATATCGATGCGCTGTCTCGATACACCCACGACTACGGACCATGAAGGATGTACTTATGGACTACCATGTCCCCACTAGTATGATCCGCATCATAGTCCAGGTAGTCAAGTACACATCCTAAGGGCTTTACCAACATGTAACGATAAGACAGTATAAAGAGACAAGTATCTACACTATACATTACTATCAACTGAATACCATACACAAGTATCTACATCTTCGATCCCCTTGAAGAATCCTGATACTTGCAATACCTGGTTCTCCACTTTATTCATATACCTATAACTTCTTAAAACTTGGACCTTGTGATTCTACGAAACACATGTATAAGAACTAGAGAAGTCACAAGTAAACCGAATATAGTACGAGGACCAACCCCTCTGTCCTAATGGACACTGGACAACATACAATACTCTGTATAAGTCCCTTGAGTCTAATAACTCAATCCCTCTGTGTCGTAGGTTAAAAACTGTATTTATGGTTAAGAAGAATTACACCGTTGTTTAATGCTCCTTACATAACCATCCACTGATATAGGTAAATGTCATGGACAAAATTTCAAAAAGTTATATCTCACTCTATAAAAATAGACGTACAGATATATCAATTTGAAATTGGTGCATAGCAACGGATATTCAAAACCAAATATTTGCGGTCCGGCAAACAGCCCAGGCGATTTCCTCAAATATCACCAATTATAACGAATTCCGATATAATGAGTGTAGGGTTGCTAGCCACGCGCACAAAGGTCTACGAGGCATCAACCATTCCCGATTAAAATTTTAGCCGTGCCGAACAACTCTAATACGGATCTTTAAACTAGGGTTTAGGCGAAAACTAGCAAGTTAACAACTTTAACTACAAGGGAAAGGGATTACAACCTTTGTAGATCCGGTACTTCACTTCATTAGCTCCGTGTAGATGTCCCCATCGCTGCGATCGTGAACTCCGGACTCTAGAGAATCTCCTCAAGAAGAACGAACGTGCTTGCTACGATGACTTCGAGGCCGAAGATGATCTACGTCGGGGAGACACTAACTCAAGCTATTCATTCACTAGGTCATAAACTTTGTGAAGAGAACACACTCTACTACATGGCAAGTGGTAGAGGATGAAGAAGTAGGAAGTGGGCTCACTTTAGAATTGATTTTCTCACTCTTTTTCTCATAGCACCATTGGAGCTAGTAAGCTTTTGGATGGAGCTTGATGATGAAGAAGAAGAAGAAGAAGAAAGAATGAATTATCCATCCAAATGAAAACATATCCATTAAATAATGGCACCATGGTTGAGTTAAGTCCTCATGATTAACTCATGTAGAGAATTAACCAAGGCATTAGGTTAAGGGTTGGGTTAAAGAATATCAAGACAAAAGACAAAAGAGTGGACTTTGTCAAAGTCTCTCCAAGCTTCTTCAAGCTTGATTACTTTGACTATGTTTAACCCTTTTGTTAAATGTTATGATAAAAGAATAACCATAATCTTAAAACTAATCTTGGTTCAAGTCTCATACACCCATCTTGTGTGTATCATCAAGCATGATACAAACATGTACACTTGCATATATCACATATAAACAATGTGCACAAACTAGTGAGAAAATAAATCATAAGTGAGCTAATACTAGTTAATGCAATGCAATATATCAAATATATAATTATGCATTAAATTACTAAATCAACTCTTGATTTAATAATCCAGTTATAACCGACTAATATCAAAAGTAACAACTTATCGAATCAAGACTTGATCCGATGACCCGGCTATATCTCATACAACCGATCAATGTCATGAATCGCGAGAATAGAATACGGTATCTCATATCGTATTAATCTTGGTCCCGCACATATCACATATGTGCTCCTACTCCGTTTCGCTTGAGCCAGGAAACCCCTGTGTAGGACTCTAAAGACTCGTCAATACGCCGGCAGTAGGTGATGATCATATCAAACAGCCACAAGCCGTAAGCGGTGTGCTAAACGTAACGGCCACCCGGGTATTGAGCAATCAGAAGATCAACAAGCAAGCCCACTAGTTCTCCTGCGAATCCAATCAGTAACACTCCCGTACAGTCCGGTCTCGTCGTCTGATATGTCACGTATCTCGCCTAGGGGTGGTAAACGTCAGACCCCAGTAGCTCGATAAGTCGTGTCGATATGAGGTCTATAACAGTTCGAGAAACTACTGGTAACACTTACCAGTAAATCTCAGCAACCATGGCCAGGGATTTCTGGTTATAGCCAATCGAACACAGCACAAAATCAACTCCCTATACCGGGAGAGACGAATCCCCTCCTATCGCTCATTGACTCCATGTGTTTCGGGACTGTACCCAAAAACCATTGTTTTGCACGCCCTCTTGGACGTGGTAATGTGGAAATCAAAGCACAGTGGGAATCACGCATGACTCTGTGACGATCTCGGGTCAACAGACTACTCTGTACCAGTGTCACCGGAGAACTGCCATCTGACGTGAGGTATAATACAATCTGGGAGTTCTCGGCGAGTCCGTCTAGTATACCCAGTCTCCACTGAGCACCCGTACACAATCCTTGATGTCAAACACCGATGGATATGGGATCATCCATCGCCTATCATATGGGTCAAGATGCGTATACGCTAGTCTACTCTGGTACATCGATGCCCTATCTCGATACACCCACGACTAGGGACCTTGAAGGATGTACTTATGGAATACCATGTCCCCACTAGTATGATCCGCATCATAGTCCAGATAGTCAAGTACACATCCTAAGGGCTTTACCAACATGTAACAGAGAAACAATCAGTGTACACGTTAAGGTAAAGAGTAACCCGATAGCATACTATCATGTCGAGCAAGAAAGTCCTCCATATATATGTCCAAGCATCCATTACAATATACATCTCATGTATAGTAATGGCCTCTAGGGCATACATATAACTAACAATCTCCCACTTGCACTAGGGACATCTGATAAGAGTGGTTGTAGTATCTTATACTCAACCATCCCATAAAAGTCTCTCTCTGGGAAATGGCCTTTGTGAGTGGATCCGCCGTGTTGTCCTCTGACTCTACTGTCCTAACCACGATCCCCTGGAGATCAACCATCTCCATGATCAGGTGACACTGCCTTAGAATATGTCTGGATCACTGATGGGACGGGCGTTCCTTGGCATAAGCCACAACTTCATTGACACATAATGGTAGGAACGAAGTTCATCTCATGAACTTATATACACCCAGACTGCCTCTTTGGTAGCATCTTTGGTAAGGATATATCTTGCCTTTAATCGTCAAGTAAGTCACGGTATCTAGCTTGGAACTCTTCCAACATACCGTCCCTCCACTGAGGGTAAAGACAATGTCTGCGACGGACATTCAGTCGTACTTATCACCATGGAACCTTTCCTGTGATTCTCCTCAGGATCGATTGGTACCATCTCACTACAACTAGTGAGAATCCTAACATCCAATTAGATCTATCTCATAGATCCAAAACCCAGGATTTAGCAGGTATTAATTTGATCCTATATGGAGAATCATTGTGATAAGCGGAGATTGACCGAGCGTACATTGGAAACTCCTTCCCTATCAAGAGTATGTCATCCACGTACTCTACGAGGATCACCACCATGCTCCCTACTACCCTTTTTGTATATACAAGGTTCATCTACCATTTTGATGATGTCAAACTCTTTGACTAACACATCAAAACAGACATACCAACTCCGCGATGCCTGCTTTATCACATAAAACATCTTGCACACGTTTTCGCTGCTCCCACTGTCTACGAGGCCCTCTGGCTGTGTACTTATAGACTCACTCTTCTAAAACATCATTTAGAAAAGTAGTCATGGCACCCAACCGCCAGATAAAGTAGTCATGGTATGTAGCCGTAGCAAGTAGGATCTGGATGGACTTAAGCATAGCTGCTTAGAAAAGGTTTCATCATAATCCATACCTGGTCAATGATGCAAACTTTTAACAAGTCTGGCTTTGAAAGTCTCAACTTTTCCATGTACACCAAGTAATCTTCTCAAGATATACTTGCTCCTGATGGAGATTTAACCCTTCAGATAAAGCAACCAAAGTCCATACTTTGTTGGTGTATAAGGATTCCATCTCAGATCGCTAAGCATCCAGCCATTCTCACTGAGTCACACTCCTGATGGCCAGCTCGAAATTAGTTGGGTCATCATCTCATGATGCAATCCTCGCTCCAACTGTCATAGAGAAACTGAAGTATCTCTCAGGTGGATGAGGAACCCTGCTAGATCGGCGAAGAGGCTGAGGTTCGTAGGTTACTATTGAATCCTTCGGTTATACCAAATCATCTGCTGCAGTTTGTATAGCTGGAACATTTCCAGTTCTACATAACAGACCTTGCCTCGAGCTTGTCCGGATTTTGCTTTTAGACATAATCCGGACAACCACAAAGCTTAACAAACTTAAGATATGGGCTCTTCCCTTTCCATATCACATACGAAGTGGCAGGCAACTGATTTGATTTAAACCCTATTCAATAAGTATGCAGCCTCTCAAGTGCATAACTCCCAAAAGGAAAATAGGGAACTCAGTAGTACTCATCATAGAGCACACCATATCACATAGGGTGCTATTGCTCCGCCTCGATATACCATCGTGCTATGGTGCATACGGAGGAGTAATGCTGAGAGAGAATCTCATTCTCCTTTAGAATAGTCCAGAATTTCCGTGCTCAAGTATTCTCCTCCTTGATCACATCAAAGGACATAATACTTTTACCCGTATTTTGGTTCTCTACTTCTAACCTACATTCTGTGAATATCTCAAAAGGTTCGGACTTGTGTTTCAACAGGAACATATGTCTGAATCTTGAGAGATCATCAGAGAATGTAATGAAGTACAAGGAACCGGTCTTGGCATGTGTAGACAGGGGAGCTACATACATCAACATGTATCATCCCAAGAGTTCACAAACTCTTTCTCTGTTTCCAATAAACAGAGCTGTGGTCATTTTATCTTTGTGACATGACCGGCAAGTTTCATAAGATGTAAATTCAAACTAATTTAAATATGCATCTAAATGCAACTTCAGCTAGCCAGGTCGCATTGATATGACCCAGTCTACAATACCCCAAGAAGGATTCGTTCATTTCTGAACTTTTCTTCTTGTGTGTGTTCTGTATACTAAGAACTGTAGTTTGATTTAGAACGTCAATATTTTTAGATAACGAGCATGAACCGATCAACTCTTGATATAGGAAATGTTCAAAACATTATCCAACAATACAAAATTATATCATTTCTTTACTAATAAAGAGACTGATATGATGTTGTATATCAGGTTCGGTATCTAAAAACATTTGTTTAGAATCAATGTATTCTGGTAATACGGGGTGACAGTGACCAACAGACTTGGCTGCAACACTTGCACCGTTTTCTGTCTCTTGAAACTTTTCACACGTTCTCAGTTCTTTGCCTTTCTGTAGCTCATGTAACAGATTACATATGCGGGATCCTGATCCGGTATCTCATACCCAGGACGTAAAGGATACTGAGAAACAGTTCTCTGTAATGAACACACCCGAAGAAGATGCATCTGCATGCACTTTCTTCGTTTGGGCGGCACGGGAATTCTGGTAATCCCCTAATTCCTTCTCTGTCTTATAACAATTATAAGTTGGAGCGGGACCAACGTTCCCCAGCTCAGTATAACAAGCGGGTTCGGTCAATAAATCCGTATTTTTATTTTGATTAAGGCATGATATGGTCGCTACCTTGAGAGAGAGAGAGAAGAAAACACTCAGCGTATGCTCTTGCAAGATCAGATTGGTTATTATTTTATCTAATCAGGATGGCTCCCACTGTTTTTATCAAATCTTCCTTCAAACCCTAAAAGGAAAGACTAGCCGGGATTAATTACACGCTACAAATTCGCCAATCTTTCAGCCAGGCCAGTGTCGGTATTTTGAGGGAGGTTCCCCGTGCTTTCGCACGGACCTAATTAAAGTAAACCTCGTTTTCCCAGAGGCGTAACCTCGTTAACACCTTTCTAGACACTTACTTGATCGGCTAATTGTAATGTGTAAAACTCTCCTAGGAGTAACTCTTACTCGCAGCGGGTATCGGGATCCAACTGTCTCATAGAAGGTATGCAATCTCATTGCAAATTTCAACACTTGAAATTCCCGATAATATTTTGCCCCTAACGTGCTATGACCTTGACGAAAGCCATCTAACCATAGCCTGCTAGTCAAGTTCAACCCGTACATTTCTTGACTGAATTAAACCCACCCGCACGACCCTTGACGAAAGCCAACAAAGCCGTACGACTACCCTAATCCAATCGCATCGTATGCAGCAGATAAGCAGCATATAGCTACCGCACACTACACCTTGACGAAAGCCAACAAATGTAGCACGAATGCTATATACAACTTATCTGAAATGACGGAGGGCTACGACAGGTTTTTCTAAAAACCTATTGCGTAATGAACTTGATATCGTTGTAGAATCAAATGATTTTAAAATGGAGTGTTTTTGAGGCTTTTCTAGTTTTGCTAAAAGGGTCTCTCCCGGTGAAGGGATCGTCGGCCTTTCCACATCGAATAAGGTGCATGATATTTCATAAATATCACTATGCAAAGCAAAAACTCCAAAAGCAATAAAAAGACAAACCGAAGGGTGTAGCATCTGCCAGTTATTGCTAAAAGGGTCACTCCCGGTGAAGGTATCTCGGCCCTTTCCTTATGGAATAAAGTGCAGGATGTTCTACAAGGAATATCGCGATGCAAAGCAAGAACTGTAGCTACCTGTTCTTGAAAAATTTGATTCCACAACATCTTTTAGGATTCTTTTTCTTTCATTAATCACATTAATGAAGTCCCATCATTTAAGTCACTTAAACATCATAGATAAATACGACGTACACTTATGCCATCCGCATTCGCCTCGATGTCCCCTCGTGCACCGTTAGGTTAGGTAACTAACGGCAGAGCGGGGCAGGGCTAGCCCGGGTGTAAAACATAAGTAACGTCTATATAATATATCGTATATAGTATATACAGTATCTATCACAACATATCAAATGATCACATCACAGATATCGCAGCAGAAGAAACATATGAAACATTGGATATACTAGGACGACCATGTTTTCAATACGAGCCAGTTTAAAACACGGATTCCACGGTCGCGATGAATAGCCAAACCCACATCGCTAGACCCCTACGAGAGCGGCAAGCAACACTGCCAATTCTACGGTTAGGAGACCCGGTCTCGACTCCTCGAGATGGTCTCCCACTAGACCCTAGAACCCGGTTACTTGGGCTCCCCGCCTTGGGTCTACCTAATGCGGAAAAGTAAATAATATACACATGGTGACATCAACATCATCCTGGAAGTGCCCCAATAAAAGAATATTACATACATTTAATTTTACATAAATGAAAATGAAAAACTCTCATCTAACATAAAACCCCTGGCTATTCAAACGCGACGATCCAATATAACATATCCAGCAACACATAACATCACATGTCATCAACATAAGTAAACATGCATATCCCAATTGTCGTTGACATATAGCAACGAAACCGGCGATATCACATATTACGCTTACGGTCACAGAAAAGAAAGTGTAAAACTACAACAGTTGGAATCCGCAACCTTCTTAGACATCATATGCCTAACCAAATGAATTCCTTAGACATCGCATGCCTCACATTTATAAACCCCGCATTTTAGTCTCATTATCGAAAACTCTTTTCAATATCAAGTCGGCAATTCAACAGGATTCCCGACATCCTGATCGAATGCTCGTCACAAACTTTAGTAGACGACCGCACCCCCGGATGCCGTCGACGAAGTGCACTAAGGCGGAACACCGCTGCTGCGAGCACCCGAACGGATGCTTTTGGCTACGGGGTTCTCCTACAGTCACTTGGTCGGGGCTATGGGGCGTGGCTGTCTATTAAGTTTATCGGCGAGTATCCGCGTATGCTACGTGATTGCGACAGACTTTTGATCACATCAAAATTCCGTGGCAACCGTTCAAATGAGACTAAAGTGCTATGTTTATAACATTCAAATCAGTTATCTAATAACAATTTGTGGATTCCAAATATTGTATCACATTCCAGATAAATAGACAATGTTAAACTTTTCGATCGAACAATCAAACACCTAAGTTTTCCCGAAAAGCTCAACACTTGAAATAAGTTTAAAAACATCCACTTCATGCCAGAGTACCAACGGTCCAGCCGTAGAAGGGTCAAGCCAACGCCTCACATGTGGCACGCCGTACTGCCCCAAACCCTAAGGTTCAAAAGGCAGTTCAAGACGGTCACATAATCGAGTTAAGGTTTATTGTCTTCTAGAGGGTCCATCGCGTTACTTGCACTACTTAGAACGTTCTTAAACAACGGAAAAATCTAACACTTGGAAATTTCCGGCAGGGGGAAAAATGAGATATTGATATCCAGTCGAACTTTTTAACACGTTCTAAATTATCCGGAAAAACACATAGACGAAGTTAAACTTTCCGATCGAATCTACGAACTCCCAATACAACCCAGAAAACTCAACTCTTGAGTATAAATTAAAATTACCCATAAAACACAGGAATCAGTATAGGACATTACTGTGCAAACAGTTGACAAGGAAGCTATAGTGTGGCCGCGGAACCTCTGCGCGACCTAGGGTACGGCCGCGGTTCCGCGGCGGCTTGATGGAGTTGGGTCCACGTGTTTCAGAATAATTCCTAGAAAACCCTGCTGAATTTTTTGAGTATTTTTAGTTTGGAAAAAGCCACATTTTCAGAAAATGTACAGAGAAAGGTTTGAATTAGGGTTTCGGGGTTCGATCGGATTTCTAACATCGTCTACACTTCGCCTAAAGCTCTAGCTAGACTCTAATACCACAGTAGCGTTGCTAGGCACACGCACAAGGGTTTACGAGGCATCAACCATGCCCGATTAAAATTTTAGCCGTGCCGAACAACTCTAATACGGATCTTTAAACTAGGGTTTAGGCGAAAACTAGCAAGTTAACAACTTTAACTACAAGTGAAAGGGATTACAACCTTTGTAGATCTGGTCCTTCACATCATTAGCTCCGTGTAGATGTCCCAATCGCTGCGATCGTGAACTCCGGACTCTAGAGAAGCTCCACAAGAAGAACAAACGTGCTTGCTACGATGACTTCGAGGCCGAAGATGATCTACGTCGGGGAGACACTAACTCAAGCTATTCCTTCACTAGGTCATAAACTTTATGAAGAGAACACACTTTACTACATGGCAAGTGGTAGAGGATGAAGAAGTAGGAAGTGGGCTCACTTTAGAATTGATTTTCTCACTCTTTTTGTCATAGCACCATTGGAGCTAGTAAGCTTTTGGATGGAGCTTGATGATGATGAAGAAGAAGAAGAAAGAATGAATTATCCATCCAAATGAAAACTTATCCAATAAATAATGGCACCATGGTTGAGTTAAGCCCTCATGCTTAACACATGTAGAGAATTAACCAAGGCATTAGGTCAAGGGTTGGGTTAAAGAATATCAAGACAAAAGACAAAAGAGTGGACTTTGTCAAAGTCTCTCCAAGCTTCTTCAAGCTTGATTACTTTGATTAAGTTTAACCCTTTTGTTAAATGTTATGATAAAAGAATAACCCTAATCTTAAAACTAATCTTGGTTCAAGTCTCATACACCCATCTTGTGTGTATCATCAAGCATGATACAAACATGTACACTTGCATATATCACATAAAAACAATGTGCACAAACTAGTGAGAAAATAAATCATAAGTGAGCTAATACTAGTTAATGCAATGCAATATATCCAATATATAATTATGCATTAAATTATTAAATCAACTTTTGATTTAATAATCCGGCTATAACCGACTAATATCAAAAGTAACAACTTATCGAATCAAGACTTGATCCGATAACCCGGCTATATCTCATACAACCGATCAATGTCACGAATCGCGAGAATAGAATAGGTATCTCATATCGTATTAATCTCGGTCCCGCACATATCACATATGTGCTCCTACTCCATTTCGCTTGAGCCAGGAAACCCCTGTGTAGGACTCTAAAGACTCGTTAATATGCCGGCAGCAGTGATGATCATATCAAACACCCACAAGCCGCAAGCGGTGTGCTAAACGTAATGGCCTCCCGGGTATTGAGCGATCAGAAGATCAACAAGCAAGCCCGCTAGTTCTCCTGCGAATCCAATCAGTAACACTCCCGTACAGTACGGTCTCGTCGTCTGATAAGTCGCATATCTCGCCTAGGGGTGGTAAACGTCAGACCCCAGTAGCTCGATAAGTCGTGTCGATATGAGGTCTATAACAGTTCGAGAAACTGCTGGTAACACTTACCAGTAAATCTCAGCAACCTTGGCCAGGGATTTCCGGTTATAGCCAATCGAACACAGCACAACATCAACTCCCTATACCGGGAGAGACGAATCCCCTCCTATCACTCATTGCCTCCATGTGATTCGAGACTGTACCCAAAAACCACCGTTTTGCATGCCCTCTTGGACGTTGTAAGGTGGAAATCAAAGCACAGTGGGAATCACACAAGACTCTATGACGATCTCAGGTCAGCAGACTACTCTGTTCCTGTGTCACCGGAGAACTGCCATCTGACGTGAGGTATAATACCATCTGGGAGTTCTCGGCGAGTCCGTCCAGTGTACCCAGTCTCCACTGAGCACCCATACACCATCCTTGATGTCAAACAACGATGGATATGGGATCATCCATCGCCCATCATATGGGTCAAGATGCGTATACGCTAGTCTACTCTGGTGCATCGATGCCCTGTCTCAATACACCCATGACTAGGGACCTTGAAGGATGTACTTATGGACTACCATGTCCCCACTAGTATGATCCGCATCATAGTCCAGGTAGTCAAGTACACATCCTAAGGACTTTACCAACATGTAACAGAGAGACAATCAGTGTACACGTTAAGGTAAAGAGTAACCAGATAGCATACTATCATGTCGAGCAAGAAAGTCCTCCCTATATATGTCCAAGCATCCACTACAATATACATCTCATGTATAGTAATGGCCTCTAGGGCATACATATAACTAACAATGAGGATAATCACCTAATTCCCAATAACTTACTCCTACTCATCATCTGTAAAACCATACAGATGTGAGAATCAAACCTGGTAAATACATACCCTAGAGCAAGTGTCTAATTAGGAAATCGGTTTTCTTTTAACAGTACATAGTGAAACTGAAACATTGAAATGTTTCATAGGGGTATCTGGGTATTCGTTGTAATGCCTCTTCCATTATCCAGATTCACAACTGTGACCGTATATTTCTCTTCCATCTCTCCAAATCCCTTTATATGTCTTTAGTCATTACCTTCTGTACACCCCTTTAGGCTAAATGGTTTTCTTCCTTCCCTACCATACGGCACCAGCCTGTGGTTTGGAAGAAGACTATCCAATAAGCATAATGGGTGTACTGTCCTACTCGTAGGAGCACTCACAACCTGAGAGAAGGTGAAGATAAAAGACACCTGAATAAATCTTATTCCTATTTCTCCTGAACCAGAATCCATCCCCGAACTGGAACAATTTCCTTCGAGTTCGTATATAACCATACGATGGAGTATCCAATAAACTGTGGATCTTCATAGTGATACGGGGTGTTCCGGAGAAATACAAAGGTGATGTAGATTCGCGAAGAAATAGTTGGTTTGGTCGTGAATAGCAGTCGCAATTTACTTTGCCCTCTCACCAATCCCTTTATTTGTCTTAACTTAATACCTTCTGTACACCATAGTTAGGCTAATTGGTTTTCTTCATTCCCCACCGTTCGGCACCTGCCTAAGGTTTGGAAGAAGACTATCCAATTAGCATAATAGGTGTACTGTTCTAATCCAAGGAACACTCGCAACCTGAGAGAAGGTAAAAGGAAAAGACAACTGAATAGTCCTATTCGTTTTCTCAAGAGCCAGAAACCATCCTCGAATCTGGAAGAAGTTCCTTCGAGTTCGTATATAACTATACGATGGAGTATCCAATAAACTGTGGATCTTCGTAGTGATACGGGGTGTTCCGGAGAAATACAAAGGTGATGTAGGATTGGCGAAGAAATATTTGGTTTGGTCGTGAATAGCAGTCGCAATTTACTTTGCCCTCTCACTAATCCGTTTATTTGTCTTAACTTAATACCTTCTGTACACCATCGTTAGGCTAATTGGTTTTCTTCATTCCCCACCGTTCGGCACCTGCCTATGGTTTGGAAGAAGACTATCCAATTAGCGTAATAGGTTTACTGTCCTGATCCAAGGATCACTCGCAACCTGAGAGAAGGTAAAAGGAAAAGACAACTGAATAGTCCTATTCGTTTTCTCAAGAACCAGAAACCTTCCTCGAATCCGGAACAAGTTCCTTCGAGTTCGTATATAACCATACGATGGTTTTATCCAATGGAAGTGGACGTTCGTAGTAATACGGGGTGTCCTGGAGAAAAGGGTAAAAGTAGGAGTGGCAATGAGGTATGCTACTCTGACAATCCAAAAGCCAGTGTTTTAAGAAGGTTCGGTCAGCTTGGTCACTGAGTCAGAGTCAAGGGTCAGGTCATGGTCGCTGCTAGAGAGAGAGAGAAAAGAAACACTCTGCGTGCACTCTAACCTAGATCAGAATGGTTATCACTTTATCTAATCAGGAAACCTCCCACTGTACCGTCATATTCTCCTCCAAACCTGAAAAAAGAATTAGTCGGGATCACCCGAGGAGTAAACCAACTCATCAGTGGGAATCAGGATACAACTATCATCGCATGATAACGTGACGGAATCCACTCACGTTATCACAATCCAGAAGGTATGGGCATACCTGGCAAGTTTCAGTTTCTTTAGAAACTCCCGATGTGATTTTTACCCCATGCTCTTATGACCTTGATTTTGGCCAACAAATCATAAGTCACATGTCAAGTTCTACCCGTCATTATCCAGGTTAATTTGAACCCACCCGTACCTACCCTTGACTTTGGCCAACAAAGCAGTACGACTGTCCCAAACCAACGCATCTATCTATGCAACAGAAAAGTAATAAATAGCTACCATACAATATGCCTTGACTTTGGCCAACTAACATAGCATGAATACTACGTGCTACCCGTCTGAAATGACGGAGGGCTACGAATGGTTTTTGGAGAAAAACCTTAAACGTAATGAACATGATATCGTTGAAGGAACCAGACAGCTTTTTACAAAAATATAGTAGCGAAAACCTTTGCTAAAGAGGTCACTCCCGGTGAAGGGATCTCGGCTCTTTCCCCGTAGAATGAGGTGCAGGATATTCCAACTGAATACCACGATGCAAAGCAAAAGGCAATCGGCTATAGTGAAGTTATTACCCTGACGCAAACTTCTGTCCAAGGGGTCACTCCCGGTGAAGGGATCTCGGCCCTTGCCTCGTCGACTGAGGTGCAGGATATTCCAACTGTATACCACTATGCAAAACAAAAGAGAACGTCCTTGCAATAACAGCTTTTTGAAAAATGTTCCAACAACATCAGAATAGGTTTGTTTAGCTTGCATTGATCCGAATCAACGCAGTCCCATCAATTATTCACACCATAAATGAACGAAAATACGATGTACGTATATGCCATCCGCATTCGCCACTGGGTCCCGTCATCACCCGTTAGGTTACTTAACTAACGACAGAGCGGGGACTGGACTAATGCGGATGCAAAATATATACAACATATACTAGTATATATATCAATATATAATAATCGCTCAAGGCGTGATAAAAAGCAGCATCACAGAAATGTAATAAGCATCACAGAACAATACAGTTATCCGGGATCCCCGGGTTTCATAGAGCCGCTACGGAAACCCGGGGCGCGGCAAGTTACCCGCCAAAACCTGAAGCGAGGCAGCCCCCTTCAACAACGTGAATGGACTACCCAGCACTTCACGGAATCCGGTAACTTGGGTATCCCCTACGAGTGCGGCGAATAGCCCGCCAATTCTAGGGTGATGCCCCCTCCGTCTCAAAGCCATGAGATGAGAGCCCGTCGCCCACTAGAACCCGGTTATCTGTGCACTCCACCCTGGGGTAATCCTAGTACAGAAAGTAAAATATACAACGGGTACATCGACCTCAGCCCGGTCGTGCCCCAAAAGAATAATATACAAACAGGAAGCGACGACAGTCCACATGTCGGACGCTCGCCCCGCAATATCAAATGTACATAATAATACCAAACTTTACTACCATTGCATCCAGGCTATCCACCACGACAAATCCGCAACATCACAGCACAACACAGAACATCAACGTGAATGTCACGTTCGCAAATACATCTAAAAGGGCTATAGTAGTTAGACAGGATTTACCGATCAAATGACATTCACGGTCGCAGATATAATGTAAATACTGTGAACTAACATGTTTAAAAGTTTCGATCGACTAAATATCTCGAAGTGGGTCCCAAGTACAATACTCAGTACACAAAATAAATCTGGGCCCAAACAGAATATACCAAAAACCCCAATTCCAACACAGAGACCTACTGAAGAAATTTGGTGCACTGTTGCTACAGTACGGCCGCTGATACGCTGCCAAAACGTGGTTCTGGCCGCGGATCAGCCGTGCTACAGTAAAATCAGCGAACAAAATTTTTCCAGAATTCTCAAAAAACCCTGCACGATTTTCTGAGATGCTCAAAAATATTTTAGGGCAATTTAAAAAATCGACAGAAACACAGAGGTTGGAAATCCGGTTTTCGGAATTTTCGTTAGATCAAAGTTCTAAACACGTTAGAGCAAGCTAGTAAAGGTTAATGGCGTGGCTCTGATACCGTGTAAGCGCACGGCAGCGCCCCGGCCGTCTGTACGAGGAAAAAATGCGGAAAACAAAAACTTTTCTATAACTAGAAACCGGTGCTACCGCGGACTATAAACCCGGATCGAACCATTAACCTACTACCAGCTAACTAGAGAAAGGGTAGAGAGCTATACCGAGCGATCCGTGTCCTTTGGTCTTCGGCCACCATCCCGATCTCCTCGGGGAATCTCCAGTCTCGATCTCCTCGTCGGAAAAGCACCACATCGAGAAGTCTTTTTACGGGCTCCCACCTCTGCAACGAGGCAACTCGGTCACGAAGTTGGCAAGACGACGTGTCCGAGATTGCTGTAGACTGAGTGTAGAACGGTTTGTCTCAAGGGGTTAATTGAAGTTGTCATTTGGATGGACGAATGAACTATGAAGATGAACTAGAATTTTTGTTGCAAACAAAAATGAGATCAACATTTTTCCCCCACCCACAAAATTTGGACAGACCCCTTGAAGTGGCCGGCCCCTTGAATGAGAAGAGGGAGTGTGCAAAAAAAAATGCATGGAAGAGAAAGGGTGATGATGATGAATTATGTCACACCAAAAAGTCCAACTCCAAAACACTTCACTTAACCCATCATAGCAAGCAATGATGAAAGAAAAATAAGTCAATGGAAGCTAGAACCATCATGAACCTATCATCACAAAAACAACCTTCCATATTGCTAATTTGCAAATTTGCAAATAACCCCCTCCACACCAATTTTTAGCCAAAGAAAGATAGAAAGGAAAATGGCCGAAACGAAATACAAACTGGCAACTTCAAAAAGTGATCCGGTAATAAATTACAGGAAAACCCCACGAATGTATATACATACCCGCATCTGTATTCCGACCGAATACAAATGCAAAGAGACAAAATCTACACTGTACAATACTAGGATCAGGCTCAAACCAAAGCCCACTAGTATTATCCGTCTGATCATGATCCGTGCAATACCGCACGTATAAGATCGAACCCTTCCATATATCCATACGGACTCTACAACGTTTTGCCCGAAACTTGAGAAACTGTCTGTGGGGGACTCTAAAGACTCGTCAATACTTTGGCTGTGGATTTAACCACTTGCACGTCAGAGGTATTAGCCGTACGTAACGGGCTACCAAGTATGACCAAAAGGGACGTCGATGAGCGAACTCATCCTGACACCCTACTGAGCCTGTTAGTGACAATATCCGTACAGTCCGGTCCGTTCGTCAATGAGCATCGCATGGCGGGCCTAGGGGGTTGGTAAAAGTCAGACCCCTAAAAGCGGTACAAGTAGTGTCGGAGTGTAGCCCAGAACACCCTGAGATACTACTGGAATACCTACCAGTAAATCTCCTGCCTTGGCCAAGGACTTCGTGTAATGGCTCTCCTAGACACATCGTGACGTCACCCCAAATACCGGGAGAGACAAACCCCTGCAGATCCGCTCACTGCCTCCATGTGGCTCGGGACTGTACCCAACTAAAACCTGTTTGCATGACTCCTTTGAGCCGTGGTAAGGTAGTAATCAGAGTACAGTGGGAACTCACACGAGACAAATGACGATCTCAGGTCGATGAACTAACCTGTACACATGTTACCAGGGAACTGCTATCTGACGTCAGGTATAAAACCAACTAGCATGTTCCCGTCGAGTCCTGTCCGGTGTACTCATAACCCAATGAGCACCTGTATACATCTTAGGTGAACCAACTAACACCAGTGGCTTGTGAGACCGGCCACCGCCCCTCGTCGGGGTCTCGACTGTATACAACAGTCTACTCTGGAGTATCGATGCCCTGTCTCGAAAACTCCCACGACTAGGGACCTTTTTAAGGATGTGCTTATAGACTCCAGCTCCCACGTATATGATCGCCATCATACTGCTGGCCGTCAAGCAAGAATCCTAAGGGCTCTATCAAAGCGCAATAGTGACTTGTAAGGTCACCTAAAGTAGTACACGATGATAAAGATAAACCAGATAGCATACTATCATCTTGAGTAAGACTGACCTACCAGCATAGGGCCTCCCTCAATCATTGCAATCACGTGCCTGTGATCCAATAATTGACTCTAAGGGCACTATCTCCAACAAAAGTCGCACGACTACCCTAATCCAATCGCATCACATGCTATAAGCAGATAAGTACTAATCAGCTACCGCACACAACACATTGACGAAGGTCAACAAATGTAGCACGAAAACTAACTAGTGCTTATCTGAAATGAGGGAGGGCAACGCCATGTTTTTAAGAAAACCTTTTGAATAATGAACTTGATATCATTGTAGAAACAAGTGATTTTTGAAAAGGAATGTTTTTTAGGCTTTTTACTAGTTTTGCTAAAGTGGTCACTCATGGTGAAGGGATCTCGGCTCTTTCCTTATCGAATAAGGTGTAGGATATTTCACAAATACCACTATGCAAAGCAAGAACTAAAAGAAGCAATCAAAAGACAAAACCGAGTGGGTTATATCATCTGTTAGTTTCGCAAAAGAGGTCACTCCCGGAGAAGGGATCTCGACTCTTTCCTGATCGAATGAGGTGCTGGATAATCTACAAGGAATACCACTATGTAAAGCAAAAACTAGAGCTACGCTTTTTGAAAATATGATTCTACAACAAATTTTAGGTTTCTTTTTTTCATTAATCTCATTAATGAAGTCCCATCAATTATGCTTCCTAAGCATCACAGAAGAAATGAAAATACAACGTACGCTTATTCCATCCGCATTCGCTACAGTGTCCTATTATGCACCGTTAGTTTACTTAACTAATGGCATAGCGGGGCGGGACTTGCGCGGGTGCAAAACATAAGAAACATTTATTATATGTCATATATATAATAATAAAGCATTCGTCTCACGCATATAAAGTGATCACATCACAGAATATTAGCAGCAGAAGATAACATATGAAATATTGGATATACTAAGAATTCCGTGTTTTAAATTAAGCCAGTATAAAACACGGATTCCACGGTCGCGATGAATAGCCAAACCTACATCCCTAGACCCCTACGAGAGCGGCAAGCAACCTTACCAATTCTAGAGTTAGGAGACCCGGTCTCGACTCCTCGAGATATGTAAGTTCACGGTGGTGCCCCGGCCGTTAATCCGACGCCGGAATGCGGAAGCGGTGATAAACTTTTACGATACCGGCACCACCATGCACTATAAACCCGGATCGTGCCATTAAACTAGTCCTAGCAAACTACAAGATGGGAAGAGAGATATACCGAGTGATCCGTGTCCTCCAATCTTCTCGTCGTCGTCCCGATCTCCCGCGGAATCTCCGGTGTCCACCTCGTCGCCAGAAGGGCACCACATCGCCGGCTTCTTTTACGGGCTTCCACCTCTATACCGAGGCAACTCGGGCATGAAGTTGGAGAGTCGACGTGCCCAAGATTTGCTGTAGAATGTGTAGTGCTCATGTCTCATTTCGGAGTAGTGGATGTTGCCTTTTAGTGGAGGGATGAACCATAGAGTTTTTCTTGGGAATTTTGGTGAGGAAAATTGATATGATATCATCAAAGAACCACACTCAAAAATGGGACAGCCCACATCTCATATGGCCGGCCAAGTGAGGTAGGGAGAGAGAATGTAGCAATGAAAAAGAATAAGCCCCCCATCATACAAGAGAGAGAGAAGGTTACAATGATAAACAATGATCACAAAAGGAGAACCTCACTCCACCACAACCATCATGAAACCACAAGTCAAAACATGATGTCTAAAGAAAGTCAAGCAATGATGGTGCAAGTATCATGATACAATAATATGCAAAGACCCCCTTCCAAATTGCTTATTTGCACAAATGCAAATAAGCCCTCCTCCACCAATCTTCGACCAATGAAAGATACAAATGAAAATGGTCGAAACGGAAAGCAAACTGGCAACTCCAGAAAACTGGTCCCGTAATAAATTACAGGAAAACCCCGATACTATGTATACACACCCGCATCTGTATTCCAACCGAATACAAATGCAATGAGACAAAATCTACACTATACTACACTAGGATCCGGCTTAAACCAAAGCCGGCTGGTATTATCCGTCCGATCCTGATCCGTGCAATACCGCACGTATCTGATCGAACCCTGCCATATCTCTATATGGCCTCTACAGCGTTTCGCCCGAAAACTTGAGCAACTGAATGTGGGGGACTCTAAAGACTCGTCAATACAGTGGCTGTGGATTTAACCACTAGCATGTCAAAGGTATTAGCCATACATGACGGGCCACCAGCTATTGACCAAAAGGGACGTCGATCAACGAACTCATTCTGACACCCTACTGAGCCTGTCAGTGACAATATCCATACAGTCCGGTCCGTTCGTCTATGAGCATCGCATGGCGGGCCTAGGGGGTTGGTAAAGTCAGACCCCCAAAAGCGGTACAAGTCGTGTCGGAGTGTAACCCAGAACACCCTGAGATACTACTGGAATACCTACCAGTAAATCTCCTGCCTCGACCGAGGGCTTCGTGTAATAGCTCTCCTAGAAACAGTGCGACCTCACCCCCAATACCGGGAGAGACGAACCCCTGAAGATCCGCTCACTGCCTCCATATGGCTCGGGACTGTACCCAACTAAAACCTGTTTGCACGTCTCCTTTGAGCGGGGTAGGGTAGTAATCAAAGTACAGTGGGAACTCACACGAGACAAATGACGATCCCCAGGTCGACGAACTAACCTGTACACATGTCACCAGGGAACTGCTATCTGACGTCAGGTATAAGACCAACTAGCATGTTCCCGGCGAGTCCTGTCCGGTGTACTCATAAACCAATGAGCACCTGTATACATCTTAGGTGAACCAACTGACACCAGTGGCTTGTGAGATCGGCCACCGCCCCTCGTCGGGGTCTCGACTGTATACACTAGTCTACTCTGGAGTATCGATGCCCTGTCTCGAAACTCCCACGACTAGGGACCTTTTAAGGACGTGCTTATAGACCCCAGCTCCCACTTATATGATCGCCCTCATACTCCTGGTGGTCAAGCAAGAATCCTAGGGGCTCTATCAACGTGTAATAGCGACATGTCAGGTCACCTAAAGCAGTACACGATGATAAAGATAAACCAGATAGCATACTATCATCTTAAGTAAGACTGTCCTACCGGGATAGGTCCTCCCTCAATCATTGCAATCATGTGCCTGTGATCCAATAATTGACTCTGAGGGCACTATCTCCAACAATCTCCCACTTGCACTCAAGGCTAATTATTGCGATGTCGCATACTCACAGCCCGTGTGATACCGAACACCCAACTCCTCTACTAGTCAGTCTCACAAAGCCCGTTTGCGAAACTATTGCGTTCGAGGAATAGCCTCAGTGAGTGGATCCGCTTTGATGTTTCTCTCTATGTCTCTCTATAACTCATGTTCGGGGAGAAACCCATCTCCCGAAATGAGCAATACCTGTCTTAGAGTATGTCTGGATGTCTGATGCGACCTAGCTCAAAAATGAACTCCAAATCCAAACTTCTTAGACTGTATCGTCAACTGAACTTAATCAGTATCCTGCGCCATGCCTCCCTCAGTATTGCCTTGGACCACCTGTCTAAAATACTGCCCCTCATAAGAAGGAAAACTATAACTCTGACAACCTCCTTGTCGTCCAGGTCACCTTGGAAGCCTGGAATGATAACTGTCTCCCGAATGAGGCTGTCGTTATCATATCCCTAGAACATCCACTTATGTTCTAAAACTGCATCCGACTGTTTCTCCAGGATTGGATCAATGTCAACTTATTGCATCTAGTGCAAGAACAACATTTGGTATAGTACTTGACATCTCATGATTGACTCAATTGCCTAAGCAAGTGATGTGCCAATCATGCACATCCCTCTCCCCTTTAGTCTGTAAGACACCTTTAGAGAGGGTGACTCCATCACCTGCAGGTACACTACCGTGCCAGGAGTCGTCCATTCTAAATACTCTTAGAATGCTGTCTAAGTACCCTTAATTGGGAAACCACCCAAATCTAGATCTAAAACCATAGATCTAGTAACCAGTATGTCTGATATAATGTCCAAGTCCCATATGGAGAAAACACTGTGTGACGACCAAAGTATAACCGATTGTAGTATAGGAATATCACTTCCTACTCTGTGTATGTCATCCAAATACCAGGACATTACACCGTACTACCTTCTTAACAAATCCATCCCCTATTTTGATGAAGTCAAACCTAAGACTGTCACATCAGAAATAGATGATGTATCTCCGCTATATCTGCTTTAGTCTATAAATATACATAAGCTACCTGTTCATCATGCTTCCGCTGCTCCCACTGACTACGACAACCCTCCGGCAGAGTTATATAGACGTACACTTCTAAAGCCAGTTTAGAACGATGCTATACTCATCCTCCTGCCGGGTCTCACAGTCTGGAACAACAGCTTTGGCAAGTGTGGGTAAACAAGAACCTCCTTGCCACCGTCCTTGAGGCTACCGGAGTACCTCTCGGGTGCCTGAGGTTACCCACCTTATCTGCGGAGTGGCCAATAGAATGTCAATCCAGATTGAATCTTTAGGTTCCTTATCAAATCTTCAGTAATCGTTTGTGGTTCTGGAATCACTTCCAGTTCTATCATACTCCCACTACTGTTTTCTGAAAAAATCCATTTTTAATAAAACTGTCACGACCCAAAGTTTGGCCCGTGACCGGCACTTAACCACGTAACGTCTACAGGCGTAACGCGACTAAGTGAACCGAAAACCCAGAAATCAAACCAGTAAAAGTATAGAGTGTTATAAGTAAAAAAAATTAAAGCACTTACTAACATGTTAAGGAATCTAAGTAAACAATCACCAAGATAGCAATATACGACGCCGTAGCGAAGATCAAGATCCACAAGTGGGAACATCACAGAGAGATTAAACTGCAAGTACAGCTGGCTCACAACGAGCTCGACACCAGAATACAAATAAAATACATCACCGTCCTCACACTGTCTCTAAGTCAAATACATACATGGTAGATGGAGAATACTAGATACAACAATGTACATGACTGAAAGATAAACAGATACCGCACAAAACCCACCTATCAGCAAAGAGCTAGTACACCAACTATAGGGGTATCTGTGTCAAAAGATGCAAAACGCAGCCTACCGCGACTACTCCGAAGGGCAACCTGCAAACACTGTGGCACAACGGGGGTGAGTTGCCAACTCGTGAATAGAGATAACATATAAAGGTAATCGCGAGCATGCACGTACTGCGCTACTCTATCATATGCCAACAGATCATATCAATATGTGATAAGCAGTATGTGCAATAATCATGCAAGTGCTTTATCAGGTAATATAACTACAGGATGAGGTACAGTAATAAATGCTGAGCATGGGCAATATAACATCTACACGGAATGTCATCGTGGAATATATAATTGGTGTCCATCAATGCACCCAGATCCCCGAAATAGCTCAGGCGCCGGCATCCTCATCGGCCCTCAAATCCTGTAAATCTCTGAGAATCCAGAGTGCCCAACATCGGCACCCAAATATCATAAATACTCATGTCCAGCATCGACACGCGAATCCTCATCCATCGGGCCGCGTCAGTCCGGGTCAGCCCACGGGCTCCGTCTGCGGTATCGGCCCTCGGCCCCTGCAGTACGGATCACCCCGCATCCATCTATCGACTCTGATCAGTATCCTCCGGATAATTGTCAGGTCCAACCAATCACCGGTAGGTAGTAGTCCATCTGCCAGGCTCACCGTCTACTACACAGCGAAACTGTTCTCGCCCCGGGGTACCATACCGGGTCCACCATGTACCCGTAATCGGCCTCAACCAGCTCCTCGTTTCGGGTTCACATATATCACTCTAGCACCGAGGAAACACATGGTGGACGCACCGAAATATCATATCAAGGGAACCGGGTTTTTAAATGATTACATATTTGAAATAGCCACGGTTCCCAAATCCAGAAATCACATGCAATCCAAATCAATATGCAAGTCAATGATCCAATATGATATGTGCATCAAATATAAATATCATGTCAGGTCACAGATAGATATTATCGATGGAATACTATTGACTATTCATGTGAAACAACGGAGGGCTACGAATGGTTTTGGTAAAACCGTGAACGTAGTGAACTTGATATAATCGATGGAACGAGATAGCTTTTAGAAGGAGTGGCTCAAGCTCCGCATTTAAAAGTTAGTTTTGAAAAGAACCGAGTGGTTTTTCGAAAGTGTTCCAACGACTTTAACTTGGTTTATTATCTTGCATTAGTTCTTTTAATGCGTGATATTCTTGCATTAGTTCTTTTAATGCGTCCCATCATTTAATCCTACCATTGCAGAAAACAACCAAAATATGACGTACGCTTATGCCATTCGCATTCGCCACGGGGTCCCGTCATCACTCGTTAGGTTACTTAACTAACGACAGAGCGGGGGCTGGGCTAGCGCGGCTGTAAAACATAAGCAACGCCTAAATATAAAGCAATGATAGACATTACAGATCACAGATGAATACATTGGATATACTAGCAATCCGCAATCCGTTCGAGCTTGCAACGAAAAGCGGATTACACGGTCACGGTGAATAGCAAATACCCTACCCAAGACCCCTACGGGTGCGGCAAGCTACCCGCCAAGAACCCGGTAGTTTGTGCACCCCTCCATGGGTCTATCGTAGGAGCAAAAACAGTAAAAAGAATTATACAATGACGGCTACAACCCCGACCCGGTTGTGCGGCCATACAAATAATATTATTACATCAATTTACATTTACAAATGAATGAAAGAAAAACAAAAGCTCATCTCACATCCACCCCGGCTATTCACCCGCGACAGTCCAACACATTCATATACACATTCCAATATCAAACACAGATCACAGAGATGTATAACCCCGACTAATCGACTTATAGCGATTAGCCGACGTTCAATACATGCAAACATCACAGATATAACCATCATAGTCAAAGTGCAGTGAAGTTCGGAAAAAAATACGGAATTATAGGACCCCAAAAGTAAATTTCTGTTCTGGAAAATCTGGGCACATATAACATATTTGAAAAATCTCAAAACCCTACCAGAAGAACACTGCACGAAACCCGATCACGAGAGGACCCCACACGGCGGCGGTTCCGCGGCAAATGCCTACCTCATGCCGCGGAAACGCGGCTGTTTGAAGGAATCAGGGGATCGTTTTTCTTGGGTGTTCACACAAAACCCTGAGCCGATTTTAGGTGTATAACAAATCTTGTTTTGACCAGAAAAATTTTTAACAGAAACTAGGGTTTTGTAAAAGTTTGGATTTTGGATTTTTTTCGGTTCCGAACTTCGTTACACTTCACTACCAAGCTAGTTTAAGTTTAGTTAGGCTCAGATACCACTGTAAGTCCACGTTGCGACCCCCGGTTCTCACGGGGAGGCGGAAACGGTATAAAAATCAAATTTTTAGCGCATGGGGCAACATGGACTAACAAAGTCGGGATCTTTTCCTAAACTAAAGCTAGCAAACAAGCTAAAGAGAGTTAGCTACTCGGAAAGATGGTTATACCTAAACTTGAACTCCTTCTTCTTGAAACCTTGTAGAGGTTGATGGTTCTCTTCTCGTCGCCTTCTTCCGTCGAAGATGGATCCACCTGAGGGTTCAACCTTCGGGCTCTTTCTCGAACTTTGAGTGAACTAGAATCTCCGGCTTGCCAAACCCTTGATCCTAGAATGAGTAGAGAGTGTCTAAGGGGTGCTTTTCTTTTAAGGAGAGAGATTCTCAACACATGAGAAGGATTCTCCTTTGGCTAGAGGAAGAAGAAGATGAAGTGAGGAGAGAGAAGCTAAATGATAGAATGAGCTTTCTTTTTCCTTTTTGCAACCATATCAAAAGAAAAAGAATTATCTAATTAGTAATAATAATTCAAATGAGAATAGTTGATGGCTGTTTTGGAATGACCACTATCATACTTCATTAAATGAATGTTGGCAAGAATCAAGGAGCATCCTTGCAAAATAATGATGATGGTCAAACATTCAACCATGGTCAACAAGTCCACCATGGTCAACAAGTCAACAAAATCAACCATAACATAATTTCATTTAATTACTATTATTAATAGATATCTCACTAATTCATTAGGGTTTGGAAAAAAGACGACTGTCAACTGTGCAAGCGCACCCGTTCCGAAACCCTAATGAAAAACCTCTTCTTCCGCCTCAAACAACTGTGCATACACACCTGTATTCTCGTTCCGAGGAACAAGAATACCGAGAGATAAAAGCAACCCCAAAACATATACCAGTATCCGGCTCAAACCAGAGCCCGCTGGCAATATCCGTCCGGACTCCAAACGTGCACAAGTGCGCGGATGAGAACGAACCCTGTCGCAAAACCATGCGACCTCTACTCTGTTTTGCCCAGAGGCGAATACCCTCTGTATGGGACTCTAAAGACTCGACACTACGCTGGCAGTGGGTTTAACCACAGACCGCAAGCGGCACTAGCTGTGCGTAACGGTCCCCAGGTAGATGCCGACAAGAAGGCTGACGAGGTGAACCCCATCAGAACTCCTACTGAGTCTGAATGTGACATTCTCCGTACAGTCCGGTCTGTTCGTCTGATACATCGCATGTCGGGCCTAGGGGGCGGTAAAACGTCAGTCCCCCAATAGCGGTACAAGTCGTGTCGGAGTGAAGCCCAAAACACCCTGAGATAACACTGGAAGCCTACCAGTATATCTCGCTTGCCCTGGCCAGAGACTACTCGTGTAATGGCTCTCCTAGACACAGCGCGATGTCAACCCCCAATACCGGGAGAGACGAATCCTGTCTAACCGGTACTGCCTCCAAGTGCTTCGGGACTGCACCCAACCACTACCTGTTTGCACGACTCCTTTGAGCCTTGGTAGGGTAGTAGTCAAAGTACAGTGGGAACACACTCTAGGCGAAGTGCCAGTGTCAAGTCAGCGGACTAAGCTGTACTCATGTCACCTGGGAACTGATAACTGACGATAGGTATAATACCAACCTTTCAGTTCCCGACGAGTCCTGTCCAGTGTACTCGTAACCTAACGAGCACCCGTATACTATCTCCAGTACGACGTACTGATGGCTGTGGGACAGACCATCTCCCACACTGGGATGAGAAGCGCATACGCTAGTCTACTCCGGAGTATCGATGCCCTGTCTCGATAGTCCTGCGACTAGGGACCTGTATAAGGATGTGCTTATAGATTACCCAGCCCCCACTAGTGTGACTGCCATCACAACGCTGGTAATCAAGCAAAGATCCTAAGGGCTCCACTAATGCGTATAGGTGATATCGCAAAATAAACACATGTACACATTGAAGTAGAAACAAACCAAGTAGCATACTACTATATTGAGCAAGATTGTTTATACAAGGTGAATATCCCAAGCTTCCATTAAGTAATATACAAACTAGTATGATACAGTAATGGCCTCTAGGGCATATACACTAACACTAATATGAGTTAATACCTTCTAAGAACCTTGTAAAACACCAAAAGTCTCAGCTTTTCCCTCAAGTGTGCAGATTTTGCTTCAAACACCTCAAAAGCTCACTTTTCCTAAGGTTTTGTGATGAAAATGTGTTGATATGTATAGGGTTTTGTGTATCGATCAAAGGAGAATGAAAAAGGAGAAGAAAAGATGGAGGAAGAGATGGGTTTTCTGCTGGAATTCCTGCAGGAAATTCTGAAGTGGGGAAAAGAGAGAGAGGAGAGAAGAAAATGGGGTCAAAAAGTCAACCTTTCACCTAACCACCATGCTTCATTGTTTATTAGGATTTGAATTATGAAAAAGGGTTTTGTTTTGATTAAAGGGTGGGGAAATAAGTTAGCAACCATGCAACACAAGAATGGTTAACATGTTATACCGAAAACCCTAAGTCACAAAAATGGCTAAGTGTGCAAAGTGTACACTACAAAGGAAAATTTCCCAATTTGCTAACACGACAAAATATAACTAATAATCCTATGAACACTAATATAATAACATGCACAAATACTAATTATCACAAAAAAATTCTAACGGAAAAATCAAAGTGTTACAAAAACTGTGGCGAGTCTAGAACAATATCACTATTGATCTTCCAGATGGTAGAAAGTCAACCCTCTTCATAGCCTGGGTCAACCCACAAACGGCCATTACAGAAACGTGCCTTGAGTTATCCAGAGTTTGGTTTTAATCATAAGCCGGACAACTCTCCGTTCCTTAACATCGTTAAGATATGAACTGTTCTATATCCAATATAGAACCAGAGGCACTGATTTAATTGAACCAGATTCAAATCATGCAGCTGTCTCCAGTGCGTGTCAACTAAATGGAAAGAGGCCGATCAATGTTACTCAACTTAGGAATGCTTCCAATTATGAGTAACCTGAAAGAGAAGCAAGTTCTCTTAATCATTACTATCAACTGAACAGCATACACAAGTATCTACATCTTCGATCACTTTGAAGAATCCCGATACTTGCAATACCTGGTTCTCTACTTTATTCAAATACCTATAACTTCTCAAAATTCAGACCCTGTGTTTCCACGAAACACCTGTCTAAAAACTAGAGAAGTCATAAGTAAACCGAATATAGTACGAGGACCAACCCCTCTGTCCTGATGGACCCTGGACAACATACAATACTCTGTATAAGTCCCTTGAGTCTGATAACTCATTCACTGTGTGTCGTAGGTTGAAAACTGTACTTATGGTTAAGAAGAATTACACCGCTGTTTAATGCTCCTTACCTAACCATCCACCGATATAGGTAAATGTCACAGACATAATTTCAAAAAGGTATATCTCACTCTATGAAAATAGACGTACAGATTTATCAATTTGAAATTGGTGCATAACAGCGGATATTCAAAACCAAATATTTGCCGTCCGGCAAACAACCCAGGTGACTTCCTCAAATATCACCGATTACAACGAATCCCGATATAATGAGGATATCACCCAATTCCCAATAACTTACTCCCACTCATCATCTGTAAAACCATACAGATGTGAGAATCATACCTGGTAAATACATACCCTGGAGTAAGTATCTAATCGGGAAATCAGTTTTCTTTTAACATTACACAGTGAAACTGAAACATTGAAATGTTTCGATGGGGTATCCTGGTATTCCCAGTAATGCCTCTTCCAATATCCAGATTCACAACCGTAACCGTTTAATTCTTTGCCATCTTTCCAAATCCCTTTCTATGTCTTTAGTCATTACCTTCTGTACACCCCTTTAGGCCAAATGGTTTTCTTCCTTCCCTACCGTTCGGCACCAGCCTATGGTTTGGCAGAAGACTATCCAATAAGCATAATGGGTGTACTGTCCTAATCCTAGGAACACTCGCAAAGCGAGAGAAGGTGAAGATAAAAGACAACCGAATAAACCGTATTCCTATTTCTCCTGAACCAGAATCCATCCCCGAACTGGAACAAGTTCCTTTCGAGTTCGTATATAACCATACGATGTAGTATCCAATAAACTGTGGATCTTCGTAGTGATAAGGAGTGTCCTGGAGAAATACAAAGGTGATTTAGGATTGGCGAAGAAATACTTGGTTTGGTCGTGAATCGCAGTCGCAGTTTACTTTGCCCTCTTACTAATCCCTTGCTTTGTCTTAACTTAATACCTTCTGCACACCATCGTTATGCTAATTGGTTTTCTTCATTCCCCACCGGTCGGCACCTGCCTATGGTTTGGAAGAAGACTATCCAATTTGCGTAATAGGTGTACTATCCCCTAAACCAAGGAGTACCGCAACCTGAGAGAAGGTAAAAGGAAAAGACAACTGAATAGTCCTATTCGTATTCTCCAGAACCGGAAACCATCCTCGAATAAATTCCTTCGAGTTCGTATCTAACCATATGATGGTTTTGTCCAATGGAATTGGACGTTCGTAGTAATATGGGGTGTCCTGGAGAAAAGGGTAAAAGTAGGAGTGGCAATGAGGTTTGCAACTCTGACAATCCAAAAGCCAGTGTTTAAGAAGGTTCGGTCAATTTTGGTCACTGAGTCATAGTCTTAGGGTCGGGTCAATGGTCGCTGCCAAAGAGAGAGAGAAAAGAAACACTCGGCGTGCACTCTAACCTAGATCAGAATGGTTACCAATTTATCTAATCTGGAAACCTCCCACTGTACCGTCAAATTCTCCTCCAAACCTGAAAGAAGAATTAGTCGGGATCACCCGAGGAGTAAACCAACTCATAAGTGGGAATCGGGATCCAACTATCATCACATGATAACGTGACGGAATCCGCTCACGCTATCACACTCCAGAAGGTATGCGCATATCTGGCAAGTTTCAGTTTCTTTAGAAACTCCCGATGTGATTTTTGCCCCATGCTCTTATGACCTTGACGAAGGTCAACAAATCATAAGCCACATATCAAGTTCCACCCGTCATTGTCCAGGTTAATTTGAACCCACCCGTACAAGCCCTTGACGAAGGTCAACAAGGCTATACTGCTGTCCCAAACCAACGCATCTATCTATGCAACAGAAAGGCAACAAGCAGCTACTATACACTATGCCTTGACGAAGGTCAACAAACATAGCATGAATACTACGTGCTACCCGTCTGAAACGACGGAGGGCCACGAATGGTTTCTGGCGAAAACCTTTAACGTAATGAACTTGATATCGTTGAAGGAACTGATAGCTTTTTGAAAATATAGTGACGAAAACCATTGCTAAAGAGGTCACTCCCGGTGAAGGGATCTCGGCTCTTTCCTCGTAGAATGAGGTGCAGGATATTCCAACTGAATACCACGATGCAAAGCAAAAGTAATCGGCTATAGTGAAGTCATTGCCCTGACGCAAACTTTTTGTCCAAGGGGTCACTCCTGGTGAAGGGATCCCGGCCCTTGCCTCGTCGACTGAGGAGCAGGATATTCCAACTGAATACCACGATGCAAAACAAAAGTGAACGTCCTTGCAGTAACAGCTTTTTGAAAAGTGTTCCAACAACATCAGAATAGGTTTGTTTTAAACTTGCATTGATCCAAATCAACGCAATCCCATCAATTGATCATACCACAAAGAACGAAAATAATATGACGTACGTATATGCCATCCGCATTCGCCACTGGGTCCCGTCATTACCCGTTAGGTTAGCTAACTAACGACAGAGCGGGGACTGGACTAGCACGGATGCAAAACATATACAACATCTACTAGTATATATACCAATATATAATATTTCGCTCAAGGCGTGATAAAATGCAACATCACAGAAATGTACAGCATCACAGAACAATACAGATATCTGGGATCCCGGGGTTTCCCAGAGCCACTACTGAAACCCGACGTTCACGTGGTCGTGTGGATAGCCTGTGCAATGAAATCCTAGACCCCTACGGGCGCGGCAAGTTACCCGCCAAAACCTGAAGCGAGGCAGCCCCTTTCAGCAACGTGAATGGACCACCCGGCACTTCACGGAATCCGGTAACTTGGGCACCCCTCCTGGGTCAACCTGTACCTCCTACGAGTGCGGCGAATAGCCCGCCAATCCTAGAGTGAAGCCCCCTCCGTCTCAATGCCATGAGATGCGGGCCCGTTGCCCTCTAGAACCCGGCTATCCGTGCAACCCTCCTTGGGGTAATCCTAGTACAGAATGTAAAATATACATACAACGGGTACATCGACCGCAACCTGGTCGTGCCCCAAAATAATAATACAAACAGGCAGTGACGGCAGTCCACATGTCGGACGCTTGCCCCGCAATATCAAATGTACATAATACAACAAAACAGTACTAACACAGCAACCAGGCTATCCCCACGACCAATCCGCAACATCACAGCAATACACAGAACATCAACGTGAAGGTCACGTTCGCAAATCCGTTTAACCGGGCTATAGCAGTTAGACAGGATTTACCGATCAAGTGACATTCACGGTCGCAGATATAATGTAAATACTGTTAACTAATGTGTTTAAAAAATCCGATCGATTAAATTTTACCAAGTGGGCCCTTAAGTACTACTGTAGCACATCAAGAAATTCTGGGCCCAAAAATAATATTCCAAAACCTATATTTTCAACCCAAAAGGCCTCTGTAAAAAAACTGGTGCAACGATTCCCGCTTATTGCCGCGGAACCGCGGCCCAATGAGGGGTTTGGCCGCGGTTCCGCGGTCTTTCTAGGGAATCAGTGCATCGAATTTTTACAGTATGCCTAAAATCCCCTGTACATACTTCTGCAACACACTGAAAAAAATTTCGAGACAAAAAAATTTCGACAGAAACTGATTGTACTGAAAAACACGGATGTTGGAATTTTTGATCGATCGGAAATGTAAACACATTAGACAAAGCTAGACTATGTTAATGGCGAGGCTCTGATACCACTGTAAGTTCACGGCGGCGCCCCGGCCGTCAATCCGACGCCGGAATGCGGAAGCGGTGATAAACTTTTACGATACCGGCACCACCGCGCACTATAAACCCGGATCGTGCCATTAAACTAGTCCTAGCAAACTACAAGATGGGAAGAGAGATATACCGAGTGATCCGTGTCCTCCGGTCTTCTCGTCGTCGTCCCGATCTCCCGCGGAATCTCCGGTGTCCACCTCGTCGCCGGAAGGGCACCACGTCGCCGGCTTCTTTTACGGGCCCCCACCTCTATACCGAGGCAACTCGGGCACGAAGTTGGCCAGTCGATGTGTGATCGCACGCTTTTGGCATGTCGGATGTTCAAAGTTCTAAAGTTTACCGCGATCAGGACGGTGTCGCTATGCAGCTAGCCGGTTGAGCACGGGTCGATCCACAGGGAGATGGTTGTATTTCCGTTCTTGTCTTAGACGAGTCAATAAAGAATGAGTATATGTTTGTTCAAGTCTAACCTATGTGTTTTATTTGCAAGTATAAAGTTGTTAACAAAAAGATACGAGATTGTAAGCTAAAGAAATCCGTACTCAAAACCTTTGAGCCGAGTCTTGACCAATTGAAGCTAGAGCAATCGGCAACAACGTGGATTTGGGGATTTAAGCGCAGTATTCGTGGAATCCGGCTTATTTACCCTTGTCCTTCCGTTCTTGTCTCTTTCTTTCGCCTCCGGCCAAACCGAACGTAACCGGTCGCGGTTAGGAATCACCGTTACCTTGGTAGGGTAGGGTGCCTAACGGAGCGCTTGCGTAACGTTTGGACGGAGTTCAATGGAAAATAACGGGAAAAGGAAATGAGCAAAGAAATATTAACTTACAATACCGTATTTATTCTTAACAACGATAATTACAACCATTCACAAAAACGAACCAAAAAGAGCAAAAGAAAAAAAGAAAAGATTACAAGTAAGTAAGGGCATGGAATTTAAAGTGCAAGAAAGTAAGACATGAATGTAAAGCAAGTAATAAAAAGCAAGAAAGAAATAAGCAAGAAAATAATTACAAGAACACTAGAACTCAAGACAAGCATGGGATCAATAGCCAACCCTTAAACTTGCAAGCTCAATCAAGAGGTTGCAAGATCAATAGAAGGGTAATGAACTCATGTGAAATGAAGCACTAAAGAAAGAACAAAATGATACAACCCTTGAGATCAATAACCAACCCTTAAACTTTCAAGCTCAATGAAGAGATTGAAAGATCAAGAGAAAGCAAGGATCTCAAGGAGAAACTAAACAAAAGAATGATACAAAAACCCTCATCTTCATTTCATCATCCACTCAAAAAGCTCTCACTATAATTTTCATGGAGGAAAGAATGAAGAAGAAGAAGAAGACTAAAACCTAACAAAAAGAGGCTAAAGAATGGACTAAGAAAGTGCTCCTTGGTTTGGCTCAGAACCGGGGTATTTTTAGGCAGGGAACAAGAAACCTAGGGCAAGAATCTGGCTCAATATGAAAGTACCAATATACCCCTGAAAAATCACCCTCTGAAGAGCCTATACGGCCGCGGAACAGCGGCCTAAGCATGCTTATGCCGCGGAACCGCGGCCGTTTAGAGGAGTTAGCTCCTCGGGTTTTGGGTGCTTCTCTGGTTCTCTGTCCTATGTTGTTCTACATATGCCAAAATGCAGTTTGCTTCCACAATTGCTTCAGATTTGCAACGGTCCAAAATGGCATCAATAATAATACTTTTGACCTTTTCTCCCTCTAGCTCCGCACACCCATTGATTCTTGTGCCGCCCCCCTCGTGCTCTGTGCATGTCCCAGACACGAATGACCACTGTCATATGTCTTTTCTCAGGAACTGGTACTCGGCACTGGACGGATACGGATGACCGGAACCCGGGTTTTATCTGCTGTGACAGATGTTCTGTATTTTGGCGTAACTGTGAAGATTTTGTCTTGATTTGCAATATTTGGACTGGAAACATGTAATCTGTAAATATGTAACAAATACGGATTAAAAGCACCTACCTATAAACAACCGAGCGTAAGAATGGGCGGTATAAAATGCAATATTCTGGTATGAACAAATACCCCTAAACTTAACTTTTGCTCGTCCCGAGCAAAACCAATTATTCACAAAAATAAAATCCTAACCGCACTTTCGCAGGGAACGCGATTGCACTGAGCGCGTGCAACAAGCCGTTAAACCTCTAGGTGTCCCTAGTAAGAGGAGTGTTGTCTCTTGAGGGTTTTCAGCGGATTACACCCACAAAATCCTGTCAAGCTAGTCTCATAAGTTAACATCGATTTTACTCCTACAGTTTAGTATTTACGTTAGAAACTCTATCATCCTAAGTTAGAAATATCCAACCCTAATGCTTCACACCTCGTATCTATTTAACCTTAGATCATATACGTTCCAAAAAAGTTTAAAAAGATATTGGTATCTCCTCAGTTTTCCTTCTAAAGTGCGGCCTCAAATCTGGGATTTTTATCAAGTTTACAGAAAACACAAGTCTTATTCTTTATTTCTATCTTTTATCCAAACATCGATTGTATACGTCTACGTGTGTGTATATTTGCACCCCTACACTCAAGAATTTGTAGGGTTCCTAGGCACACTAATGAGGTCTCACAAGGCATCAACCATGCCAATTTCAAATTTTACAAGTGCCGAGAAACCCTAATACGGATCATTGACTAGAGTTTAGGCGAAACAAGAAGCTAGTTAACAACTTAACAAAAGGGTAAACGGAAATACAACCTTTGTAGATCCGGTCCTCCACCTCCATAGCTCCGTGAAGGTGTACCCTCGCTGCGATCATCGGATCCCGGACTCTAGCGTCGGCTTCATCGGAGAAATGGGCGGGCTAGGTCGTCGACTTCGATGCCGAAGATGATCTACGTCGAGGCAAAACAAGATCAAGCTCCAACTTCACCAAGCCATGAAACTTGTGAATAAAACACCCTATACTACTTGGAAAGAGGTAGAGGATGAAGAAATAGGAAGTGGGTTCACTTTGGAATTGGATTTCTCACTCATTTTCACAAGTTGCCATTGATGGAGGCAAGCTTTCTTCATTGTTGAAGATGAAGAAGAAGAAGAAAGAATATGATAAGTATTATTCCAAATAGAAAATAACATGAATACTTATCATATACCAACCATGATTAGGTGTAGAGAATGAACTATGGTTAGGATGAATGGTTAGGGTTAAGCATGAGATAAAAATGGTGGACTTGTTCAAAGCTTCATGAAGCTTCAACAAAATCCAAAGAAAGCCACCATTTTTATCTTGAGCCAAAATGAAATAAATAAATAGTTAATAAAATCAAAACCCTAACCATTAAACAACCATGGTTTAATCTTTAAACAAACTCAAGTTAGCATGTATCATCAAACATGATACAATCAAGTGCACACAAAAATATATCACATATACAATGTGCACATCAAGTGAGAAAATCCTTTTAAAGTGAACCAATACTAGTTAATGCAAAGTAATATATCAAATATATAATTATACATTAAATCTTTAAATCAACACTTGATTCAATGATCCGGTCATGTCGCATATAACCGACTAGTATCCAATGTATCGACTTATCGAATCAATCTTCGATTCGATAACTAGGTTATATCGCATACAACCTATCGATACATTCATCGCGAGAATGGAATACGGTATCACATACACGCATTATTCTCGGTCCCGCACATATCTCATATGCGCTCCTGTTTCGTTTCGCTTGAGCCAGGAAACCTCTGTGTAGGACTCTAAAGACTCGTCAATACGCCGGCAGCAGATGATGATCATATCAAGCACCCACAAGCCGCAAGCGGTCTGCTAAACATAACGGCCACCCGGGTATTGAGCGATCAGAAGATCGACGAGCAAGCCCGCTCACACTCCTGTGAATCCAACCAGTAACACTTACCGTACAGTCTGGTCTCGTCGTCTGATATGTCGCATATCTCGCCTAGGGGTGGTAAACGTCAGACCCCAATAGCTCGATAAGTCGTGTCGATATGAGGTCTATAACTGTTCGAGAAACTACTGGTAACACTTACCAGTAAATCTCAGCAACCCTGGACAGGGATTTCGGGTTATAGCCAATCGAACACAGTGCAACATCAACTCCCTATACCGGGAGAGACGAATCCCCTCCTATCGCTCATTGCCTCCATGTGATTCGGGACTGTACCCAAAAACCACCGTTTTGCACGCCCTCTTGGATGTGGTAAGGTGGAAATCAAAGCACAGTGGGAACCACACAAGGCTCTATGACGATCTCGGGTCAACAGACTACTCTGTACCTGTGTCACCAGAGAACTGCCATCTGACGTAAGGTATAATACCATCTGGGAGTTCTCGGCGAGTTCGTCCAGTGTACCCAGTCTCCTCTGAGCACCCGTATATCATCTCTGATGTTAAACACCAATGGATATGGGATCATCCATCGCCCATCTGAATGGGTTGAGAAGGTATACGCTAGTCTACTCTGGTATATCGATGCCCCGTCTCGATACACCCATGACTAGGGACCTTGAAGGATGTACTTATGGACTACCATGTCCCCACTAGTATGATCTGCATCATAGTCCAGGTAGTCAAGTACACATCCTAAGGGCTTTACCAACATGTAACAGAGAGACAATCAGTGTACACGTTAAGGTAAAGTGCAACCAGATAGCATACTTTCATGTCGAGCAAGAAAGTCCTCCCTATATATGTCTAAGCATCCACTACAATATACATCCTATGTATAGTAATGGCCTCTAGGGCATACATATAACTAACAATCTCCCACTTGCACTAGGGCCATCTGATAGCAGTGGCTGTAGTATCTCATACTCAACCATCCCATAAAAGTCTCTCTATGGGAAAAGGCCTTTATGAGTGGATCCGCCGTTGTGTCCTCTGAGTCTACTCTCCTAACCTCGATCAGCCTGGAGATCAACCATCTCCATGATCAGGTGATACTGCCTTAGAATATGTCTGGATCACTGATGGGACAGACGTTCCTTGGCATAAGCCACAACTCCATTGTTACACAATGGGAGGAACTAAGTTCATCTCATGAACAAATATACATCCAGACTGCCTCTTTGGTAGCATCTTAAGTAGCGATGTATCTTGCTTTTATCGTCTAGTATGCCACGGTATCTAGCTTGGAACTCTTACAACATACCGTCCCTTTACTTAGGGTAAAGACAATGCCTGTGACCGACATTCAGTCGTCCTTATCACCCTGGAACACTTCCAGTGATTCTCCCTAGGATCGTTTGATACCATCTCACTACAACTAGTGAGAATCCTAACATCCATTTAGATCTATCTCATAGATCAAAACTCAGGATTTAGGAGGTATCACTTTGATCCTATAGAGAATCATTGTGATAAGCGGAGATTGACCAAGCGTAGCATAGGAAACTCCTTCCCTATCAAGAGTATGTCATCCACGTACTCTGCGAGGATCACCACCATACTCCCTACTACCTTTTTGTTTATACAAGGTTCATCTACCATTTTGATGATGTCAAACTCTTTGACTACTTCATCAAAACAAACGTTCCAACTCCGCGATGTCTGCTTTATCTTATAAAGTATCTTGTATACGTTTCCGCTGCTCCCACTGTCTACGAAGCCCTCTGGCTGTGTACTTACAGACGTTCTCTTCTAAAACATCATTTTAGAAAAGCAGTCATGACACCCAACCGCCAGATATCGTAGTCATGATATGTAGCCGTGGCAAGTAGGATCCGGATTGACTTAAGCATAGGCACCGGAAAAGGTTTCATCATTATCCACGCCTGGTAGATGACGAAAACCTTTAACAAGTCTAGCTTTGAAAGTCTCAACTTTTCCATCTACACCAAGTAATCTTCTCAAGATATACTTGCTCCTGATGGGGATTTAACCATTCGGATATAGCAACCAAATTCCATACTTTGTTGGTGTATAAGGATTCCATCTCAGATCGCTAAGCATCCAGCCATTCTTATAGAGTCTTACTCCTGATGGCCAACTTGAAACTAGTTGGGTCATCATGTCATGATGCAATCCTCGCTCCCACTATCATAGAGAAACCGAAGTATATCTCTAGTGGGTGAGGAACCCTACTAGATCGGCGGAGAGGCTGAGGTTCGTTGGTATCTATTGAATCCTTTGGTTGTACCAAATCATTAGGTGCAGTTTGTATATCTGAAACATTTCCAGTTCTACATAACATATCTTGCCTCGAGCTTGTCCGGATTTTGCTTTTAGACATAGGCCGGACAACCCCAAATCTTAACTAGCTTAAGACATGAGCCCTTCCCATACCATATCTCATATGGAGTGGTAGGCTGTGATCTGATTCGAACCCTATTCAATAGGTATGCAGCTTCTCAAGCGCATAACTCCCAAAAGGAAACATGTAACTCAGTGGTACTCATCATAGAGCGCACCATATCAAATAGGGTGCAATTGCTCCGCCCCGATATACCATCGTGCTATGGTGTATATGGAGGAGTAATGCTGAGAGAGAATCTCATTCTCCTTTAGAATCATCCAAGAATTCCGTGCTTGCGTATTCTCGTCCTTGATCACATCAAAAGACATAATACTTATACCCGTATTTTGGTTCTCTACTTCTAACTTATATTCTGTGAATATCTCAAAAGGTTCGGACTTGTGTTTCAACAGGAACATAGGTCTGAATCTCGAAAGATCATCAGAGAATTTAATGAAGTACAAAGAACCGGTCTTGGCATGTGTAGACAGGGGACCTTACATACATCAACATGTATCATCCCAAGAGTTCACTAACACTTTCTCTGTTTTCAGTAGACAGAGCTATGGTCATCTTATCTCTATGACATGACTGGCAAGTTTCACAAGATGTATATTCAAACAGATTTAAATATGCATCTATGTGCAACTTAGCTAGTCGGGTCGTATTGATATGACCTAGTCTACAATACCTCAAGAAGGATTCATTCATTTCTGAACTCTTCCTCTTGTGTGTGTTCTGTATACTTAAAAACTGTAGTTTGATTTAGAACATCAATGCTTTTAGATAACGTGCCTGAACCGATCAACTTTTGATATAGGAAATGTTCAAAACATTATCCAACAATACAAAATTATATCCTTTCTTTACTAATAAAGAGACTAATATGATTTTGTATATCAGGTTTAGTATCTAATAACATTCGTTCAGAATTAATGTATTGGTAATACAGGGTGACAGCGACCAACAGACTTGGCTGCAACACTTGCCCCGTTTTCTGCCTCATGAAACTTATCACCCGTTCTCAGTTTTTCTACCTTTTTGCAGCCCTATGTAACAGATTACAAATCTATGATCCTGATCCGGTATCATATACCCAGGATGCGGAGGATACTGAGAAACAGTTCTGTATAAAGAACACACCCGAAAATGATGCATCAGCATGCACTCTCTTCGTTTGGGTGGCACGGGAATTCTGGTAATCCCCTATTTCCTGCGCTGTCTTATAACAATTATAAGATCGAGCGGGACCAACGTTCCCCAGCTCAGTATAACAAACGGGTTCGGTCAATATTCCGTATTATTATCTTGATTAAGGCGTGATATGGTCGCTACCTGGAGAGAGAGAGAAGAAAACACTCAGCGTGCGCTCTTGCAAGAATAGATTGGTTATTATTTTATCTAATCAGGATGGCTCCCACTGTTTTTTATCAAATCTTCCTTCAAACCCTAAAAGGAAAGACTAGCCGGGATTAATTACACGCTACAAGTTCGCCAATCTTTCAGCCAGGCCAGTGTCGGTACTTTGAGGGAGGTCCCCCGTGCTTTCGCACGAACCTAATCAATGTAAACCTCGTTTTCCCAGAGGCGTAACCTCGTTAACACCTTTCTAGACACCTACTTGATCGGCTAATTGTAATGTGTAAAACTCTCCCAGGAGTAACTCTTACTCGCAGCGGGTATCGGGATCCAACTATCTCATAGAAGGTATGCAATCTCATTGCAAATTTCAACACTTGAAATTCCCGATAATTTTGCCCCTAACCTCCTATGACCTTGACAAAGGCCAACAAACCATAGGATGCTAGTCAAGTTCAACCCGTCATTTCCTGATTGAATTAAACCCACTCGCACGACCCTTGATAATGGCCAACAAGGTCACACGACTACCCTAACCCAATCTGCATCATATGCATAAGAAGATAAGCACCAGTTAGCTACCTCACCCTACGCCTTGACAAAGGCAACAAACGCAGCACGAATACTAACTACTACTTATCTTAAATGACGGAGGGCTACGACAGGTTTTTCTGAAAACCTATTGCGTAATGAACTTGATATCGTTGTAGAATCAAATGATTTTAAAATGGAGTGTTTTTGAGGCTTTTCTAGTTTTGCTAAAGGAGTCACTCCTGGTGAAGGGATCGTCGGTCCGTTCCTCATTGAATGAGGTGCGGGATATATCATATATATCACTGTGCAAAGAAGAAACTATAGAAGCTATCAAAAGACAAACCGAGTGTGTAGCATCTGCCAGTTATTGCTAAAGGAGTCACTCCCGGTGAAGGGATCTCGGTCCTTTCCTCATCGAATAAGGTGCAGGATACATCATATATACCGCTGTGCAAAGCAAGAACTGTAGCTACCTGTTTTATTTTTGAAATTCGATTCTACAACATCTTTAGGTTTCTTTTATTTCATTAATCATATTAATGAAGTCCCATCATTTAAGTACCTAAACATCACAGATAAATACGACGTACACTTATGCCATCCGCCTTCGCCTCGATGTCCCGTCTGCACCGTTAGGTTAGGTAACTAACGCCAGAGCGAGGCAGGGCTAGCGCGAGTGTAAAACATAAGCAACGTCTATATAATATATCATATATACTATATATAGTATCCATCTGAACATATCTCATGATCACATCACAGATAACGCAGCAGAAAATATCATATGACATATTGGATATACTAGGACGTCCGTGTTTTCAATACGAGCCAGTATAAAACACGGATTCCACGGTCGTGATGAATAGCCAATCCCACACCCCTAGACCTCTACGAGAGCGGCAAGCAACCCTACCAATTCTAGGGTTAGGAGACCCGGACTCGACTCCTCGAGATGGTCTCCCACTGGACCCTAAAACCCGGTTACTTGTGCTCCCCTCCTTGGGTCTATCCTAGTGCGGAAAAGTAAATAATATACAAATGGTGACATCATCCGCAACCTGGAAGTGCCCCAATAAAAGAATATTACATACAAGTTTTTACATGAATGAAAATGAAAAACACTCATCTCACATAAAAAAAACACGGCTTATCAAACACGACGATCCAATATAACATATCCAGAAACACATAACATCACATGTCATCAACGTAAGTAAACATGCGTATCCCAATTGTCGTTGACATATAGCAACGAAACCGGCGATATCACATATTACACTTACGGTCACAGAAAAGAATGTGTAAAAGTACAACAGTTGGAATCCGCATTCACTTTAGACATCGCATGCCTAATCAAATGAATTCCTTAGACATCGCATGTCTAACAATTATAAACCCCGCATTTTAGTCTCATTATCGAAAACTCTTTTCAATGTTAAGTCGGGCAATTCAACAAGATTCCCGACATTTCGATCGAATGCTCGTCGCAAACTTTATTAGGCGGCCGCACCCCCGATGCCGTCGACGAAGTGTACCAAGGCGGAACACCGCTACCGCGAGCACCCGGACGGATGCTTTCGGCGACGGGGTTCTCCTACAGTCACTTGGTCGGGGCTAAGGGGTGTAGCTGTCTATTAAGTTTATCCGGCGAGTATCCGCGTACGCTACGTGATTGCGACGGACTTTTGATCACATCAAAATTCCGTGGCAACCGATCAAGTGAGACTAAACTGCTATATTTATAACATTCATTCAATTATCTCATAACAACATGTGGATTCCAAATATTGTATCACATTCCAGATAAATAGAAATTGTTAAACTTTCCGATCGAACAATCAAACACCCAAGTTTTCCCGAAACAGCTCAACACATGAAATAAGTTTAAAAATATTCACTTCGTGCCTCAGTACCGACGGTCCAGCCGTAGAAGGGTCAAGCCAACGCCTCACATGTGGCACGCCGTATTGCCCCAAACCCTAAGGTTCAAAGGGCAGTTCAAGACGGTCACATAATCGAGTTAAGGTTTGTTGTCTTCTAGAGGGACCATCGCGTTACTTGCACTACTTAGAACGTTATTAAACCACGGAAAGATCCAACACTTGGAAATTTCCCGACAGGGGAAAAGGTGGGTATTTATATCCAGTCGAACCTTTTTAACATATTCTAAAATTACGCGGAAAAGCACATAGACAAAGTTTGAAATTTCCGATCGAATCATCGAAGCTCCAAAACACCCCAGAAAACTCAACTCTTGAGTGCAAATTAAAAATTCCCAGAAAACTCAGCACCTGAATAAACAAATTACTGTGCAAAAATTATAGGCTAATCTCATAATTTGGCCGCGGAACCACCGCAGAAGCCAGGCTTCTGCCGCGGTTACGCCGAGCGTTTGTCGTATCTCCTGGTCAATTTTGCACCGAAATTCATAGAATTTCCTGCTGAATTTTTTAAGAATTTTTTAATCTGGAAAAAACCCAGTTTTGTAAAATTGTCCAGAGAGGGTGAAAAATTGGGGTTTCGGTTTCGATCGGGTTTCTAACATCGTCTACGCATCGCCTAGGGCTCTATCTAGTCTCTGATACCATTGTAGAGTTCCTAGGCACACTAATGAGGTCTCACAAGTCATCAACCATGCCAATTTCAAATTTTACAAGTGCCGAGAAACCCTAATACGGATCGTTGACTAGAGTTTAGGCGAAACAAGAACCTAGTTAACAACTTAACTAAAGGGTAAACGGAAATACAACCTTTGTAGATCCGCTCCTCCACCTCCATAGCTCCGTGACGGTGTATCCTCGCTGCGATCATCGGATCCCGGACTCTAGCGTCGGCTTCATCGGAGAAATGGGCGGGCTAGGTCGTCGACTTCGATGCCGAAGATGATCTACGTCGAGGCAACACAAGATCAAGCTCCAACTTCACCAAGCCATGAAACTTGTGAAGAAAACACCCTATACTACTTGGCAAGAGGTAGAGTATGAAGGAATAGGAAGTGGGTTCACTTTGGAATTGGATTTCTCACTCATTTTCACAAGTTGCCATTGATGGAGGCAAGCTTTCTTCATTGTTGAAGATGAAGAAGAAGAAGAAAGAATATGATAAGTATTATTCCAAATAGAAAATAACATGAATACTTATCACATACTAACCATGATTAGGTGTAGAGAACGAACTATGGTTAGGATGAATGGTTAGGGTTAAGCATGAGACAAAAATGGTGGACTTGTTCAAAGCTTCATGAAGCTTCAACAAAATCCAAAGAAAGCCACCATTTTTATCTTAAGCCAAAATGAAATAAATAAATAGTTAATAAAATCAAAACCCTAACCATTACACAACCATGGTTTAATCTTTACACAAACTCAAGTTAGCATGTATCAACAAACATGATACAATCAAGTGTACACAAAAATATATCACATATACAATGTGCACATCAAGTGAGAAAATCCTTTTAAAGTGAACCAATACTAGTTAATGCAAAGTTGTAGGGTTCCTAGGCACCCTAATGAGGTCTCACAAAGCATCGAACATGCCAATTTCAAAAAATCTAGGTGCCGAGAAACCCTAGTGTACGGATCGATGGCTAGATGTCTAGGCGAAAAGTAAACTAGTTAACAATTAACTAAGGGAATACGGAAATACAACCTTTGTAGATCCGTTTGTCCACCTCCATAGCTCCGCAACGAAGTGCCTTCGCTGTCCAAGTGAACTCCCGGGATCTAGCGTCGGCTTCGTTGAAGAATAAGCGAGCTAGGTCGTCGATGTCCATGCCGAAGATGATCTACGTCGAGGCATCGCTAGATCAAGCTCCACCTTCACCTTGCCATGAAAACTTGTGAAGGAAACACACTCTACTACTTGGCAAGAGGTAGAGGATGAAGAAATAGGAAGTGGGTAGACTTTAGTTTTGGATTTCTCACTCATTTCATCAATCCACCATTGATGAAGTGAAGGTTTCTTCTTGAGTTCAAGGAAGAAGAAAAAGAATATTATGATAAGAATAATTAGAATAAGAAAAGAAAAACCATCCTTATCATAATAGTAACTATGGTTATGTGTAGAGAATTGACTAAGGTTAAAGGAATGGTTAGGGTTAAGGTTTCATGAAGCTTCTACTAAACAACAAAAAAAGCCACCATTCTTTTCTCCTTTTTCCATCTATTTTCCATAATGAATAAATAGATAAATAAATGAGAAAAGGATATAAAACCCTAATCATAAGTTTAACCATGGTTTAATTCTTTACACTTAACCAAGTTAGCATGCATCATCAAACATGATACATACAAGTGTACAAAAGTATATCACATATACAATGTGCACAAACCAAGTGAGAAAATCCGTTTAAAGTGAACCAATACTAGTTAGTGCAAAGTAATATATCAAATATATAATTATGCATTAAATCATTAAATCAACACTTGATTCAATGATCCGGTCATGTCGCACACAACCGACTTGTAACACTTTGAAATTTCTGTTTGATTGTTTGGTGATAATCGTAGCCGTGCACACTTAGACTTTTCTTGCAACTTGTTAACCCTTCATATGCATGGTTGCAAACTCTTTTTCCCACCATTTAATCTTTTCTAAAACCCATTATATAATTCAAAGTCCAAATAAAACAAGGAGGCATGGAGGGTAGGTGAAGGGTGGACTTTCTTGACCATTTCCCTCTGTTTTCTCTCTCTTCCTCATTCTGAATTCCTGCAACTCTCCAGCAGAAAACCCTCCCCTTTCTTCATCCTTTCTTTCCCTTTTCTTTACCCTTGATCCCCAAATAAAACCCTACCCAAATTTACACCTTTTTCCATCTCAAAACCATGAAAGATTGGGGGTTTTGGTGTGTTTTCAAGCAAATCTGCTAAAGCTGAGAGTGAAGCTGAAACTTTGGTGTTTCTTAAGGTATATTGAAGGTAATAACTTACCCCTAGCATCCTCTTGTTCATAACTTAATGAATTTCTAGCAAAAGATCTCATTTTGTGCATGTTTTGTGTGATATTAGAGGATATTAGTGAAGTATATGTTAGAGTGGGATTTTGTTGGCTTGGTTAACTCTTTTAAGTGGTATTAGAGCTATTTTAACTAGGGTTTGTTTCAGATTTTAGAAAAATACCATAAAGTTCCATTTTTGGGCAAAATGTGTGTTTTTAACTAGAAAATAAGGCTCTGTAGGATCTGCTGTTACCCGAGACTTTTCAGTATAAATCTAGATGTTACTGCAGCATGTATGGGGAGAATTGAGTGCGCCAACCAAACCTGGGAACCCAATTCCCAAGTCTGGCCGCCAAAATGGGCATTCTGGCCGCAAATTGCGGCCAGATAGGGGAGACTTGGGTTGGGGTTTGGGGTGTGGGTCTCTGCTTGTATGTGGGTTATTTTGGTATATATAGTTTTGCAATATCTTTCCTGTATCAAAATCTGGGACCAAATACCTTCTTTGCCGTTTTTCTAAATCTTCGCGACACGCGTGATACGTGAGTAGGTTTGGGTTTCTGCGTATCGCGGCGCGTCGGGGTGGTTTCGTGGCGCGTGATCACACGTTTTAGCGTATCGCGCGCACGCGCGATTTGTTTGCGACACGAGTGTCTAGTTGGACCGTAATGTCGCGTTTTTGTGAAATGAGCTTATGTGTGATATTTGTTATGTGATTCTAGGTTCGCAGGCCAGTGAGACGGACGCTGCGAAGAAGGGCAAGCAAGTTGTGGGATACACTTAGCACGAAGCTAGGTGAGTAGATTTCACATCTACGGGGATATCGCCCGCATGGCGTTCTACGTCAGGGCAGATAGGACCTTATAGTGTTCCTTATATATATATTGCATGTTCATGGTTACTAGCTAGTGCATTGCATACCTACTACACACCTCATATTGATTCATTGCAGCTCATTTATATGTGACATGACTTGATACTCATATTTGATACCTATATCACATTGGATCATTGCATTGCAGCTCATTTATATATGACATGACTTGATATACATACTTGATGCACATATCACATCACAATTACTTATATTATTGGTTGAGATTTCATGTGATTTCTGGATTTGGGAACCGTGGCCGTTTCAAAGAAGTAATCATTTAAAAACCCGGTTCCCTTGATATGATATTTTGGGGCGCCGCCCCGTGATTTCTCGGTGCTAGAGGCATGTACTGAGAGAGGGCTGACCAGGAATGACGGATGCCCGATGGATTGATATAGGGCTGACCCGGAATGACGGATGCACGATGTAGTGAGAGAGGGATGACCCGGAATGACGGATTCCCGATATATACTTTGAGAGAGGGCTGACCCGGAATGACGGATGCCCGATGGATTGATATAGGGCTGACCCGGAATGACGGATGCCCGATGTAGTGAGAGAGGGATGACCCGGAATGACGGATTCCCGATATATACTTTGAGAGAGGGCTGACCCGGAATGACGGATGCCCGATGGATTGATATAGGGCTGACCCGGAATGACGGATGCCCGATGTATTGAGAGAGGGATGACCCGGACTGACGGATTCCCGATATATACTTTGTGAGAGGGCTGACCCGGAATGATGGATGCCCGATACAGGATGTTTTACGTGTCGATGCTAGACACGAGTATTTATGATATTTGGGTGCCGATGTTGGGCACTCGGGATTCTCAGGGATATACAGGATTTGAGGGCCGATGGAGTACCGGTGTTTGGGATGTTGGGATTTGTGATGCATACATACATATGTAGTCCACCTTGATACTTCATGTAGATACTATATTCCCATGCTCAGCATTTATTATCGCATCTCATCCTGTAGCTATATCACCTGATAGAGGACTTGCATTATTATTATGCATACTGCTTACATCGCATTGATATCATCTGTTGGCATATGATAGAGTAGTGTAGTACGTGCATGCTCGCGATTACCTTTATATGTTATCTCTATTCACGAGTTGGCAACTCACCCCCGTTGTGCCACAGTGTTTGCAGGTTGCTCTTCGGAGTAGTCGCGGCAGGCTGCTTTGCATCTTTTGACACAGATACCCCCACAGTTGGTGTACTAGCTCTTTTGCTGATAGGTGGGTTTTGTGTGGTATCTGTTTATCTTTCAGTATGTACATTGTTGTATCTAGTATTCTCCATCTACCATGTATGTATTTGACTTAGAATCAGTGTGAGGACGATGTTGTATTATTTTGTATTCTGGTGTCGAGCTCGTTGTGAGCCGGCTGTACTTGCAGTTATTCTATCTGTGATGTTCCCACTTGTGGATCTTGATCTTCGCTACGGCGTCGTATATTGTTTTCTTAGAGATTGTTACTTAGTTTTCTTATCATGTTTTAGTTAGTGCTTCTTTTAAAACTTCTATCACTCTATACTTTCACTGGTTTGATTTCTGGGTTTTCGGTCCACTTAGTCGCGTTACGCCTGTAGACGTTACGTGGTTAGGTGCCGGTCACGGGCCAAACTTCGGGTCGTGACAAAGTTGGTATCAGAGCGTAGGTTTTACCTTCGGAGTGTAGGATGACCCTGGTATGATGGAGTAGGTAGCTGCAGCAGGGTAGCGTAGCGTGCGTATGTTCCGCGGCATACTCACGACACGGTACTCCGCCTACGCGACCTTAGGACTTATTGATTTGATCCCTCCTTATATTCTTACGATTCGATTTCCGTGTTCTTATCGAATCCAAATTTTCTTTCAGCCATTATGCCGCCTAAGACTACGAGAGCACAGAGAGCGGCCGCGAGGGCCGAGATTCGAGTTGACTCGTCCGAGACGAGGACTGATCCGGGCAGTACGCCGGTTGTACCCGAGCAGGCTGTTCCTGCTGTGACAGAGCAGATCGCCACGCTAGGGGCTGGTATGCAGGAGATGCGCCAGACGGTGGGATCTAGCATGCAGGAGATGCGCCAGATGATAGGATCGCTAGTTGAGACGCTTCGAGCGCAGCGACCAGAGGTAGCTCTACCAGTTCCAGAGACCGCTATGGTACCTACGGCACAGCCAGTTGACCCTGCAGCCACGGAGGTGATTACAGTATCGCTATCAGAGTTCATGAGGCTGAAGCCTCTGGTTTTCACAGGCACCGATACAGCCGAGGACCCACAGTCTTTCATAGACAGGATGGCCAGGATATGCCGTTCCCTCAGATGCGCAGATGCGAGATGGGTCGAGTTCGCGAGCTTTCGCCTGGAAGGTCTTGCGCAGAAGTGGTGTGACTCAGTTGAGATGGGCAGAGCAGCAGGTCTTCCTCCTATGACCTGGACGGAGTTCGTGACCATATTTCTTGCCCGTTTCCTTCCCCAGAGTGTTAGGGATGCCCGAGCACGCAGGTTTGAGTCCTTGCGCCAAACGCCAGGGATGACCGTGGCAGAGTATGACGTGCTGTTTACAGAGCTGGCAGTCTATGCCCCATATTTAGTGGCTACCGAGGAGTTGCGAGTCAGGAGATTTGTTCGAGGCCTGCTTACACCATTGTTCCTCGCGATCAGCGCACAGCACTACGAGACCTATGCAGCAGCTGTAGACGCAGCCCTAGTGGTCGAGGAGCACCTTGCTGAGACTTCGGTAGTTCCAGAGCCGAAGAGAGTTCGTGCGGATACATCAGCACAGAGACAGCCTTTTCGGCGCCTTGATAGACATATTGCAGGCAGCAGAGATTCAGGGCGGGGCCGGTTATTCAGCTCCTATTCCCAGGACGGTCAGCGGTCGTCGTCGGGATGTTTTCGCTGTGGGAGTTCTTACCATCGTATACGGGAGTGTCCTGAGTTACCCCGGAGGGGGGCGACAGCACCGCATGTCACATTACCGCCTTCACCACCCCAGAGGGCGTTGCCCATCGTACCTACCGTTGCTCCGCGCCAGACTCATGCACAGCGAGGTCGTGGGCATGGAGGAGTTGCTCAGAGGGGGCGAGGTGACCGAGGCAGAGGGCAGCCAGTCACAGGTGGCGGACAGGCGAGGGTTTTTGCTTTGACGCATCAGGACGCGCAGGCGTCCAATGCAGTGGTTTCAGGTATCCTCCTTGTATGTTCGGTTGATGCACATGTTTTGTTCGATCCCGGATCCACACACTCGTACGTATCCACGCACTTTGTGCCGAGTCTGGGTAGAGAGTCCAGCATGCTTGATCAGCCGCTTGTGGTGACTACTCCTGTGGGAGAGTCGTTTGTTGCTAGGCACGTGTTCCGATCCTATACCGTCTGTATTAGCGAAAGAGAGTTGCCTGTCGACTTGATCCTTCTGGAGATGTTGGACTTCGACGTTCTTTTGGGCATGGATTGGTTAGCCACGTGCTATGCTTCTGTAGACTGCCGTGAGAAGACAGTTAGATTCTGCTTTCCCGGCGAGTCGGTTTTTGTTGTGTTGGGGGACCTTAGTGCCGCCCCTCACAGTGTGATTTCTTCTTTTCGCGCTGGACAGCTTTTGAGGAAGGGATGTCAGGGATTTCTCGCCTATGTTTGCGATGCTCGCGCTATACAAGTTCCATTGGATCAGGTTCCGGTTGTTAGCGAGTTTCCTGATGTGTTCCCTGCCGAGCTTCCTGGGTTGCCGCCCGAGCGCGACATCTCTTTCTGCATTGATTTGGTTCCTGGTTCGGGGCCTATTTCCATACCGCCTTATCGGATGGCCCCGGCGGAACTTCGGGAGTTGAAGGGTCAGTTGCAAGATTTGCTGGACAAAGGACTTATTCGACCCAGTGTTTCTCCTTGGGGTGCTCCAGTTCTGTTCGTCAAGAAGGAGGACGGCAGTTTGCGTCTTTGTATCGACTACCGCCAGCTGAACAGGGTGACAGTGCGGAACCGGTATCCTTTACCGCGTATCGACGATTTGTTCGATCAGCTTCAGGGGGCAGGGTACTTTTCGAGGATCGATTTACGATCGGGCTATCATCAGCTGCGGGTTCGACAGGAGGACATTCCCCGGACAGCTTTCCGTACGCGCTACGGCCATTACGAGTTTTTGGTGATGTCGTTCGGACTCACCAATGCGCCAGCAGCCTTCATGGACTTGATGAACCGTATTTTCCGGCCTTATTTGGATCTGTTCATTATAGTCTTCATTGACGATATCTTGGTGTATTCCCGGAGTAGTGAGGAGCACGAGCAACATCTGCGGATTACATTGCAGACATTGAGGGAGCACCAGCTTTATGCAAAATTCTCCAAGTGTGCCTTTTGGCTGGACAGCGTAGATTTCTTGGGGAACGTGATTTCACGAGACGGTATATGTGTAGACCCGAGGAAGATCGAGGCCGTTCAGCGTTGGCCCAGACCTACATCGGTGACGGAGATTCGCAGCGTTTTGGGGTTGGCCGGTTACTACAGGCGTTTTGTGCAGGACTTCTCACGTATTGCTACACCGTTGACCGGGTTAACCCGGAAGGGGGTTCCCTTCGATTGGACGGAGGAGTGCGAGCACAGTTTCCAGCAGTTACGGACTCAGCCGACGACGGCGCCGGTGTTATCTTTACCTTCCGGACCGGGCGGATTTGTGGTCTTTTGTGATGCTTCTCGAGTGGGGCTGGGATGTGTTCTGATGCAGCATGATAGGGTGATCGCGTATGCTTCGCGACAATTGAAGAGACATGAACAAAACTACCCCACTCATGATTTGGAGATGGCAGCAGTGGTCTTCGCCCTTAAGATCTGGCGACATTACCTATACGGTGAGTCGTGCCAGATATTCACGGATCACAAGAGTTTGAAATACATATTTCAGCAGCGGGACCTGAACCTTCGGCAACGTCGATGGATGGAGTTAGTGAAGGATTACGACTGCGAGATCTTATATCACCCGGGCAAGGCAAATATGGTGGCGGATGCTTTGAGCAGGAGGCCCGGGGGCAGTTTATCTTGTTTGAGCGCAATACAGGAGCAGTCATCGGCAGATTGGCAGATATTATGCGACAGTCGAGTACAGTTCGAGTTCACACCGATTGGAGGACAGATAGCACATATCCGTGCACGCCCACAGTTGATCGATCGTATACGTGAGGCACAGCTCAGTGATGACCGATGTTCAGAGATCATGGCACAGATTGAACAGGGCAGATTTTCTGAGTTCGTGATCGACGATCAGGGAGTACTACGGTTTGGAGTCAGATTGTGCGTACCAGATGCTGAGGGACTGAGGCGCGAGATTCTTGAGGAGGCACATCGATCGGTATATAGCGTCCATCCCGGTTCCACCAAGATGTATCATGATATGAGAGATGTTTACTGGTGGGACGGAATGAAAAGGGACATTGCAGATTTTGTATCGAGATGCCTGACTTGTCAGCAAGTCAAGGCTGAGCACCAGAGGCCCGCGGGAGAGCTACAGCCGTTACCCGTTCCGGAGTGGAAATGGGAACAGATTTCGATGGATTTCATGGTGGGCCTACCCAGGACTAGTCGGGGGTATGACTCCATCTGGGTGATTGTGGATCGTTTGACGAAAGCAGCTCACTTCCTACCGGTGAAAACGACTTTCGGATTTACTCAGTATGCCCAGATCTATGTTGATGAGATAGTGCGACTACACGGAGTCCCGACGTGCATCGTGTCCGACAGAGGCACCCAGTTTACCAGTAGACTATGGCAGAGGCTTCAGGAGGCTTTGGGCACTCGCTTGAGTTTCAGCACAGCATTTCATCCGCAGACCGACGGACAGTCAGAGCGGACCATTCAGACTCTCGAGGACATGCTCAGAGCTTGTGTACTAGATTTCGGAGGTAGCTGGGATCATCATTTGCCCTTAGTAGAGTTCTCCTACAATAACAGCTACCAGGAGACCATTAAGATGGCACCATTTGAGGCTCTTTATGGGAGGAGATGCAGGTCGCCCACTTGTTGGACAGAGCTCAGTGAGGGCAGTATCTTCGGGCCACAGATCGTTGATGAGACGACCGCGAAGATCCAGTTGATTCGCGATAGGATGAGAGCAGCGCAGAGTAGGCAGAGAGCTTATGCAGACCGTCGACGACGCAGACTTGAGTTTTCTGTTGGTAATCATGTTTTCTTGAAGGTCTCCCCAATGAAGGGTGTGATGAGGTTTGGAAAGAAGGGGAAGCTCAGTCCCAGGTATGTGGGCCCCTTCGAGATCCTCGAGCGTGTTGGTGCAGTAGCTTACCGTTTAGCCCTTCCGCCCAGCTTCCCAGATGTGCACCCCGTATTCCATGTCTCGATGCTCCGCAGATATCTACATGATCCTTCGCATGCGATTCAGCATCCGACGATCCAGCTTGAGCGTGACCTTTCCTATGCAGAGCAGCCGGTGATGATCTTGGATCGGTAAGTGAAGAAATTGAGATCGAAGGACATTCCATCAGTTAAGGTACTTTGGCGTGGTCAGAACCGTGAGGAGGTCACTTGGGAGACCGAAAGCGAGATGATGAAGACGTATCCCCATCTTTTTGAAGGTAACCTTAGTTAGATTTTTGAAATTCGGGGACCGAATTTCTTTAAGGGGGGTAGATTGTAACACTTTAAAATTTCTGTTTGATTGTTTGGTGATAATCGTAGCCGTGCACACTTAGACTTTTCTTGCAACTTGTTAACCCTTCATATGCATGGTTGCAAACTTTTTTTCCCACCATTTAATCTTTTCTAAAACCCATTATATAATTCAAAGTCCAAATAAAACAAGGAGGCATGGAGGGTAGGTGAAGGGTGGACTTTCTTGACCATTTCCCTGTCTTTTCTCTCTCTTCCTCATTCTGAATTCCTGCAACTCTCCAGCAGAAAACCCTCCCCTTTCTTCATCCTTTCTTTCCCTTTTCTTTACCCTTGATCCCCAAATAAAACCCTACCCAAATTTACACCTTTTTCCATCTCAAAACCATGAAAGATTGGGGGTTTTGGTGTGTTTTCAAGCAAATCTGCTAAAGCTGAGAGTGAAGCTGAAACTTTGGTGTTTCTTAAGGTATATTGAAGGTAATAACTTACCCCTAGCATCCTCTTGTTCATAACTTAATGAATTTCTAGCAAAAGATCTCATTTTGTGCATGTTTTGTGTGATATTAGAGGATATTAGTGAAGTATATGTTAGAGTGGGATTTTGTTGGCTTGGTTAACTCTTTTAAGTGGTATTAGAGCTATTTTAACTAGGGTTTGTTTCAGATTTCAGAAAAATACCATAAAGTTCCATTTTTGGGCAAAATGTGTGTTTTTAACTAGAAAATAAGGCTCTGTAGGATCTGCTGTTACCCGAGACTTTTCAGTATAAATCTAGATGTTACTGCAGCATGTATGGGGAGAATTGAGTGCGCCAACCAAACCTGGGAACCCAATTCCCAAGTCTGGCCGCCAAAATGGGCATTCTGGCCGCAAATTGCGGCCAGATAGGGGAGACTTGGGTTGGGGTTTGGGGTGTGGGTCTCTGCTTGTATGTGGGTTATTTTGGTATATATAGTTTTGCAATATCTTTCCTGTATCAAAATCTGGGACCAAATACCTTCTTTGCCGTTTTTCTAAATCTTCGCGACACGCGTGATACGTGAGTAGGTTTGGGTTTCTGCGTATCGCGGCGCGTCGGGGTGGTTTCGTGGCGCGTGATCACACGTTTTAGCGTATCGCGCGCACGCGCGATTTGTTTGCGACACGAGTGTCTAGTTGGACCGTAATGTCGCGTTTTTGTGAAATGAGCTTATGTGTGATATTTGTTATGTGATTCTAGGTTCGCAGGCCATTGAGACGGACGCTGCGAAGAAGGGCAAGCAAGTTGTGGGATACACTTAGCACGAAGCTAGGTGAGTAGATTTCACATCTACGGGCATATCGCCCACATGGCGTTCTACGTCAGGGCAGATAGGACCTTATAGTGTTCCTTATATATATATTGCATGTTCATGGTTACTAGCTAGTGCATTGCATACCTACTACACACCTCATATTGATTCATTGCAGCTCATTTATATGTGACATGACTTGATACCTATATCACATTGGATCATTGCATTGCAGCTCATTTATATATGACATGACTTGATATACATACTTGATGCACATATCACATCACAATTACTTATATTATTGGTTGAGATTTCATGTGATTTCTGGATTTGGGAACCGTGGCCGTTTCAAAGAAGTAATCATTTAATAACCCGGTTCCCTTGATATGATATTTTGGGGCGCCGCCCCGTGATTTCTCGGTGCTAGAGGCATGTACTGAGAGAGGGCTGACCCGGAATGACGGATGCCCGATGGATTGATATAGGGCTGACCCGGAATGACGGATGCCCGATGTAGTGAGAGAGGGATGACCCGGAATGACGGATTCCCGATATATACTTTGAGAGAGGGCTGACCCGGAATGACGGATGCCCGATGGATTGATATAGGGCTGACCCGGAATGACGGATGCCCGATGTAGTGAGAGAGGGATGACCCGGAATGACGGATTCCCGATATATACTTTGAGAGAGGGCTGACCCGGAATGACGGATGCCCGATGGATTGATATAGGGCTGACCCGGAATGACGGATGCCCGATGTATTGAGAGAGGGATGACCCGGACTGACGGATTCCTGATATATACTTTGTGAGAGGGCTGACCCGGAATGACGGATGCCCGATACAGGATGTTTTACGTGTCGATGCTAGACACGAGTATTTATGATATTTGGGTGCCGATGTTGGGCACTCGGGATTCTCAGGGATATACAGGATTTGAGGGCCGATGGAGTACCGGTGTTTGGGATGTTGGGATTTGTGATGCATACATACATATGTAGTCCACCTTGATACTTCATGTAGATACTATATTCCCATGCTCAGCATTTATTATCGCATCTCATCCTGTAGCTATATCACCTGATAGAGGACTTGCATTATTATTATGCATACTGCTTACATCGCATTGATATCATCTGTTGGCATATGATAGAGTAGTGTAGTACGTGCATGCTCGCGATTACCTTTATATGTTATCTCTATTCACGAGTTGGCAACTCACCCCCGTTGTGCCACAGTGTTTGCAGGTTGCCCTTCGGAGTAGTCGCGGCAGGCTGCTTTGCATCTTTTGACACAGATACCCCCACAGTTGGTGTACTAGCTCTTTTACTGATAGGTGGGTTTTGTGTGGTATCTGTTTATCTTTCAGTATGTACATTGTTGTATCTAGTATTCTCCATCTACCATGTATGTATTTGACTTAGAATCAGTGTGAGGACGATGTTGTACTATTTTGTATTCTGGTGTCGAGCTCGTTGTGAGCCGGCTGTACTTGCAGTTATTCTATCTGTGATGTTCCCACTTGTGGATCTTGATCTTCGCTACGGCGTCGTATATTGTTTTCTTAGAGATTGTTACTTAGTTTTCTTATCATGTTTTAGTTAGTGCTTCTTTTAAAACTTCTATCACTCTATACTTTCACTGGTTTGATTTCTGGGTTTTCGGTCCACTTAGTCGCGTTACGCCTGTAGACGTTACGTGGTTAGGTGCCGGTCACGGGCCAAACTTCGGGTCGTGACACGACTAGTATTCAATGTATCGGCTTATCGAATCAATCCTTGATTCGATAATTAGGTTATATCGCATACAACCATTCGACACATTGATCGCGAGAATGAAATACGGTATCACATACACGCATTACTCTCGGTCCCGCACATATCTCATATGCGCTCCTATTTCATTTCGCTTGAGCCAGGAAACCTCCGTGTAGGACTCTAAAGACTCGTCAATACGCCGGCAGCAGGCGATGATCATATCAAACACCCACAAGCCGCAAGCGGTCTGCTAAACGTAACGGCCACCCGGGTATTGAGCGATCTGAAGATCGACGAGCAAGCCCGCTCACACTCCAGTGAATCCGACCGGTAACACTACCGTACAGTCCGGTCTGATCGTCTGATATGTCGCATATCTCGCCTAGGGGTGGTAAACGTCAGACCCCAATAGCTCGATAAGTCGTGTCGATATGAGGTCTATAACATTTCGAGAAACTACTGGTAACACTTACCAGTAAATCTCAGCAACCCTGGCTAGGGATTTCCTGTTATAGCCAATCGAACACAGCGCAACATCAACTCCCTATACCGGGAGAGACGAATCCCCTCCTATCGCTCATTGCCTCCATGTGACTCGGGACTGTACCCAAAAACCACCGTTTTGCACGCCCTCTTGGACGTGGTAAGATGGAAATCAAAGCACAGTGGGAACCATACAAGACTCTATGACGATCTCGGGTCAACAGACTACTCTGTACCAGTGTCACCAGAGAACTGCCATCTGACGTGAGGTATAATACCATCTGGGAGTTCTCGGCGAGTCCGTCCAGTGTACCCAGTCTCTACTGAGCACCTGTATATCATCTCTGATGTCAAACACCGATGGATATGGGATCATCCATCGCCTATCTGTATGGGTCGAGAAGGTATACGCTAGTCTACTCTGGTATATCGATGCCCCGTCTCGATACACCCACGACTAGGGACTTTGAAGGATGTACTTATGGACTACCATGTCCCCACTAGTATGATCCGCATCATAGTCCAGGTAGTCAAGTACAGATCCTAAGGGCTTTACCAACATGTAACAGAGAGACAATCAGCATACACGTTAAGGTAAAGAGTAACCAGATAGCATACTATCATGTCGAGCAAGAAAGTCCTCCCTATATATGTTCCAGCATCCACTACAATATACATCCTATGTATAGTAATGGCCTCTAGGGAATACATATAACTAACAAAAGTAATATATCAAATATATAATTATACATTAAATCTTTAAATCAACACTTGATTCAATGATCCGGTCATGTCGCATATAACCGACTAGTATCCAATGTATCGACTTATCGAATCAATCTTCGATTCGATAACTAGGTTATATCGCATACAACCAATCTATACATTCATCGCGAGAATGGAATACGGTATCACATACACGCATTATTCTCGGTCCCGCACATATCTCATATGCGCTCCTATTTCGTTTCGCTTGAGCCAGGAAACCTCTGTGTAGGACTCTAAAGACTCGTCAATACGCCGGCAGCAGATGATGATCATATCAAGCACCCACAAGCCGCAAGCGGTCTACTAAACGTAATGGCCACCCGGGTATTGAGCGATCAGAAGATCGATGAGCAAGCCCGCTCACACTCCTGTGAATCCAACCAGTAATACTTACCGTACAGTCCGGTCTCGTCGTCTGATATGTCGCATATCTCGCCTAGGGGTGGTAAATGTCATACCCCAATAGCTCGATAACTCGTGTCGATATGAGGTCTATAACAGTTCGAGAAACTACTGGTAACACTTACCAGTAAATCTCAGCAACTCTGTCCAGGGATTTCCGGTTATAGCCAATCGAACACAGTGCAACATCAACTCCCTATACCGGGAGAGACGAATCCTCTCCTATCGCTCATTGCCTCCATGTGATTCAGGACTGTACCCAAAAACCACCGTTTTGCACGCCCTCTTGGACGTGGTAAGGTGGAAATCAAAGCACAGTGGGAACCACACAAGACTCTATGACGATCTCGAGTCAACAGACTACTCTGTACCAGTGTCACCAGAGAACTGCCATCTGACGTAAGGTATAATACCATCTGGGAGTTCTCGGCGAGTACGTCCAGTGTACCCAGTCTCCTCTGAGCACCCGTATATCATCTCTGATGTCAAACAACAATGGATATGGGATCATCCATCGCCCATCTGAATGGATCGAGAAGGTATACGCTAGTCTACTCTGTTATATCGATGCCCCGTCTCGATACGCCCACGACTAGGGACCTTGAAGGATGTACTTATGGACTACCATGTCCCCACTAGTATGATCCGCATCATAGTCCAGGTAGTCAAGTACCCATCCTAAGGGCTTTACCAACATGTAACAGAGAGACAATCAGTGTACACGTTAAGGTAAAGTGCAACCAGATAGCATGCTATCATGTCGAGCAAGAAAGTCCTCCCTATATATGTCCAAGCATCCACTACAATATACATCCTATGTATAGTAATGGCCTCTAGGGCATACATATAACTAACAGAATTCAATTCAAGTTATAATACCCTTGCCCTTATATCTAATACTACTTCTTTTCATTAAGGATGGACGGATTTGCTCACACACCTTTCTTGCGACTATTAATGCTTTTTGAGGCACTAACGACCGATTACTGAATGTGTGAACTTTAAAGCGTAAATAGCAGTTTCCAGGTTATGACTTTATTCAATTTTTTTTTTCTTTTTTCTTTTTTCTTTTTCTTTTTCAAGACCGGATATATTTTTCAATAATGCTCTTTTGGTGTTTAGCTTTAAATACCGTTTTTTTCTTTCATACTAGGCTTTTAGGCAAGAGTATTTCTAGGTATCCTAAACTATCCCAAGTTTCAAGGTGCGTGTAAGTGCAGTTTGTAGGGTATATACTTTCTAAATTTGAACTCAAGACAAGAAACTATTTTTCAGACTTATCCTTCAGTAGAGCTTCAATACTTTCCCCTCATCTTGACTTAACTCAAGAACTGAACACAACGTATACTTACCAAAGTTAGACAGAATGAGGGTTATTTTTAGGGTTTTCAATTCCTAAGCCTAGAATTTAGTTATTTCTAATATATCAACTAAACTTTCAGAATAAAAATCTAAGTTACCCTATTAGCTAACTTAACGACAAAGTTTTTATATTTTTGCAATTTTATGGGTTTTTTAATAAGGTATGCAAATGCAACATAAACAAATGAATGCGAAGGAAGAAAGCTTACCGAGCACACCCCCAAACTTAAACTTGACAGTGCCCTCACTGTCAGGCTACACCAAGAAGGTCAAAATTGCCGGCGCTCCCTAAAAACAAATTATATACAAAACAAAAAGGAAAACAAAAAAATATATATACAAAAAGGTTCCCCCCCAAACTTAAGTAAAACAGTGTTTCCACTGTTAAGCATTGAAGTTCAGGATTAGGGGGGAAGAGAATAGTATCAATCTATACAAGGCCTTACACAGGCCAACAGTTAACACCAACCATTCAAAAATTCTATCTCTGTAAGATGCGGGTTGGTGAAAGAAGGTGAAGAGGAAAGAAATGGAGAATACGCAAGACCGTATGGAGATAGAAGCGGGATACGGTCTCGGTATATGAGAAGAAGAATGGCCGAAGGGAGAAAGAAGTAGAATACGAACTTGAGTGTGGAAATGGAGCGAATAAATTAGCACAATTTGTGATGACCGATGTGTGAAAAGCGATTGTGCTAATATATGAACCCGTCGAGAAATGGGGTCAAATCCCTCAAGATTCGTGAGAAACCATGGGTACGCCGAACTCGGTAAACCAGACATATGAAATGAAAGTGATACGGTTTCTTGCAATGTTGGAACGATGGAAAGAATGGAGGGAAGTGATCGAGAAGGGGTATCGGTTAAGGGTTCTGGAGGGTGTACACAGTCAGTGAAAGGAACAGGATGAATTGGAAAATCCGACTCATCATCTAGAACTGTTTCATCCTCAAAAATATCCTCAAAATTCTCCTCAAAGTTAAGCTCATCCATGCATATTTCATCAAAATCCAGACGCATATGGGGTTCGGGAAAAACATTTAATGACTCGGGATGATGATTTGAAGAGAAAAACTCAGCGAAATCTATGGGTTCATCATCCAAAATATTCCCAGCGTCAATATCCTCTATCAAGTGAAAATCAATATTCTCAGACACCTCATCAAAAGCATGGATTTCAATCAATTTTGGTTCTAAGATGGAGGTGTAGAGGTCAAAAGGTTTGGGTGTGGTTTCACTTGGAAGGGTCCCTTCACAATCAGGTAAATCAAACACTACAAAGTCGCACAACTCATTCATCATTCTATCTTCAATTGATAAATCATGTGGGATACTCGATAGACTTTCAAAACAGGAGTTGTGGGATTCAATTTGGGACGGGTAGATTTGATTTGGAAGGGGGTACATCTCACTCTTTCCACTCAAATTCACAGCCTGTCCTGCCGCCTCATCATACATTGGGAAATGTGGAGCTAGCTGGAAACTAGTTACCGGGTCAGTAGGTTGTATGAGGGAAGCCATGGACGCATTCAAATCCATCATCTGTTGGCATGACGCTACCCTAAAGTCTTCCAACGACTGTTCCAGACTAGACATGGGTTGTGATGGAGTTTCAGTAAAAGATTCGAAGTTGTTTGGATACTGGAAACTCCCAAATGGCGGTTCTGAAGCAATGTCTAGGGAAGGTGCAAAACTTGGGTAGGATTGATAGGAATTGAAAGGCTGGACAGGAACAGGATCAACATTTGGATAAGAAGGTGAATGGAATTGTTGATCCCAAGAATCTGTAGTGGTGAAAGGAGTGAAAGATCGGCTACAAGATTGTGCAATATGTTCAGCAATGGACATTGGTCTAGAAGTTACCACAGGACTCGAAAAAGGGGTATCAACGTAGGAAGGTGGTGGAGGTTGAAACGGTTGATACAAAGTGGATTGCGGAGTGAAATTGTTTGTCCTAGACGCGTCTATCCGATCTCTCAAAGAAATTTTTGGCATGGATGGATCGTTCGAAGTTCGGCCAAAGTAAGAACCGTAGGAAGTTATGTCTGGTTGTGGGTACCAAAGTTCGGCAAGAGTTTAGCGAGGTGGGGTACCCATGATATGAAGAGAGAAAGAAAGAAAGGCAGAGAAAAGGAGGGGAAAAAGAATGTAATTTTTTTTTATTTTTTATTTTTTAGTTAGAAGTTAACAAAAGAAAGAAATATACACAGAAAAAGAATCTGGACAAAAACAGTCATGGCACAAAAATACCACACACCTAATCGTTCTAGGATTCACCTAGGTCAACTAGACCTGCTCCAGAACTTGATTGTCGAAGTAAACCTGTGTCGAGAAACGGGCTCAAGATACACTGATCACGAGGCCAGGTAAGTGCAGAGATAAGGGGAGGTTTTCCAACGCTTTCGCGAAGTTCCTTAATTAAATAACCCTTTCTCTTTTGGCGGTTTCGCCGTTAACACTTTCCTAGATACCCCGTAAACAATATACCGTTAAGCGAGGTTCTAAACACAGTTAACTTCTCCTAGTGAGCGCGAATTCCTTAAGGCTTAAAGTCTAGTTTCTTTGAAAATTTGTGCGGGTAAACGTTATGCTCAAGTTCGTGATTTGTGGGCGACGGAAAAGGTGATGAAATCCTTTACCGTATATTGTGGGGTTCGCTTGCCCTTAAGTCCGTATTAATGTATGCAATGCGCAATTCAATAAAAATTCTATAAAGAATAAAATAATCGTTTTTTAGTTTAAGCACGGCACTGCAACAAATACGGGTTAGTCAAGTTTTAGCGTTTGCTAGCGAACTTGCAAAGAATCCTGCAAAGAATAGTATATTGGATGCATCGGATTTGAGAAGAAGGTGTTAGTAAAGTACGTACCGTTAAGTTTTTGGGTTAGGAAACCCCCGTTGAATCAAATCCGGTAAGCTTGAAAAGTTCGCTTGCGCAGGTCAAACTACCCGGATCTTTGGCACTATACTTTGCAATCACCTTAGCCTTGAACGTACACTTTGCTCCCCACAATCGCCGTTTGCAAATCCGCAAAAATCTGCAGACTTGCTCATAAAAATTATCAAAAAAACAAAAAGATTTTTTTTATTCATAAATATATACAAAAAGAATATTAACCCGAATAACAAGAAAGAAAATACGCTACCGTCTCCCCGGCAACGGTGCCATTTGATCGCACGCTTTTGGCGTGTCGGATGTTCAAAGTTCTAAAGTTTACCGCGATCAGGACGGTGTCGCTATGCAGCTAGCCGGTTGAGCACGGGTCGATCCACAGGGAGATGGTTGTATTTCCGTTCTTGTCTTAGATGAGTCAATAAAGAATGAGTATATGTTTGTTCAAGTCTAACCTATGTGTTTTATTTGCAAGTATAAAGTTGTTAAGAAAAAGATACGAGATTGTAAGCTAAAGAAATCTGTACTCAAAACCTTTGTGCCAAGTCTTGACCAATTGAAGCTAGAGCAATCGGCAACAACGTGGATTAGGGGATTTAAGCGCGGTATTCATGGAATCCGGCTTATTTACCCTTGTCCTTCTATTCTTGTCACTTGCTTTCGCCTCCGGCCAAACCGAACGCAACCGGTCGCGGTTAGGAATCACCGTTACCTTTGTAGGGTAGGGTGCCTAACGGAGCGCTTGCGTTACGTTTGGGCGGAGTTCAATGGAAAATAAGAAAAGGAAATGAGCAAAGAAATATTAACTTACAATACCGTATTTATTCTTAACAACGATAATTACAACCATTCACAAAAACGAACCAAAAAGAGCAAAAGAAAAAAAGAAAAGATTACAAGTAAGTAAGGGCATGGAATTTAAAGTGCAAGAAAGTAAGACATGAATGTAAAGCAAGTAATAAAAAGCAAAAAAGAAATAAGCAAGAAAATAATTACAAGAACACTAGAACTCAAGACAAGCATGGGATCAATAGCCAACCCTTAAACTTGCAAGCTCAATCAAGAGGTTGGAAGATCAAGAGAAGGGTAAAGAACTCATGTGAAATGAAGCACTAAAGAAACAACAAAATGATACAACCCTTGAGATCAATAACCAACCCTTAAACTTTCAAGCTCAATGAAGAGATTGAAAGATCAAGAGAAAGCAAGAATCTCAAGAAGAAACTAAACAAAAGAATGATACAAAAACCCTCATCTTCATTTCATCATCCACTCAAAAAGCTCTCACTACAATTTTCATGGAGGAAAGAATGAAGAAGAAGAAGAAGAAGACTAAAACCTAACAAAAAGAGGCTAAAGAATGGACTAAGAAAGTTCTCCTTGGTTTGGCTCAGAACCGGGGTATTTATAGGCAGGGAACTGGAAACCTAGGGCAAGAATCTGGCTCAATATGAAAGTACCAATATACCCCTGAAAAATCACCCTCTGAAGAGCCTATACGGTCGCGGAACAACGGCCTAAGCATGCTTATGCCGCGGAACCGCGGCCGTTTAGAAGAGTTAGCTCCTCGGGTTTTGGGTGCTTCTCTGGTTCTCTGTCCTATGTTGTTCTACATATGCCAAAATGCAGTTTGCTTCCACAATTGCTTCAGATTTGCAATGGTCCAAAATGGCATCAATAATAATACTTTTGACCTTTTCTCCCTCGAGCTCCGCACACCCATTGATTCTTGTGCTGCCCCCCTCGTGCTCTGTGCATGTCCCAGACACGAATGACCACCGTCATATATCTTGTCTCAGGAACTGGTACTCGGCACTGGATGGTTACGGATGACCGGGACCCGGCTTTTATCAGCTGTGACAGATGTTCTGTATTTTGGCGTAACTGTGGAGATTTTGTCTTGATTTGCAATATTTGGACTGGAAACCTATAATCTGTAAATATGTAACAAACACGGATTAAAAGCACCTACCTATAAACAACCGAACGTAAGAATGGACGGTATAAAATGCAATATTCTGGTATGAAAACCGTCCCCAAGATTTGTTGTAGAATGTGTAGTGCTCATGTCTCATTTCGGAGTAGTGGATGTTGCCTTTTAGTGGAGGGATGAAGCATGGAGTTTTACTTAGGAATTTTGGTGAGGAAAATTGATATGATGTCATCAAAGAACCACACTCAAAAATGGGACAGCCCTCATCTCATGTGGCCGGCCAAGTGAGGTAGGGAGAGAGAATGTAGCAAAGAAAAAGAATAAGCCCCCCATCATACAAGAGAGAGAGAGAAGGTTACAATGATAAACAATGATCACAAAAGGAGAACCTCACTCCACCACAACCATCATGAAACCACAAGTCAAAACATGATGACTAAAGAAAGTCAAGCAATGATGGTGCAAGTATCATGATACAATAATATGCAAAGACCCCCTTCCAAATTGCTTATTTGCACAAATGCAAATAAGCCTTCCTCCACCAATCTTCGGACAATGAAAGATACGAATGAAAATGGCCGAAACGGAAAGCAAACTGGCAACTCCAGAAAACTGGTCCCGTAATAAATTACAGAAAAACCCCGATACTGTGTATACACACCCGCATCTGTATTCCAATCGAATACAAATGCAACGAGACAAAATCTACACCGTACTATACTAGGATCCGGCTTAAACCAAAGCCGACTAGTATTATTCGTCCGATCCTGATCCGTGCAATACTGCACGTATCTGATCGAACCCTGCCATATCTCCATACGGCCTCTACAGCGTTTCGCCCGAAAACTTGAGCAACTAAATGTGGGGGACTCTAAAGACTCGTCAATACAAAGGCTGTGGATTTAACCACTAGCACGTCAGAGGTATTAGCCATACGTGACGGGCCACCAGCTATTGACCAAAAGGGACGTCGATGAGCGATCTCATCCTGACACCCTACTGAGCCTGTCAGTGACAATATCCGTACAGTACGGTCCGTTTGTCTATGAGCATCGCATGGCGGGCCTAGGGGGTTGGTAAAGTCAGACCCCAAAAAGCAGTACAAGTCGTGTCGGAGTGTAGCCCAGAACACCCTGAGATACTACTGGAATACCTACCAGTAAATCTCCTGCCTCGGCCGAGGGTTTCGTGTAATGGCTCTCCTAGACACAGCGCGACCTCACCCCCAATACCGGGAGAGACGAACCCCTGAAGATCCGCTCACTGCCTCCATGTGGCTCGAGACTGTACCCAACTAAAACCTGTTTGCACGTCTCCTTTGAGCGTGGTAGGGTAGTAATCAAAGTACAGAAGGAACTCATACGAGACAAATGACGATCTCCAGGTCGATGAACTAACCTGTACACATGTCACCAGGGAACTGCTATCTGACGTCAGGTATAAGACCAACTAGCATGTTCCCGGCGAGTCCTGTCCGGTGTACTCATAACCCAATGAGCACCTGTATACATCTTAGGTGAACCAACTGACACCAGTGGCTTGTGAGACCGGCCACCGCCCCTCTCGGGGTCTCGACTGTATACACTAGTCTACTCTGGAGTATCGATGCCCTGTCTCGAAACTCCCACGACTAGGGACCTTTTAAGGATGTGCTTATAGACCCCAGCACCCACTTATATGATCACCCTCATACTGCTGGTGGTCAAGCAAGAATCCTAGGGGCTCTATCAACGTGTAATAGCGACATGTCAGGTCACCTAAAGCAGTACACGATGATAAAGATAAACCAGATAGCTTACTATCATCTTGAGTAAGACTGTCCTACCGGGATAGGTCCTCCCTCAATCATTGCAATCACGTGCCTGTGATCCAATAATTGACTCTGAGGGCACTATCTCCAACAAGATAGTCTCCCACTATACCATAGAACCCGGTTACTTGTGCTCCCCTCCTTGGGTCTATCCTAATGTAGAAAGATATATAATATACAACAATGGTGACATCATCCTCAACCCAGAAGTGCCTCAATAAAAGAATATTACATACAAGTTTTTACTTGAATGAAAATGAAAAGCTCTCATCTCACATAAAAACCACCGACTATTCAAAACACGACGATCCAATATAACATATCCCAGCAACACATAACATCACATGTCATCAACGAAAGTAAATATGCGTATCCTAATTGTTGTTGACATATAGCAACGAAACTGGAGATACACCACATATTACACTTACGGTCACAGAAAAGAAAATGTAAAAGTACAACATTTGGAATCCACAATCACCTTAGACATCATAAGACCAAAATATCACATACTTCGGATTTCATGCCTAACAATACGAATTCCAAATATTCTATCACATTCCACAAATAGTTAGATGGTGTTAAAAAGTTTGAACGAATATCAAATACCCACTTTAACCCTCGCTGTAAATTTTCCAAGAGTTTGATTTTTCCAAGTTAAAGAACATTAAAAAATCATGCAAGTAATACGATGGACCCTCTAAAAGAACGAAACCCTAACTCGATTCTATGACCATAAGAACCGCCTTGCTCTGATACCACTGTAGGATTGCCTAGAAAGACAGCAAGGTTTCGGGAGGCATCGTCCATGCCATTTTCAAAAAATTGCCATGCTAAACAATGTTAACCCTAGAATCTTAACTACAGATTTAGATAATAGAACATGTAAACAACTTTACATCTAACTGAATATGGAATACAACCTTTGTAGACCAGTCCTTCAGTTCAATAGCTCCGTTTAGTAGTCCCTTCACTCCAAGTAGTGATCTTCCGGACCTAGAATGGCTCCACAAGATGAAAGGAACAAGCTTTCACGAAGTCTTCGAGGCCGAGGAAGATCTACGTCGAGGAGACACTAACCCAATCTACCTCTTCACTAATTAAAGATTAGTGAAGCTAACACCCTAAACTAAATGGCTAATCTAGTAGAGGATAATGAAGTAGGATTTTTGCTCACTTTAGAATTAATTTTCTCACTATTATTCTTCTCCTCTCAAAAACCTAGAGAGCTAAGCTCTTGATGATTAAGAAGATGAATAGATGAGGCCAATAATGTTATGGCAACCATGGGTCAGAAAATATCTCATATATCTTATGTAGAGACTTTACCATGGGTTTAGATAATGGTTAGGTTAACAAATATCTAAGGTAAGACAAAACTTGTGGACTAAGTCAATGGGTCTACAAACTTCCACAAGCTTCACCCATGTGACTAATTTCCAACTAATTTGGATTAACTTAAATAAATAAACATTGCATTATCATGAGCATGGTGTGAGTCTCATACACCTATGTAGTGTGTGTTAGTTATATGTATGCCCTAGAGGCCATTACTGTACATTGGATGTATATTGTAGTGGATGCTGGGACATATATAGGTAGGACTTTCTTGCTCGACATGATAGTACGCTATCTGGTTGCTCTTTATCTTAACGTGTATACTTTCTGTCTCTCTGTTACATGTTGATAAAGCCCTTAGGATGTGTACTCAACTTCCAGGACTGTGATGCAGATCATACTAGTGGGGCCTGGATAGTCCATGAGTACATCCTTCAATGTTCCTAGTCGAAGAAATATCAAGACGGGGCATCGATATTCCAGAGTAGACTAGCGTATATCTTCTCGACCCATGCGATGGGCGATGGATGATCCCATATCCATTGGTGTTTGACGTCAGAGATGGTATACGGGTGCTCAGTGGAGACTGGGTACACTGAACGGACTCGCCGAGAACTCCCAGATGGTATTATACCTCACGTCAGATGACAGTTCTCTGGTGACACCGGTACAGCTTAGTCTGTTGACCCGAGATCATCATAGAGTCTTGTGTGTCTCCCACTGTGCTTTGATTTCCACCCTACCACGGCTCTACTGAGTCGTGCAAACAGGTGGTTTTTGGGTACAGTCCCGATTCACATGGAGGCAATGAGCGATAGGAGGGGATTCATCTCTCCCGGTATTGGGGGTTGATGTTGCGCTATGCTCGACTGGCCATAACAGGAAATCCCTGGCCAGGGTTGCAGTGACCTACTGGTAAGTGTTATCAGTAGTTTCACACATGTCATGGACTTCACGTCGGCATGACTTATCGAGCTACTGGGGTCTGACGTTTACCACCCCTAGGCGAGATATGCGGCATATCAGACGAACAGACCGGACTGTACGGTAAGTGTTACTGGTTGGATTCACAGGAGTGTGAGCGGGCTTGCTCGTCGATCTTCTGATTGCTCAATACCCGGGTGGCCGTTACGTTTAGCAGACCGCTTGCGGCTTGTGGGTGTTTGATATGATCATCACCTGCTGCCGGCGTATTGACGAGTCTTTAGAGTCCTACACAGAGGTTTCCTGGCTCAAGCGAAACGAAATAGCAACGCATATGAGATATGTGCGGGACCGAGAATAATGCGTGTATGTGATACCGTATTTCATTCTCGCGATGAATGTGTCGAATGGTTGTATGCGATATAACCTAGTTAACGAATCAAGGATTGACTCGATAAGCCGATACATTGGATACTAGCCGGTTATATGCGACATGACCGGATCATTGAATCAAGTGTTGATTTAATGATTTAATGTAAAATTATATATTTGATATATTTGTTAGTTATATGTATACCCTAGAGGCCATTACTATACATAGGATGTATATTGTAGTGGATGCTTGGACATATATAGGGAGGACTTTCTTGCTCGACATGATAGTATGCTATCTGGTTGATCTTTACCTTAACGTGTATATTGATTGTCTCTCTGTTACATGTTGGTAAAGCCCTTAGGATGTGTACTTGACTACCTGGACTATGATGCGGATCATACTAGTGGGGACATGGTAGTCCATAAGTACATCCTTCAAAGTCCCTAGTCGTGGGTGTATCGAGACGGGGCATCGATATACCAGAGTAGACTAGCGTATACCTTCTCGACCCATACAGATGGGCGATGGATGATCCCATATCCATTGGTGTTTGACATCAGAGATGATATACGGGTGCTCAGTAGAGACTGGGTACACTGGACGGACTCGCCGAGAACTCCCAGATGGTATTATACCTCACGTCAGATGGCAGTTCTCTGGTGACACTGGTACAGAGTAGTCTGTTGACCCGAGATCGTCATAGAGTCTTGTGTTGTTCCCACTGTGCTTTGATTTCCATCTTACCACGTCCAAGAGGGCGTGCAAAATGGTGGTTTTTGGGTACAGTCCCGAGTCACATGGAGGCAATGAGCGATAGGAGGGGATTCGTCTCTCCCGGTATAGGGAGTTGATGTTGCGCTGTGTTCGATTGGCTATAACAGGAAATCCCTGGCCAGGGTTGCTGAGATTTACTGGTAAGTGTTACCAGTAGTTTCTCGAATTGTTATAGACCTCATATCGACACGACTTATCGAGCTATTGGGGTCTGACGTTTACCGCCCCTAGGCGAGATATGCGACATATCAGACGATCAGACCGGACTGTACGGTAGTGTTACTGGTTGGATTCACTGGAGTGTGAGCGGGCTTGCTCGTCGATCTTCAGATCGCACAATACCCGGGTGGCCGTTACGTTTAGCTGACCGCTTGTGGCTTGTGGGTGTTTGATATGATCATCACCTGCTGCCGGCGTATTGGCGAGTCTTTAGAGTCCTACACAGAGGTTTCCTGGCTCAAGCAAAACAAAATAGGAGCGCATATGAGATATGTGCGGGACCGAGGATAATGCGTGTATGTGATACCGTATTCTATTCTCGCGATGAATGTATCGAATGGTTGTATGCGATATAACCTAGTTATCGAATCAAGTATTGATTCGATAAGCCGATACATAGGATACTAGTCGGTTATATGCGATATGACCGGATCGTTAAATCAAGTGTTGATATAATGATTTAATGCATAATTATATATTTGATATATTAGTTTGCATCAACTAGTATCGGTTTACTTAAGATGGATATTCTCACTCGGGTGTGCACATTGTATATGTGATATACTTTTTGTGCACTTGATTGTATCATGTTTGATGATACATGTTATGCTAGGGTTTTTGTGTAAAGATCAAACCATGGTTACATGATAATGGTTAGGGTTTTGTTTTATTCTTTTATCTTATTCATTTATTCATTTTGGAATATGATAAGCATAAAAGAAAATGGTTGCTAATTTTGTATTCTAGTTGAAGCTTCTTGAACTTTTGACTTTGTGACCATTTTTGTCTCATGCTTAACCCTAACCACTTCATTTAACCTTAGTTTAGTCTCTACACTTTACCATGGTTATTATTATGATAAGTACCCTTTTTCTTTTCTTTTTAATTAACCTATCATAATATTAGCTTCATCTTCTTCTTCCTTTCTTCACTTGAAGAAAGCAAGCTCCATCAATGGTGATTGATGGAAATGAGTGAGAAATCCAATTCTAAAGTCTACCCACTTCCTATTTCTTCATCCTCTATCTCTTGCCAAGTAGTAGAGTGTGTTTCCTTCATAAGTTTTCATGACTTGGTGAAGGTGGAGCTTGATTTAGCGATGCCTCGACGTAGATCATCTTCGGCATGGACATCGACGACCTAGCTCGCCATTTCTCCGACGAAGCCGACGCTAGAGCCCGGGAATTCATTTGGACAGCGAGGGGACTTCGTTGCGGAGCTATGGAGGTGGAGCACCGGATCTACAAAGGTTGTATTTCCGTTTAAACTTTAGTTAAGTTGTTAACTAGTTTAATATTCGCCTAGAAATCTAGCCAACGATCCGTTCTAGGGTTTCTCGGCACCATTTAAATTTAAATTGGCATGGTTGATGCCTTGTGAGACCTCATTAGGGTGCCTAGGAACCCTACAATATTACTTTGCATTAACTAGTATTGGTTCACTTTAAATGGATTTTCTCACTTGAATTGTACAAGTTGTATATGTGATATACATTTGTGCACATGATTGTATCATGTTTGATGATACATGCTTACTTGGTTAAGTGTAAAGAATTAAACCATGGTTAAACTAATGATTAGGGTTTTGTTTTTCCATTTACTTATTTATCTATTTATTTATCTTATTCATTTTGGAAAAGAGAAAGATCAATGGTGGCTTTATTTGTTTTTAGTTGAACATTCATGAAACTTTGACTAAGTCACCATTCTTGTCTCATGCTTAACCCTAACCATATGAACTAACCATAGTACATTCTCTACACTTAACCAAGGGTTAGTAAATGATAAGTATTGATTTATTTATCTAATTTATTCAACACTTATAATATCTTTTTCTTCTTCTTCTTCATGAGCAAGAAAAAGAAAAGCTTTCTACACCAATGGCAACTTGAGAAATCAAGTGAGAAATCCAATTCTAAAGTGAACCCACCTCCTATTTCTTCATCCTCTACCTCTTGCCAAGTTGTATAGGGTGTTTCCTTCACAAGTTTTCAAGACTTGGTGTAGTTGGAGCTTGATCTTGTGATGCCTCGACGTAGATCATCTTCGGCATCGAACCGACGACCAAGCCCGCCCATTTCTCCGATGAAACCGATGCTAGAGTCATGGATTTGATTTGGACAGCGGAGGGACCTCATCACGGAGCCTAGGACGTGGAGGACCGGATCTACAAAGGTTGTAGCTTCTTTCCTTAAGTTAAAGTCGTTAACTTGCATCGCATAGCCTATATATCTAGTCAACGATCCGTATTAGGGTTTCTCGGCACTTGTAAAATTTAAATTGGCCGTGTTTGATCACTTGCAAGACTTCATTAGTGTGCCTAGGAACCCTACAGTGGTATCAGAGCCTAGCTAGAGCCTTAGGCGATGCGTAGACGGAATTAGAAGTCCGATCGAACCGAAACCCAAACCCTAAAATGCTCTCTGTACATTTTTGTAATTCGTGGTTTTTTGAGTATTAAAAATATGCAGAAAAATAAGCAGGGAATCCTAAGAATTACTGTGCAACACATGTCCATGATTCATTCAAAGCGCGGCGGAACCGCGGCACGAGCATGGCTCGTGCGGCGGTTCCGCGGCCATTATGTCACATCAGCTGTAGAAATTTATATAGTAATTCTTATGTTGCAGTGCTGGTTTTCCTGGGAATTTTTAATAATTTTTCAAGAGTTGAATTTTCTGGGTTGTTTTGGGGACTCGGTGTATCGATCGGATTGTCTAATTTTGTCAGTTTGTTTTTCCGGGTATTTTTAGAATATGTTAAAAAGTTCGACCGGATATAAATACCCATTTTTCCCCCTGCCGGGAAATTTCCAATTGTTGGACTTTTCCGTAGTTTAACGACGTTCTAAGTAGTGCAAGTAATGCGATGGTCCCTCTAGAAGACAACAAACCTTAACTCGATTATGTGACCGTCTTGAACTACCCTTTGAACCTTAGGGTTTGGGGCAGTACGGCGTGCCACATGTGAGGCGCTGGCTTGACCCTTCTACGGCTGGACCGTTGGTACTGAGGCACGAACTGAATGTTGTTAGACTTATTTCATGTGTTGGACTGTATCGGGAAAACTTGGGTGTTCGATTGTTCGATCGGAAAGTTTAACATTTTCTATTTACCCGGAATGTGATACAACATTTGGAATTCACAAGTAGTTATGAGATAACTGAATGAATGTTATAAACATAGCAGTTTAGTCTCACTTGATCGGTTGCCACGGAATTTTGATGCGATCAAAAGTCCGTCGCAATCACGTAGCATACGCGGATACTCGCCGGTAAACTTAATAGATAGCCATGCCCCATAGCCCCGACCAAGCGACTGTAGGAGAACCCCGTCACCGAAAGCATCCATTTGGGTGCTCGCGGTAGCGGTGTTCCGCCTTGGTGCACTTCGTCGACGGTATCGGGGGTGCGACCGTCTACTAAAGTTTGCGACGAGCATTCGATCAAAATGTCGGGAATCCTGTTGACTTGCCCAACTTGGTATTGAAAAGTGTTTTCAATAATGAGACTAAAATACGGGGTTTATAATTGTTAGGCATGTGATGTCTAAAGAATTCATTTGGTCAGGCGATGTCTGAGGTGGTTGCGGATTCCAACTGTTGTAGTTTTACACTTTCTTTTCTGTGACCGTAAGTGTAATATGTGATATCGCCGGTTTCGTTGCTATATGTCAACGACAATTAGGATACGCATGTTTACTTACGTTGATGACATGTGTTGTTATGTGTTGCTGGATATGTTATATTGGATTGTCGTGTTTTAATAGCCAGGGGTTTTTATGTGAGATGAGTGTTTTTCATTTTCATTCATGTAAAATACTTGTATGTAATATTCTTTTATTGGGGCACTTCCAGGTTGCGGAAGATATCACCGTTGATGTATATTATTTACTTTTCTGCACTAGGATAGACCCAAGGAGGGGAGCACAAGTAACCGGGTTCTGGGGTCCAGTGGGAGACCAACTCGAGGAGTCGAGTCCGGGTCTCCTAACCCTAGAATTGGTAGGGTTGCTTGCCGCTCTCGTAGGGGTCTAGGGGTGTGAGATTGGCTATTCATCATGACCGTGGAATCCGTGTTTTATACTGGCTCGTATTGAAAACACGGACGTCCTAGTATATCCAATATTTCATATGATATTTTCTGCTGCGTTATATGTGATGTGATCATGTGGTTTATTCAGATAGATATAGTATATAGTATATATGATATATTATATAGACGTTACTTATGTTTTACACCCGCGCTAGCCCTGCCTCGCTCTGTCGTTAGTTACCTAACCTAACGGTGCACGAGGGGACATCGAGGCGAATGCGGATGGCATAAGTGTACGTCGTATTTATCTGTGATGTTTAGGTGGACTTAAATGATGGGATATTCATCAATGAGATTAATGAAAGAAAATAAACCTAATTGATGTTGTGGAATCGAATTTCAAAATAAAAACTGGTAGCTACAGTTCTTGCTTTGCATCGCGGTGTTCATTATAGAACATCCTGCACCTTATTCGATGAGGAAAGGACCGAGATCCCTTCACCGGGAGTGACTCCTTTAGCAATAACTGGCAGATGCTACAACCCTCGGTTTGTCTTTGATCGCTTCTATAGTTTCCGCTTTGCACAGTGATATATGTGATATATCCCGCACCTCATTCGACGAGGAAAGGGCCGATGATCCCTTCACCGGAAGTGACCCCTTTAGCAAAACTAGAAAAGCCTAAAAAACATTCCATTTAAAAACCATTTGATTCCGCAACGAGATCAAGTTCAAAGCGTTAAAGGTTTTCTTAAAAACCAGCCGCAACCCTCCATCATTTTAAGAAATAGAGTACTTAGTATTCGTGCTGTGTTTGTTGACCTTAGTTAAGGCACAGTGTACGGTAGCTAAGTGATGTCTTCCTACACCGCATATGATGCGATTAGTTAGGACAGTCGCGTGACTTTGTTGACCTTAGTTAAGGGTCATGTGGGTGGGTCTAGTTAATCACGAAATGACGGGTAGAACTTGACTAGTACTTATGATTTGTTGACCTTAGTTAAGGTCATAAGTGCTAGGGGTAAAATCCATTATCGGGAGTTTCAAGTGTTGAAATTTGCAATGAGATTGCATACCTTCTATGTGATAGTTGGATCCCGATACCCACTGCGAGTAATTGTTACTCCTGGGAGAGTTTTGCACTTTGCAATTAGTCGATCAAGTAGGTGTCTAGAAAGGTGTCAACGGGGTTACGCCTCAGGGAAAACGAGGTTTACTGTAATTAGGTCCGTGCGAAAGCACGGGGAACCTCCCTCAAAGTACCGACACTGGCCTGGCTGAAAGATTGGCGAACTTGTAGAGTGTAATTAATCCCGGCTAGTCTTTCCTTTTAAGGTTTGAAGGAAGATTTGATAAAAACAGTGGGAGCCATCCTGATTAGATAAATATATAACCAATCTAATCTTGCAAGTGTTAGTTATATGTATGCCCTAGAGGCCATTACTGTACATAGGATGTATAAAGTAGTGGATGCTGGGACATATATAGGGAGGAATTTCTTGCTCGACATGATAGTATGCTATCTGGTTACCCTTTACCTTAACGTATATGCTGATTGTCTCTCTGTTACATGTTGGTAAAGCCCTTAGGATCTGTACTTGACTACCTGGACTATGATGCGGATCATACTAGTGGGGACATGGTAGTCCATAAGTACATCCTTCAAAGTCCCTAGTCGAGGGTGTATCGAGACGGGGCATCGATATACCAGAGTAGACTGGCGTGTACCTTCTCGACCCATATAGATGGGCGATAGATGATCCCATATCCATTGGTGTTTGACATCAGAGATGATATACGGATGCTCAGTAGAGACTGGGTACACTGGACGGACTCGCCGAGAACTCCCAGATGGTATTATACCTCACGTCAGATAGCAGTTCTCTGGTGACACTGGTACAGAGTAGTCTGTTGACCCGAGATCGTCATAGAGTCTCGTGTGGTTCCCACTATGCTTTGATTTCCAACTTACCATGTCCAAGAGGGCGTGCAAAACGGTGGTTTTTGGGTACAGTCCCGAGTCACATGGAGGCAATGAGCGATAGGAGGGGATTCGTCTCTCCCGGTATAGGGAGTTGATGTTGCGCTGTGTTCGATTGGCTATAACAGGAAATCCCTGGCCAGGGTTGCTGAGATTTACTGGTAAATGTTACCAGTAGTTTCTCGAACAGTTATAGACCTCATATCGACACGACTTATCGAGCTATTGGGGTCTGACGTTTACCACCCCTAGGCGAGATATGCAACATATCAGACGATCAGACCGGACTGTACGCTAGTGTTACTGGTCGGATTCACTGGAGTGTGAGCGGGCTTGCTCGTCGATCTTCAGATCGCTCAATACCCGGGTGGCCGTTACGTTTAGCAGACCGCTTGCGGCTTGTGGATGTTTGATATGATCATCATCCGCTGCCGGCGTATTGACGAGTCTTTAGAGTCCTACACAGAGGTTTCCTGGCTCAAGCGAAACGAAATAGGAGCGCATATGAGATATGTGCGGGACCGAGAATAATGCGTGTATGTGATACCGTATTCCATTCTCGCAATGAATGTATCGATTAGGTTATATACAATATACCCTTGTTATCGAATCAAAGGTTGATTCGATAAGCCGATACATAGGATACTGGTCGGTTATATGCGATATGACCGGATCGTTAAATCAAGTGTTGATTTAATGATTTAATGCATGATTATTTATTTGATATATTACTTTGCATTAACTAGTATCGGTTCACTTTAAATGGATATTCTCACTCGGGTGTGCGCATTGCATATGTGATATGATTTTGTGCACATGTTTGATGATGCATGCTTTTTGGTTAAGTATAAAGAATTAAACCAAGGTTAAGTTGTTGATTAGGGTTTTACTCATTCATTTATCTTATTTATTTATTCGTTTTGAATAAATTGGAAGATAAATGAATGGTGGCTACTTTTGTTTTTTTAGTTGAAGTTTCATGAAGCTTTGACTTGATGACTTTTTTGTTCTCATCCTTAACCCTAACCATCAACCCAACCTTAGTCAATTCTCTACACTTAACTAAGGTAAAGATTATGATAGGTATTGTTTTATTTTGCTATTTTAATATAACTTATCATATTCTTCATCTTCTTCTTCTTCTTTACTTCAAGAAAAAGCTTCACAAGCTTTAATGGCAAAGTGAGAATTAGAGTGAGAAATCCAAATCTAAAGTTTACCCACTTCCTATTTCTTCATGCTCTACCTCTTGCCAAGTAGTAGAGTGTGTTTCCTTCACAAGTCATCATGGTTTGGTGAAGGTGGAGCTTGATTTAGCGATGCCTCGACGTAGATCATCTTCGGCATGGACATCGGCGACCTAGCTCGCTTATTCTTCGACGAAGCCGACGTTGGAGTCCAGATTCTTTTTGGACAGCGGAGATGAATTCTTCATGGAGCCATGGAGGTGGACAAATGGATCTACAAAGGTTGTATTTCCGATTCTCATAGTTAAGTGTTAACTAGTTAGTTGTTTCGCCTAGATTTCTAGCAAACGATCCGTAGTCGGGTCTCTCGGCACCTAGATTTTTTGAAATTGGCATGGTCGATGCCTTGTGAGACCTCATTAGGGTGCCTAGGAACCCAACAGTGGTATCAGAGCTACTAGACATTGGATGTCGACCTATGGGGGGTTCTCACTGTGTGACAGTGTGGCGAAGCATAGGCTCTTACCCCCAGGGTGTCCCGAGACCGGAAGGTGTTCCGGCGGGTTGTAGTCCTCGCGAGGGGGCATGCGTAAAAATTAGCTACTGAGGGACCCGTTGGTGCCACGGCGACCCCATTGGATGGGGTTGCTGCCTGACCTACAGTGGTATCAGAGCCTAGCTAGAGCCTTAGGCGAAGTCCAGACGGAATTTGAAACCGGAACGAACCCGAAACCAACTCCAAAATAGCACTCTGTCCTTTTTTCAAAAACTGGGATTTTTCCAAATTAAAAATATCCAGAAAACCCAGCAGGAAATTGTAAGAATTACTGTGCAAATACGAGATTATTTGGATTTTAAACAGGCACGGAACCGCGGCACGAGCATGCCTCGTGCGGCGGTTCCGCCGCTACTTGGTGACATCACGGTTCTAGTTTTGCACAGTAATTCAGTATTTCCAGTGTTGAGTTCTCTGGGTACTTTTTAAATTTATTCAAGAGTTGAATAATCTGGAGTTGTTTTGGGGATTCGGTGTTTCGATCGGGGTATCAAATTTTGTCTTTTTGGCTTTCCGGATAAATTTTAGAATATGTTAAAAAGTTCGACCGGATATAAATACCCAACTTTTCCCCTATCGGGAAATTTCCAAGTGTTGGATTTTTCCGTAGTTTAACGACGTTCTAAGTAGTGTAAGTAACGCGATGGTCCCTCTAGAAGACAACAAACCTTAACTCGATTATGTGACCGTCTTGAACTGCCCTTTGAACCTTCGGGTTTGGGGCAGTACGGCGTGCCACATGTGAGGCGTTGGCTTGACCCTTCTACGGCTGGACCGTCGGTACTGAGGTACGAACTGAATGTTGTTAGACTTATTTCATGTGTTGATCTGTATCGGGAAAACTTGGGTGTTCGACTGTTCGATCGGAAAGTTTAACATTTTCTATTTATCTGGAATGTGATACAATAATTGGAATTCACAAATAGTTATGAGATAACTAAATGAATGTTATAAACATAGCACTTTAGTCTCACTTGATCGGATGCCACGGAATTTTGATGTGATCAAAAGTCCGTCGCAATCACGTAGCGTACGCGGATACTCGCCGGGTAAACTTAATAGACAGCCTCACTCCATAGCCCCGACCAAGTGACTGTAGGAGAACCCCGTCGCCGATAGCGTCCGTTCGGGTGCTCGCGGCAGCGGTGTTCCGCCTTGGTGCACTTCGTCGACGGTATCGGGGGTGCGGCCACCTACTAAAGTTTGCGACGAGCATTCGATCAGGATGTCGGGAATCTTGTTGAATTGCCCGACTTGATATTGAAAAGTGTTTTCGATTTTGAGACTAAAATGCGGGGTTTATAATTGTTAGACATGTGATGTCTAAGGTATTCATTTGATTAGGCATGCGATGTCTATGCAGATTGCGGATTCCAACTGTTGTAGTTTTACACTTTCTTTTCTGTGACCGTAAGTGTAATATGTGATATCGCCGGTTTCGTTGCTATATGTCAACGACAATTGGGATGGACATATTTACTTACGTTGATGACATGTGATGTTATGTGTTGCCGGATATGTTATATTGGATCGTCGTGTTTGAATAGCCGGGGGTTTTTATGTGAGATGAGTGTTTTTCATTTTCATTCATGTAAAAACTTGTATGTAATATTCTTTTATTTGGGGCACTTCCAGGTTGCGGAAGTTGTCACCGTTTGTATATTATTTACTTTTCCGCACTAGGATAGACCCAAGGAGGGGAGCACAAGTAACCGGGTTCTGGAGTCCAGTGGGAGACCAACTCGAGGAGTCGAGTCCGGGTCTCCTAACTCCAGAATTGGTAGGGTTGCTTGCCGCTCTCGTAGGGGTCTAGGGGTGTGGGTTTGGCTATTCATCACGACCGTGGAATCCGTGTTTTATACTGGCTCGTATTGAAAACACGGACGTCCTAGTATATCCAATATTTCATATGATTCTTCTGCTGCGATATCTGTGATGTGATCATGTGATGTTCTGTGATAGATACAGCATATAGTATATATGATATATTATATAGACGTTACTTATGTTTTACACCCGTGCTAGCCCTGCCCTGCTCTGCCGTTGTTACCTAACCTAACGGTGCACGAGGGGACATCGAGGCGAATGCGGATGGCATAAGTGTACGTCGTATTTATCTGTGATGATTAGGTACTTAAATGATGGGACTTCATTAATGTGATTAATGAAATAAAAGAAACCTAAAATGTTGTAGAATCGAATTTCAAAATAAAACAGGTAGCTACAGTTCTTGCTTTGCACAGCGGTATATGCGATATATCCTGCACCTTATTCTATGAGGAAAGGACCGAGATCCCTTCACCGGGAGTGACTCCTTTAGCAATAACTGGCAGATGCTACACACCCGGTTTGTCTTTTGATTGCTTTTAAGTGTTTTTGCTTTGCACAGTGATATATACGATATATCCCGCACCTCATTCGACGAGGAAAGGACCGACGATCCCTTCACCGGGAGTGACTCCTTTAGCAAAACTAGAAAAGCCTCAAAAGCACTCCATTTTAAAATCATTTGATTCTACAACGATATCAAGTTCATTACGCAATAGGTTTTCAGAAAAACCTGTCGTAGCCCTCCGTCATTTCAGATATGTACTAGTTAGTATTCGTGCTGCGGTAGTTTGGCATTCGTCAAGGCGTAGTGTACGGTAGCTAACTAGTATTTATCTGCTTGAGCATATGATGCGATTGGATTAGGGTATTCGTACGGCGTTGTTTGGCATTCGTCAAGGGTCGTGCGGGTGGGTTTAATTCGGTCAAGAAATGTACGGGTTGAACTTGACTAGTGGACTATGGGTTGTTTGGCATTCGTCAAGGTCATAGCGAGCTAGGGGCAAAATTTTATCGGGAATTTCAAGTGTTGAAATTTACAATGAGATTGCATAACTTCTATGAGATAGTTGGATCCCGATACCCGCTGCGAGTAAGTGTTACTCCTGGGAGAGTTTTATACATTACAATTAGCCGATCAAGTAGGTGTCTAGAAAGGTGTCAACGGGGTTACGCCTCTGGGAAAACGAGGTTTACAGTAATTAGGTTCGTGCGAAAGCACGGGGGACCTCCCTCAAAGTACCGACACTGGCCTGGCTGAAAGATTGGCGAACTTGTAGTGTGTAATTAATCCCGGCTAGTCTTTCCTTTTAGGGTTTGAAGGAAGATTTGATAAAAAGCAGTGGGAGCCATCCTGATTAGATAAAATAATAACCAATCTATTCTTGCAAGAGCGCACGCTGAGTGTTTTCTTCTCTCTCTCTCCAGGTAGCGACCATATCACGCCTTAATCAAGATAATAATACGGATTATTGACCGAACCCGCTTGTTATACTGAGCTGGGGAACGTTGGTCCCACTCCAACTTATAATTGTTATAAGACAGAGCAGGAAATTGGGGATTACCAGAATTCCCGTGCCGCCCAAACGAGGAGAGTGCATGATGATGCATCATCTTCGGGTGTGTTCATTACAGAGAACTATTTCTCAGTATCCTTTACGTCCTGGGTATGTGATACCAGATCAGGATCCCAGATATGTAATCTGTTACATAGGGCTACAGAAAGGTAGAGAACTGAGAACGGGTGATAAGTTTCATGAGGCAGAAAACGGGGCAAGTGTTGCAGCCAAGTCTGTTGGTCACTGTCACCCTGTATTACGAATACATTAATTCTGAACAAATGTTATTAGATACCGAACCTGATATACAAAATCATATCTATCTCTTTATTAGTAAAGAAATGATAAAATTTTGTATAGTTGGATAATGTTTTGAACATTTCCTATATCAAAAGTTGATCGGTTCAGGCACGTTATCTAAAAGCATTGATGTTCTAAATCAAACTACAGTTCTTTAGTATACTGAACACACAAAAGAGGAAGAGTTCAGAATGAACGATTCCTTCCTGAGGCATTGTAGACTAGGTCAGATCAATGTGACCCGACTAGCTAGAGTTACATATAGATGCATATTTAAATTAGTTTGAATTTACATCTCGTGAAACTCGCCAGTCATGTCACAAAGATAAGATGACCATAGCTCCGTTTACAGGAAACAGAGAAAGAGTTAATGAACTCTTGGGACTGATACATGATGATGTATGTAAGGTCTCCTGTTTACAGATGCCAGGAATGGTTCTTTATACTTCATTACATTCTCTGATGATCTTTCGAGATTCGGACCTATGTTCCTGTTGAAACACAAGTCCGAACCTTTTGAGATATTCACAGAATATGATTTAGAAGTAGAGAACCAAAACGGGTATAAGTATTATGTCCTTTGATGAGATCAGGGAGGAGAATACTTGTGCACGGAATTCCTGGACTATTCTAAAGGAGAATGAGATTCTCTCTCAGCATTACTCCTCCGTATACACCATAGCACGATGGTATATCGGGACGGAGCAGATACACCCTATTTGATATGGTGTGCTCTATGATGAATAATACTGAGTTACCTTTTTCCTTTTGGGAGGTATGCACTTGAGAAGCTGCATACCTATTGAATAGGGTTCGAATCAAATCAGTTGCCTACCACTTCATATGTGATATGGTATGGGAAGAGCCCATGTCTTAAATTAGTTAAGATTTGGAGTCGTCCGGCCTATGTCTAAAAGCAAAATCCGGACAAGCTCGAGGCAAGGTCTGTAATGTAAAGCTGGAAAGGTTCCAGCTATACAAACTACAGCAGATGATTTGGTACAACCAAAGGATTCAGTAGATACCAACGAACCTCAGCCTCTCCGCCGATCTAGTAGGGTTCCTCACCCACCTGAGAGATATTTTGGTTTCTCTATGACAGTGGGAGCGAGGATTGCATCATGAGATGATGACCCAACTAGTTTCGAACTGGCCATCAGGAGTGGGACTCTGTAAGAATGGCTGGATGCTTAGTGATCTGAGATGGAATCCTTATACACCAACAAAGTATGGACTTTGGTTGCCATATCTGAAGGGTTAAATCCCCATCAGGAGCAAGTATATCTTGAGAAGATTACTTGGTGTAAATGGAAAAGTTGAGACTTTCAAAGCAAGACTTGTTAAAAGTTTGCATCATTGACCAGGTGTGGATAATGATAAAACCTTTTCAAGTAGCTATGCTTAAGTCCATCCAGATCCTACTTGTTACGGCTACATACCATGACTGCGATATCTGGTGGTTGGGTGTCTTGACTGCTTTTCTAAATGATGATTTAGAAGAGGGCGTCTATAAGTACACAGCCAGAGGGCTTCGTAGACAGTGGGAGCAGCGGAAACGTTGCAAGATGCTTTATAGGATTAAAGCAGGTATCGCGGAGTTGGAACATCTGTTTTGATGAATTAGTCAAAGAGTTTGACATCATCAAAATGGTAGATGAACCTTGTATAAACAAAAAGGTAGTAGGGAGTATGGTGATGATCCTCGTAGGGTACGTGGATGACATACTCTTGATAGGGAAAGAGTTTCCTATGCTACGCTCGATCAATCTCCGCTTATCACAATGATTCTCCACATAGGATCAAACTGATACCTCCTAAATCCTGGGTTTTTGGATCTATGAGATAGATCTAAATGGATGTTAGGATTCTCACTAGTTGTAGTGAGACAGTATCAACCGATCCTGGGGAGAATCACTGGAACGGTTCCAGGGTGATAAAGACGACTGAGTGTCAGTCACAGGCATTGTCTTTACCCTCAGTAAAGGGACGGTATGTTGGAAGAGTTCCAAGCTAGATACCGTGACATACTAGACGATAAAGGCTGGATATATCGCTACTTACGATGCTACCAAAGAGGCAGTCTGGATGTATATTTGTTCATGAGATGAACTTAGTTCCTCCCATTGTGTGACAATGGAGTTGTGGCTTATGCCAAGGAACGCAGGTCCCATCAGTGATCCAGACATATTCTAAGGCAGTATCACCTGATCATGGAGATAGTTGATCTCCAGGGTGATCGAGGTTTGGAGAGTAGACTCAGAGGACAACACAGCGGATCCACTCACAAAGGCCTGTTCCCAGAGAGAGACTTTTATGGGATGGTTGAGTATGAGATACTACAACCACTGCTAAAGATGGCCCTAGTGCAAGTGGGAGATTGTTAGTTATATGTATGCCCTAGAGGCCATTACTGTACATAGGATGTATAAAGTAGTGGATGCTGGGACATATATAGGGAGGAATTTCTTGCTCGACATGATAGTATGCTATCTGGTTACCCTTTACCTTAACGTGTATGCTGATTGTCTCTCTGTTACATGTTGGTAAAGCCCTTAGGATCTGTACTTGACTACCTGGACTATGATGCGGATCATACTAGTGGGGACATGGTAGTCCATAAGTACATCCTTCAAAGTCCCTAGTCGAGGGTGTATCGAGACGGGGCATCGATATACCAGAGTAGACTGGCGTGTACCTTCTCGACCCATATAGATGGGCGATGGATGATCCCATATCCATTGGTGTTTGACATCAGAGATGACATACGGGTGCTCAATAGAGACTGGGTACACTGGACGGACTCGCCGAGAACTCCCAGATGGTATTATACCTCACGTCAGATGGCAGTTCTCTGGTGACACTGGTACAGAGTAGTCTGTTGACCCGAGATCGTCATAGAGTCTCGTGTGGTTCCCACTGTGCTTTGATTTCCATCTTACCACGTCCAAGAGGGCGTGCAAAACGGTGGTTTTTGGGTACAGTCCCGAGTCACATGGAGGCAATGAGCGATAGGAGGGGATTCGTCTCTACCGGTATAGGGAGTTGATGTTGCGCTGTGTTCGATTGGCTATAACAGGAAATCCCTGTCCAGGGTTGCTGAGATTTACTGGTAAGTGTTACCAGTAGTTTCTCGAACAGTTATAGACCTCATATCGACATGACTTATCGAGCTATTGGGGTCTGACGTTTACCACCCCTAGGCGAGATATGCGACATATCAGACGATCAGACCGGACTGTATGCTAGTGTTACTGGTCGGATTCACTGGAGTGTGAGCGGGCTTGCTCGTCGATCTTCAGATCGCTCAATACCCGGGTGGCCGTTTCGTTTAGCAGACCGCTTGCGGCTTGTGGTTGTTTGATATGATCATCATCCGCTGCCGGCGTATTGACGAGTCTTTAGAGTCCTACACAGAGGTTTCCTGGCTCAAGCGAAACGAAATAGGAGCGCATATGAGATATGTGCGGGACCGAGAATAATGCGTGTATGTGATACCGTATTCCATTCTCGCGATGAATGTATCGATTAGGTTATATGCGATATACCCTAGTTATCGAATCAAAGGTTGATTCGATAAGCCGATACATAGGATACTGGTCGGTTATATGCGATATGACCGGATCGTTAAATCAAGTGTTGATTTAATGATTTAATGCATGATTATATATTTGATATATTACTTTGCATTAACTAGTATCGGTTCACTTTAAATGGATATTCTCACTCGGGTGTGCGCGTTGCATATGCGATATGATTTTGTGCACATGTTTGTATCATGTTTGATGATGCATGCTTTTTGGTTAAGTATAAAGAATTAAACCAAGGTTAAGTTGTTGATTAGGGTTTTACTCATTCATTTATCTTATTTATTTATTCATTTTGAATAAATTGGAAGATAAATGAATGGTGGCTACTTTTGTTTTTTTAGTTGAAGTTTCATGAAGCTTTGACTTGATGGCTTTTTTGTTCTCATCCTTAACCCTAACCATCAACCCAACCTTAGTCAATTCTCTACACTTAACTAAGGTAAAGATTATGATAAGTATTGTTTTATTTTTCTATTTTAATATAACTTATCATATTCTTCATCTTCTTCTTCTTCTTTACTTCAAGAAAAAGCTTCACAAGCTTTAATGGCAAAGTGAGAATTAGAGTGAGAAATCCAAATCTAAAGTTTACCCACTTCCTATTTCTTCATCCTCTACCTCTTGCCAAGTAGTAGAGTGTGTTTCCTTCACAAGTCATCATGGTTTGGTGAAGGTGGAGCTTGATTTAGCGATGCCTCGACGTAGATCATCTTCGGCATGGACATCGGCGACCTAGCTCGCTTATTCTTCGACGAAGCCGACATTGGAGTCCGGATTCTTTTTGGACAGCGGAGATGACTTCTTCATGGAGCTATGGAGGTGGACAAACGGATCTACAAAGGTTGTATTTCCGATTCTCATAGTTAAGTGTTAACTAGTTAGTTGTTTCGCCTAGATTTCTAGCAAACGATCTGTAGTCGGGTCTCTCGGCACCTAGATTTTTTGAAATTGGCATGGTCGATGCCTTGTGAGACCTCATTAGGGTGCCTAGGAACCCTACAGCAAGAGCGCACGCCGAGTGTTTTCTTCTCTCTCTCTCCTGGTAGCGACCATATCACGCCTTAATCAGGATAATAATACGGATATTGACCGAACCCGCTTGTTATACTGAGCTGGGGAATGTTGGTCCCGCTCCAACTTATAATTGTTATAAGACAGAGCAGGAAATAAGGGAATACCAGAATTCCTATGCCGCCCAAACGAAGAAAGTGCATATGATGCATCTCCTTCGGGTGTGTTCATTACAAAGAACTGTATCTCAGTATCCTCTGAATCCTGGGTATTTGATACCGGATCAGGATCCCAGATATGTAATCTGTTACATAGGGCTACAAAAAGGTAGAAAAACTGAGAACGGGTGATAAGTTTCATGAGACAGAAAACGGGGCAAGTGTTGCAGCCAAGTCTGTTGGTCACTGTCACCCTGTGTTACCAATAAATTGATTCTGAACAAATGCTATTAGATACCGAACCGGATATACAAAATCATATCACTCTCTTTATTTAGTAAAGAAATGTTAAAATTTTGTATTGATGGATAATGTTTTGAACATTTCCTATATCAAAAGTTGATCGGTTTAGGCGCGTTATCTAAAAGCATTAACGTTCTAAATCAAACTACAGTTCTTAGTATTCAGAACACACACAAGGGGAAGAGTTCAGAAATGAACGAATCATTCTTGAGGCATTGTAGACTAGGTCATATCAATGCGACCCTACTGGCTGAAGTTACATTTTAGATGCATATTTAAATCAGTTTGAATTTACATCTTGTGAAACTTGCCAGTCATGTCACAAAGATAAGATGACCATAGCTCTGTTTGTTGGAAACAGAGAAAGAGTTAGTAAACTCTTGGGACTGATACATTATGATGTATGTAAGGTCTCCTGTCTACACATGCCAGGACTGGTTCTTTATACTTCATTACGTTCTCTGATGATCTCTCAAGATTCTGACATATGTTCCTGTTGAAACACAAGTCCGAACCTTTTGAGATATTCACAGAATATAAGTTAGAAGTAGAGAACCGATAACCGGGTATAAGTATTATGTCCTATGATAAGATCAGGGAGGAGAATACTTGTGCATGGCATTCCTGGACTATTCTAAAAGAAAATGAGATTCTCTCTCCGTATTACTCCTCTGAATACACCACAGCACAACGGTGTATCAGGGCGGAGCAATCGCACAATATTAGATATGGTGTGCTCTAAGATGAGTATTACTGAGTTACCTATTTCCTTTTGGGGTTATGCGCTTGAGAAGCTGCGTACCTATTGAATTAGGTTCGAATCAGATCACTGCCTACCATTCCATATGAGATATGGTATGGGAAGAGCCTATCTCTTAAGTAAGTTAAGATTTGGGATTATCCGGCCTATGTCAAAAGCATAATCCGGACACGATCGAGGCAAGATCAGTTCTATAGAACTGGAAAGGTTCCAGCTGTACAAAACTGCTAATGATTTGACAGAACCAAAGGATTCAATAGTTTCCGACGAACCTCAGCCTCTCCGCCGATCTGGTAGGGTTCCTCATCTACCTGAGAGATACCTCGGTTTCTCGATGACAGTGGGAGCGAGGAATGCATCATGAGATGATGACCCAACTATTTTCGAGCTGGCCATCAAGAGTGGGACTCTGTAAGAATGGCTGGATGCTTAGCGATCTGAGATGGAATCCATATACACCAACAAAGTATGGACTTTGATTGCGATATCTGAAGGGTTAAATCCCCATCAGGTGCAAGTATATCTTGAGAAGATTACTTGGTGTAGATGGACAAATTGAGACTTTCAAAGCTAGACTTGTTAAAGGTTTTCGTCATCGACCAGGCACGAATAATGATGAAACCTTTTCCAGGGACTATGCTTAAGTCCATCCAGATCTTACTTGCCACTGCTACATAACATAACTGCGATATCTGGTGGTTGGGTGCCATGACTAATTTTCTAAATAATGATTTAGAAGAGAATGTCTATAAGAACACAGCCAGAGGGCTACGTAAACAGTGGGAGCAGCGGAAACGTGTGCAAGATGTTTTATGTGATGAAGCAGGCGTCGCGGAGTTGGAACATCTGTTTTGATGAGTTAGTCAAACAGTTTGACATCATCAAAATGGTAGATGAACCTTGTATATACAAAACGGTAGTAGAGAGTAAGGTGGTCATCCTCGTATTGTACGTGGACAACATACTCTTGATAGGAAAAGAGTTTCCTATACTACGATCGGTCGATCTCCTCTTATCACATGGATTCTCCATATAGGATCAAAGTGATACCTCCTAAAATCCTGAGTTTTCATCTATGAGATAGATGTAATTGGATGCTAGGATTCTCACTAGATGTAGTGAGATGGTATCAATCGATCCTGGGGAGAATCACTGGAAGGGTTCCAGGGTGATAAAGACGACTGAATGTCAGTCATAGGCATTGTCTTTACCCTCAGTAAAGGGACGGTATGTTGGAAGAGTTCCAAGCTAGAAACCGTGGCAAACTAGACGATAAAGGCTGGTAACATCGCTATTAAAGATACTACCAAAGAGGCAGTTTGGGTGTATATTGGTTCATAAGATGAACTAGGTTCCTGCCATTGTATGACAATGGAAGTGTGGTTTTAGCCCTGGAACCCTGGTCCCATCAGTGACCCAGACATATTCTGAGGCAGCATCACCAGATCATGGAGATAGTTGATCTCCACGATGATCGAGGTTAGGAGAGTAGACTCAAAGGACAACACGACGGATCCACTCACGAAAGCCTTTTCCCAAAGAGAGACTTTTAGGAGATGGTTGAGTATGTGATACTGCAACCACTGCTACAGATGGCCATAGTGCAAGTGGGATATTGTTAGTTATATGTATGCCCTAGAGGCCATTACTGTACATTGGATGTATATTGTAGTGGATGCTGGGACATATATAGGTAGGACTTTCTTGCTCGACATGATAGTACGCTATCTGGTTGCTCTTTATCAAAATGTGTATACTTTCTGTCTCTCTGTTACATGTTGATAAAGCCCTTAGGATGTGTACTCGACTTTCAGGACTGTGATGCAGATCATACTAGTGGGGCCTGGATAGTCCATGAGTACATCCTTCAATGTTCCGAGTCGAGGGAATATCGAGACGGGGCATCGATATTCCAGAGTAGACTAGCGTATATCTTCTCGACCCATGCGATTGGCGATGGATGATCCCATATCCATTGGTGTTTGACATCAGAGATGGTATACGGGTGCTCAGTGGAGACTGGGTACACTGAACGGACTCGCCGAGAACTCCCAGATGGTATTATACCTCACGTCAGATGGCAGTTCTCTGGTGACACTGGTACAGCTTAGTCTGTTGACCCGAGATCGTCATAGAGTCTTGTGTGTCTCCTACTGTGCTTTGATTTCCACCCTACCACGGCTCTACTGAGTCGAGCAAACAGGTGGTTTTTTGGTACAGTCCCAATTCACATGGAGGCAATGAGCGATAGGAGGGGATTCGTCTCTCCCGGTATTGGGGGTTGATGTTGCGCTATGCTCGACTGGCCATAACAGGAAATCCCTGGCCAGGGTTGCAGTGACCTACTGGTAAGTGTTATCAGTAGTTTCACACATGTCATGGACTTCACGTCGGCATGACTTATCGAGCTACTGGGGTCTGACGTTTACCACCCCTAGGCGAGATATGTGGCATATCAGACGAACAGACCGGACTGTACGGTAAGTGTTACTGGTTGGATTCACAGGAGTGTGAGCGGGCTTGCTCGTCGATCTTCTGATCGCTCAATACCCGGGTGGCCGTTACGTTTAGCAGACCGCTTGCGGCTTGTGGGTGTTTGATATGATCATCACCTGCTGCCGGCGTATTGACGAGTCTTTAGAGTCCTACACAGAGGTTTCCTGGCTCAAGCGAAACGAAATAGGAGCGCATATGAGATATGTTCGGGACCGAGAATAATGCGTGTATGTGATACCGTATTTCATTCTCGCGATGAATGTGTCGAATGGTTGTATGCGATATAACCTAGTTATCGAATCAAGGATTGACTCGATAAGCCGATACATTGGATACTAGCCGGTTATATGCGACATGACCGGATCATTGAATCAAGTGTTGATTTAATGATTTAATGTAAAATTATATATTTGATATATTACTTCGCATTAACTAGTATTGCTTCACTTTAAATGGATTTTCTCACTTGAATTGTGCAAGTTGTATATGTGATATACATTTGTGCATATGATTGTATCATGTTTGATGATACATGCTTACTTGGTTAGGTGTAAAGAATTAAACCATGGTTAAACTAATGATTAGGGTTTTGTTTTTCCAATTACTTATTTATCTATTTATTTATCTTATTCATTTTGGAAAAGAGAAATATGAATGATGGCTTTATTTGTTTTTAGTTGAACATTCATGAAACTTTGACTAAGTCACCATTCTTGTCTCATGCTTAACCCTAACCATATGAATTAACCATAGTACATTCTCTACACTTAACCAAGGGTTAGTAAATGATAAGTATTGATTTATTTATCTAATTTATTCAACACTTACCATATCTTTTTCTTCTTCTTCTTCATGAGCAAGAAAAAGAAAAGCTTTCTACACCAATGGCAACATGAGAAATCATGTGAGAAATCCAATTCTAAAGTGAACCCACCTCCTATTTCTTCATCCTCTACCTCATGCCAAGTTTTATAGGGTGTTTCCTTCACAAGTTTTCAAGACTTGGTGAAGTTGGAGCTTGATCTTGTGATGCCTCGACGTAGATCATCTTCGGCATCGAACCGACGACCAAGCCCGCCCATTTCTCCGATGAAGCCGATGCTAGAGTCATGGATTTGATTTGGATAGCGGAGGGACCTCATCACGGAGCCTAGGACGTGGAGGACCGGATCTACAAAGGTTGTAGCTTCTTTCCTTAAGTTAAAGTCGTTAACTTGCATCGCATAGCCTATATATCTAGTCAACGATCCGTATTAGGGTTTCTCGGCACTTGTAAAATTTAAATTGGCCGTGTTTGATCACTTGCAAGACTTCATTAGTGTGCCTAGGAACCCTACAGTGTGTATCATCAAGCATGACACAATAAGAAATACAATTAATATATATCACATATATATTAAATGCATAAGTGGGAAAAGAAATGCTTAAGTGAGCTAATATTAGTTAATGTAAATTAATATATCAAATATATAATTATACATTAAATCATTAAATCAACACTTGATTTAATAATCCGGCTATATCTCATATGACCGACTAATATTATTTGTATCAACTTATCGAATCAACACTTGATTAGATAACCCGGCTATATCACATATAATCGAATGATATCACATATTGCGAGAATAGAATATGGAATCACATACTCATATTAATCTCGGTCCCACACATATCACATATGTGCTCCTACTTCGTTTTGCCGGAGCGAGTAAACCTCTGTGTAGGACTCTAAAGAATCGTCAATACACTGGCAGTAGGTGATGATCATATCAGGCACCCAAAAGCCGTCAGTGATACTAGCTGGACGTAATGGCTACCCGGGTATTGAGCGATCAGAAGATCAACAAGTAAGCCTGCTCATACTGTAAGCCTGCGATAGCGCCCCGGCCGTCTGTCCGAGGCCAAAATGCGGAAACGAAAACTTTTTCAAACTAGAAACCGGCGCTATCGTATACTTTAAATCCGAATCGAACCATTAACCTACAACTAGGAAACTAGAGAATGGTTAGAAAAGCTATACCGATCGATCCGTGTCCTTCGGTCTTTAGCCACCATCTCTTGCTCCTTGCGGCATCTCCAATCTCCGTTCTCCTCGTCGGAAAGGGCACCACATCTTCGAGTCTTTTTACGGGCTCCCGCTTCATCCGAAGCAACTCGGGCATGAAGTTCGCTAGCCGACGTGTCCAAGGAGAAGTAGAGAATGTGTGTGACAACTTTGTCTCTTGCATCCATTGCATGGATGGAGGTTGAAGATGAAGCCATCAATGGAGGTTGTGAGCTAGAGAAAGAAGAAGAAGAACAAGCCTTTTTCTTTTGAGTTATCCATGATAGAAAATGAGAGGGTCCAAGCAAAATAATACAAGAGCAAACATTATCATTACTGCCCTTCTCTCTCTTCCCCTCATTTCAAACCACAAATCAATCACATAATGTGACATTAGCACAAGAAAAGAGACCATGAGTCACTAATGAAGTCCATGTCACATTAAATGCTCAAAATGATGATTTAAGCTCACAATTTCCATTTGTAAACATTAATCCAAATGTTTACAACAATAAAAAGATACGGCAACATCTAAAGTAAACTCGTGACGGATCACAAGGATACCCCTCACCTGTATATACATACCTGCATCCGCATTCCGACTGAATGCGAATGCAATGAGACTAAAGTAATCCAACAAATCTAATACTAAGATACGGCTTAAACCAAAGCCAACTAGTATGATCCGCCCGATCATGATCCGTGCACTACTGCACGTATATGATCGAACCCTTCCATATATCATACGACCTTTACAACGTTGCGCCCGAAACTTGAGAAATTGTCTGTGGGGGACTCTAAAGACTCGTCAATACTTTGGCTGTGGATTTAACCACTAGCACGTCAGTGGTACTAGCTGTATGTAACGGGATACCAGGTATTGACCAAAAGGTAGGTCGATGAGCGAACTCATCCTGACACCCTACTGATCCTGTCAGTGACAATATCCGTACAGTCCGGTCCGTCCGTCTATGAGCATCGCATAGCAGGCCTAGGGGGTTCGTAAAAGTCAGACCCATAAAAGCGGTACAAGTTGTGTCGGAGTGTAGCCCAGAACACCCTGAGATACTACTGGAATACCTACCAGTAAATCTCCTGCCTTGGCCATGGACTTCGTGTAATGGCTCTCCTAGACAACCTTATCGGATGGCCCCGGCGGAGCTTAAAGAGCTGAAGGATCAGTTGCAATATTTGTTGGATAAATGGCTTATTCGACCGAGTGTGTCACCTTAGGATGCTCCTGTCCTGTTCGTCAAGAAAAAGACGGCAGTTTGCGTTTGTGCATCGATTATCGTCAGTTGAATCGGGTTACCGTGCGAAACAGATATCCCCTACCCCGCATTGACGATTTGTTTGATCAGCTCCAGGGTGCTGGGCATTTCACGAAGATTGACGTGCGGTCAGGTTATCACCAGTTGCGGGTTCAAAAGGATGATGTTCTGAAGACTGCTTTTCGCACGCGTTACGGGCATTATGACTTCTTGGAGATGTCGTTCGGGCTCACCAAAGCCCCAGCAGCCTTCATGGACTTGGTGAACCGTATATTCTGGCCGTATCTTGATCAGTTCATCATCGTATTCATTGATGACATCTTAGTATACACCCGGAGCCGAGATGAGCATGAGCAGCATCTGAGGATCACCTTACAAACTTTTAGAGAGCACCGGCTGTTCGCAAAATTCTCCAAGTGCGCATTCTAGCTTGACAGTGTCGATTTCTTAGGTCACGTGGTTACGAGAGATGGTACACGTGTAGACCCGAAGAAGATCGAGGCCATTCAGCATTGGCCCAGACCAGTATCTGTTACAGAGGTCCGCAGCTTTTTAGGTTTGGCCGGATACTATCGACGTTTTGTACAGGATTTCTCCCATATCGTTGCACCATTGACGTGGTTGACCCGGAAGGGAGATCATTTTTTTTGGACCGAGGCATGCGAGCAGAGCTTTCAGCAGTTGAAGACACATTTGACTACTGCGCCAATATTATCTTTGCCATCAGGTTCAGGAGGTTTTGTCGTTTATTGTGATGCTTCTTGAGTGGGGCTAGGCTGTGTGTTGATGCAGCACGGCAGGGTCGTCGCTTATACTTCTCGGCAGTTGAAGAAGCACGAGCAGAACTATCCCACTCATGAATTAGAGATGGCTGCGGTGGTTTTTTCACTCAAGATCTGGTGAAACCACTTATATGGCGAGTCATGCTAGATATTCACGGACGACAAGAGCCTAAAATATATCTTTCAGTAGCGAGATCATAATTTGAGACAATGCCGTTGGATGGAGCTAGTAAAAGAATATGACTGCGAGATTCTTTATCATCCGGGCAAAGCGAATGTGGTGGCAGACGCTTTGAGTCGGAGGCCCGGAGGTAGCTTATCTTGTTTGAGCGCAGTTCAGAGACAGTCGACAGCTGATTGGCAGATTCTATATGACAGCCGAGTGCAGTTCAAGTTTACTCCGACCGGGGGACAGCTTGCGCATATCTGTGCACTTCCACAGTTACTTGACCGTATCCATGAGGCACAGTCCGGCAATGCCTGTTTTTCAGAGATCATGGAGCAGCTTCGACAGGGCAGAGATTCTGGGTTCGTGATCGATGATCACGGGGTCCTACAATTTGGGACTTGACAGTGCGTACCAGATTCCGAGGGACTGAGACGCAAGATTCTTGAGGAGGCATATCGATCAGTATATTGTGTTCATCCGGGTTCCACTAAGATGTACCATGACTTGAGAGATGTATACTGGTGGGAAGGGATGAAGGGAGATGTCACGAACTTCGTTTCGAGATGCCTGACTTGCCAGCAATGATGTCATCAGAGGCCAGCAGGAGAATTACAGCCTTTGCCCATTCCGGAGTGGAAATAAGAGCAGATCTCTATGGATTTCATCGTGGGTCTACCTACGACCAGTCGAGGGTATAACTCTATTTGGGTGATAGTAGACCGATTGACGAAAGCGGCTCACTTTCTGCCAGTGAAGGCCACTTTCGTGTTTGCTCAGTATTTCCTGATATACATTGATGAGATTGTGCGATTGCATGGCGTCCTGACTTGTATTGTGTCCGACCGGGGCACCCAGTTGTGTAACGTTTCTGAAATCGTTATGCGAATTTTTCCGTTTTAGGGTTAAATAGTCGGTATTTTCCGTTTTAACTCTATTGTGATCAAACTTCTGTATAGACTTGTTTGCAACTAGTTTTGCTAGAATAAAGCTAGTTTGCGGGTTTTGTGGGTCACTTGGAAGTTTTGGCCCACTTTGAAATTTTCCCTAATAAAAGTATTATTTTAAATTGTTAATTAAGCACTTAATTAGTGTGAATTACAATTTTGGTTTGGGTTAATTAGTTCTAATGTGGATCTATGCTAATCTAATCACTAGATTAGGTTTAATCCATCCATAGAAAATATCTTGATATCTGTGAATTGAATTGAATTTTTAAAAGAAAGAAAACGTGGCAAAAAGGACTTTAAAGCATTAATTAGCATTTATTGCTATTTTTAGCTATAATTTTCTTCATCATTTTTCACAAAACCCCCCCCCACTTGAAGTGGTCGAGCCCCTCCCCCATTTCTGCCCTTTCCTTTCTCCTGCTAATTTTCATCTCATTCAAGCTCACAAAAATGATCAAAAATCCACAAATAATCCTACAAACTCCAAATTAAATTCATACCCATTTTTCCTTAAGCCTAAACTAGCATGGATCCTCAAGAAAAAACATGATTTTTGGCGGCAAAAGATGATGTATCTAGTTGCTTTGGTGTGTTCTTGAAGTGGTATAATTTCAAATCCAAATCTTTAATTTTGTTTCATTAAATCACCTAGCTAGCTAGCTAATTGATTAATATAGCTTTAAACTCATGTTTAATTCATTCATAATAATTTTAAAGAAATTCATGTTAGGGTTTAAACTTGATGAATGGGTTAATTGTTAATTGAAGATTAGGAAAACATAACATAGTAAGAAATATGATAATTGTTAATTCCTAATTTGTCTAATGGAGTTTTTAGATTACTAGGTTTTATTGAAACATAACTGGGCGAGTTTAAAATTATGGAAGTGGTTTGGATAACTTAGTTAAGCTGTTTTAAGATATTTGATATCACTAGAATTATGTTAGCTTAAATCTTGTGCGAAATTATGCGATAAGGTTGCTTACTAGGTTTTCGGCAAAATTTGACGTGAGTTTTAATGGATGTGGAGATGACGTGAATATTATTATATACGATAATTATTGTGTTGTGAATGAGTATTAGTACTATTGGGTTTTCGGCGTAGCGGTTTTCATGTATAGCGACCCCAGAGGGCTTTGGCTATATTTTCCGGTATTTGGATTTCGTGGTTTTGCGACTGGATATTGTATTTGGGCGTTGGACGTTTTTACTTCAACAACGATGGTTGTTTGGTTCTTTTGCATGCGTAGGCTATAGGTTCTAACCTATGAGCGCACCGCGTGCCGTATTTGGATTTCGGAATTTGATGTTAATAGCATTGCGATTTCATATTGATTGTAGGTACCTTCACGTGGAATTCGAGACGACGAAGCGCATCGACTACGGCTAAGCGAGGAGTTTAGCTGGTGAGTAGATTTATATTTACGGGGGAAGTCGTGGGGATGGCGTATAGCACCCCCGCAAACATTGATATGGAATATCGTTTGATTATTTTATCCTGATAAATGATATGCGACGGACATGATTGTAGGATTTGTAGGGTTCCTAGGCACACTCATGAGGTTACACAACTGATCAACCATGCCAAAATAAAAATTTTATGTGCCGAGAAACCCTAAACAAGATCGATAACTAGAGGTAAGGCGAAACTACAAGCAAGTTAACAACTTTAACTACAAGTGAAAGGGACTACAACCATTGTAGATCCGGTCCTCCACTTCTTTAGCTCCGTGATGACGTCCCTCCGCTGCGATCATTGGGATCCCGGACTCTAGCATTGGTTTCATCGGAGAAATGATCAGGCTAGGTTGTTGACTTCGATGTCGACGATGATCTACGTCGAGGCGACTCAAACTCAAGCTCCATCTTCGCTAGGTCATGAAACTTGTGAAGATAACACCCTATACAACATGGAAAGTGGTAGAGGATGAAGAAATAGGAAGTGGATTCACTTTGGATTTGGATTTCTCACTTGATTTCAACACTTGAAAATTTTCAAGAAAGGTTTTCATCACTTGAAGAAGATGAAGAAGATGAAGAAGGAAAATGAATTATATTTGAAAATTAATAAATCAAGTGAATACTTATCATAATGCAACCATGGGTAAGTTAACTCATGTAGAGAGCAAACCATAGTTTATGTAATGGTTAGGTTTAAGAACAAAACAAAAATGGTTTAGACTTTTCAAAGATGCATGAAGCATCATGAAACTTCTAGCAAAACAAGAAAATCCACCACCATTTTGTTTTTACAAAATGAATAAAGAAAATAAAACCCTAACCATTAACTAAACATGGTGTAAATCATACACATACCCAAATTTGCATGTGTCATCAATCATAATACAAACTAGTGCACAAACATATATCACATATACAACTTGTGCATATCAAGTGAGAAAATCAATCTTAAGTGAACAAATACTAGTTAATGTAAAGTAATATATCAAATATATAATTATACATTAAATCATTAAATCGATACTTGATTTAATGATCCGGTCATATCGCATATAACCGACTAATATCTAGTGTATCAATATATCGAATCAACACTTGATTCGGTAACCCGGCTATATCTCATATAACCGTCCAATGATACAAATCGCGAGAATAGAATACGGTATCACATACTGGTATTATTCTCGGTCCCGCACATATCTCATATGCGCTCCTATTTCGTTTCGCTTGAGCCAGGAAATCTCTGTGTAGCACTCTAAAGACTCGTCATTACGCCGGCAGTAGGTGATGATCATATCAAACACCCACAAGCCGCAAGCGGTCTGCTAAACGTAATGGCCACCCGGGTATTGAGCGATCAGAAGATCAACGAGTAAGCCCGCTCACACTCCTGTGAATCCAACCAGTAACACTTACTGTACAGTCCGGTCTGTTCGTCTGTGTAACGTTTTGAAAATCGTTTCGGTGAAATTTCGAAAAAAATCGGTAAAATAAGGGGGTTTTCTGTAAAAAGTTAAAATACAAATATCTTATTATAAAAATAAAATATACACATTCTAGCTATGTAATTGCTATTATTTGATGTTTATTGAGCCGCTGGTGAAATTTCAAATTTTCTGAAAAAAATATTATTTTATTATTATTTTAAGCCGTCACTAATACATTTAATTAGGGAAAATTATAAATTGGAATGAGTTGAAACAAATTTTGAGCATCATAAAACATTAAATAAAATTTTATCATGTGGTTTTTGGAACGAAATCATTTGCCAAAACGGTTTAGAAATTATTGAAGAAAAAAGGCTTTTTTTAGCGTAAATGGATGTTTGGGGTATTGTATTTATCATTTTTCATCACCCCACACCCGTACCCACACCCACGCACCCCCATTCACTTATCCCCTTGAAGAATTCAGCAGCCCCCTCTTTTGTCCCCACTTGGATTTTAAAGAAAAGAAATGAAAGAAAAGAAAAGAAAAAAGAGTAGAAAATGGTATAATTTGAGTTGACTTTGACTTGAACTAACTTTCCCCACCTCACTCTCTCTCCTCCCTCACACAATCCCCCAAGATTTCTGGCCCAAACCTGAACCAAAACAGCCCCAAATACTTCATCTCATTTTTCCATCAAAATCCCCAAAATTTCTATCAAAAATCCACCCTTTTTCTCAAAAATTCAAAGCTAATTCTAAATCCAAGCTTTACCCATTATTCTTTAGCTATTCAAGCATGGATCTTGGAGCATGAAATCATTGTTGGAGGCTAAGATTTTTGCAAGTTTGATCTCAAGCTTGTGAGGTATATTCATAACCTTATGCTTAATTTGTTGTTAAATTACTTGAATCTAGCTATTAGGTGTTAAATTAGGGTTTTAAATTTCATGTTTTGAAATTTAAAGAAAGGGTTTTGATTACTAAGTTAGGGTTTTTGTGGAAATGAGTTGTGTTTGATTGTGTATGGTTTAGTTAGGTGGATTAATATATTTAGTTTTGTAGAAAACTAATCTAGTTGTTAATTACAAGTTGTTACTTGAAAAATGTCCAAATTAAGCTTTTTGTTGCAAACTAGTTTTTTTGATTTAATTCGAAATATGAGATTAAAAATATGGTTAGGGTTTTTATCATATTATTAACTTTATTAAGTGTAGTTTAACACTTTAGTTCATGGAAATCCAACCTAAATTGTAGTTTGTGCATTTTTGCTATGAAATTGTTAAAAAAGGGTATTTTGTAAACTAGAATATTAGGGTTTTTGGAATTTAATCTCCTTAATGAGATTAAATTCCAGAAATTTTTTCTATGACTTATTTAAGATATTTAATAAGTATATTGGCCGCTACATTCATTTAAACATTATGTTTTGTACAAAAACGGCGAATTGTGCTTGCTAGATTTGCGGAAAAATGACTTTTTAAGTGAAATTGGGGTTTTTGTGAGTTTTAACCTAGTTTATATTAAAATTAGTGTTCGTGAATGTGCAAATGAGTGTGATTGGATTTTTCTCGATGGTTTGACGTTTGTACATCGACATCGAGGGTTGGTTTGACTATTCTTGCATGCGTAGGCGATAGGTTTGGACCTATGCGTGATACGCGTGCCGATTTGATTTTCGTATGCCGTTTCGATTTCGAATTTAGTTTTAATGCGTTATGGTGCGTTATGATATGTAGGTACCCCCATGTGGACTTCGAGACGACAAGCAAGCGCGTGGCGACGTCGGCACCGGCTAGCGAGGACCAGGTGAGTAGATTTATAACTACGGGGAGAAGTCGGGTGGATGGCGTATAGCACCCCCGCAGTCCGTGGTGGTCTATACGGATGTGTATACACACCAACATTTATTATATGTTATTTGGGATTAATAACGATGCTTAGGATGGATATTGGTGTGTTGGATTACTTTAGTGTTGCGAACCCTAGGGTAGTTTTGCACTACACATACACACTTGCATACATTCCTTATTTCATATGTGCGTGTATGGGAATATATATTTATGTGTTCACATGGGTATGGGACTATGTGTTCATATACTGGATTTGAGGATAGTATTTGGAATTTGAGATGAGTCGATGAGATTGGGCCTGAGGCCAGGAGATCGGTGACGTGATTTGGTTCGTATTGAGATACGACATGATGTTTTAGCGGGTCTTCTGACGTAGTAATTCTTACACCCGCATGCATACATAGATGGCATCAATATTGTACTAGACGTAGGACATTATTCCGGATCATGATATTTGATAAAGAAGATACCAAATGAATAGTGTGATTGATGTGACTTTGACCCGTACCCAGATTGGGATGCCGTACGACGGATTTACGTACGAGCTATATTGATGATTGATCCGCACTCTTGACTTGGGATGCCTGATTATAGATATGGTATCGGATATGATATTATTGAGGTGGGATCACCGACTAATATATATATATACAGGTATGTATATGTATCGACTCAGATGTTAGGCGGTTTCCTTACCTGTAGTTCAGGTTGTTAGTTCAGCCGTATAGTTTAGTGTAGTTGTTAGATTAGATTAGACTTCTTACCTATTTCAAAAACTAACAAGTCGTGGGCATTTTTAAAGACAGCCCAAGGGATCCTACGGATATTTCAAAAGACGTATCTTTTCACAAAAACACCGTAGCCCCTATTTTCAAAACCCCATGATTCGTGTTATTTCAAAAGGCACCATTTGTAGGACTGATATTAGATTAATGCAGATTAGTTATAGTTGCGTCTAGTTCTCAGCTCCCGCTCATTTTTGTGGTCCGCTTCGCATCGCATGCTTATTTTATGTTTCATACTCCATTATTGATATCATGCTGTTAGGACACCAGCACCATTACCGATGATGCGTATGTACCACGTACACTTAATTGCCGGCTCACACACATCTTCATCGGTAATTGCCATGTCACGTACACCTTAGAAAATATTATTGCTTGACGTAGCCTGTTAGCTGATAGTTAGACATGATATTAGTGTACTTGCCTTCTATGTTAGTTTAGACATTGTAGTTATTACCAGCTACTTCATGCATACTGTTATTCATTGTTATGCCGCATTCCTGGATTCTCAAGCATATATTCACTATTTTACGTGTTATTGAGGTTTTGGATTCGGATTTCCATGAGATTTTCTGGATTTGGAGGAAAACCGCAAAAACTTATATGAACTGATTTCTCTCTTTTTAAAATAAAAAGTGCGGTTTTCCCATGATGTATGAGTCGTCCACCATGAGTTTGCTGATGGATTTTGAGACCCGATTCGAGGAGACGGATGAACCATTTCGGGTACATGGTGGACCCGGTAAGGTACCCCGGGGCAAGAAGCGCGTGATGATGACGATGTGAGCCTGGCAGGGGAGCACTACCTACCGGTGATATTACCCGACGCGTCGGATATCCGGAGGATACCGTCGTGGTCTTGAGATGGATGGTAGGGGCCGGTCTGGACTGACGGCGCCCTAGATATTGTGATTGAGACATTGAGATTGAGACTTGAGGTACATAAATTGTGACACAGAGATATCGAGGTATTTGGACACTTGTTTTGTGTCGATGCTGGGTACTGTTTTATGTTGATTTCATATATGGTACCTCATTTCTTTTAAAATACAGAAATCTCACTGATTTATGAAACCAGTTTTATTCAGTACATGCATTCTGTTTTATGCATTCATACATCATCCATATGATATATTGCTACCTGAGACACTGACACGGGCACATGAGATTACACTCGGGTTAGATATTTACCCTAGCCTTGTTATAGGCTACGTGTTATTCATATATTTGAGGATATATTATGATCATTGACCTAGGATTGCGTTATTTATGCGATTTCTGTGCGTAGATGTTTTTCTATTCACGAGTTGGCAACTCACCCCCGTTGTGCCCCAGTTTCTTGCAGGTTTGCCGTACAGGTTTCATTACGGCTTTGCTGGCACTATTTCCATTCCGGGTGGCTTGCTAGTAGGTGGGTTATTTGTATCTTACCCATCCTTATATCTTGTATATTATTATTCAGTTGTATCTAGAAGTTCCATCAACCAAACATGTATTTATTTTTGAGATAGAGACCCGTGATGTTATTCTTTCGACCTTAGAGTCACGCGTTTTATTTCTGTGGATTTCTGGTTGTTTTGAGTTTCCTTTTGAGTTTTGATCCTCGCCGTTGGCGTTGTATATTATATTGCTTGTGTGGTTGTGACCGTCGATTGACGAAGAGCTAGCTCCCGCTTGGGGATGCCTTTTTCTTGATTTCGTATACTATTCATGTTGTATCCCGTTTGGGGGCCAGTATTTACAAAGGAGACTCTGCCGAAATTTTCTGTAAAATTTTGATGTTTTCAAAAAACCGCATAATTCGGCTTATGCTATTGAAACTACTTGCTTTAAGTTTGTTTTTCCTGCACTCTACTATTTTCTTGGTTTGGATTTCTGGGTTTTCGGTTTACTTAGATTACGTACGCCTCGAGACGTTCGTAGTTTAAGTGCCGGTCATGTTCCGTACTTTCGGGTCGTGACAAAGTTGGTATCAGAGCGTTAGGTTTTAACCTTCGGAGCGTAGGACGATCCTTGGTTGATGGAATAGGTGACTAAAGTAGAGTGACGTACCGTTGGTATGTTCCGCGGCATATTTACGACACGCCACTCCACTTAAGAAGCCTTAGGATGTACATTTCCTTGTTCAGTATTATATTCCTTCCTGATCTAGCCTCATCGGTACCAGTTTGGTTTTGCTGCTACGGTTACGGGCAGGGAGAGCTACGGCTAGAGTTGCGGTCAGCACAAGCTCGTCACGAACGAGGACTGACCAGGGCGAAATTCCGGCGACACACGATTGCAGAGATGTGTCTTTTTACTGTGTTTCCGCGCCACGAGCGTTTGGCGGATCGCCTTCATGAGGTTACTCGGAGGTGCTGATCGACACTAGAGAATTGAGCCAATGATGGAGGCCAGCCAGATTTTGATGACCGTTGGTGTGTTGCTTACTCCTGATGATTGAGGCACGGTTCAGCATGCAGACGAGTGAGCCAGTTATTGCTGCGAACGACGAGATATCGCCCCAGATGTTGGAGCTATTGCAGTATAAGTTGTACTAAGAGATGATAGAAGGTCGCTAGTCATCGAGGATGAATGACTAGGACATGTGGATCGTTCGCCTACCCCGATGCGAGGTCATCAGATAGATTGATTCCAGCTAGAGACGACTTCACGCGGGGACGTTGGGAGTCGACAGAGACGATCGAATGTCAGAAACCTATTATTCCAAGTTTAAGATAGTCGGAAAGACATGCAGGCAATTCTATGGTCCCTCTAGAAGAATGAAACCCTAACTCGACTTAATGACCGTGTGAAAGCCTTTGAAACTTAGGGTTTGCGGCAGTTCTGCGGCGCCATTAGTGAGGCTTGGGTTTGCCCTTCTACGGCTGGACCACCGATGCTGTGGTATGTACTCGATACTATTAAACTGTACCCAAGATGTTGAGCTCTTGGGGGATTATGAGGTTTTGACGAATCGATTGGATGGCTCGACTTAATTCGGATGCTAGGTGGTGAGATGCATTCTTGGGAGACTCCAGATACGAGGATAGTCGTTGGAGCTCAGTCCATGTGGCCGCGACGAGACGAGTCCAAAGCAGACGACATTAGAGAAAAGTGGAGTAAGAGGTTCGTACCAGATCTAGATGAGATGACGTTCCACTCCGCCAACATCAGAGATGCGATGCGCATGCCGAGGCATGGTACTTGGACTTACCTTCCAGAAGGAGTCGCGATGAGTATGCAGTCGTTCCAGAGCAAGATGCAGATATAGGAAAGGACAATGACTTCCGGACAGTTGGCAGAGACGAGACATGGAAGAGACCGTGAGCAGGATTCCTTCCAGGACACTGCTGCAATGATACTTGCACCCAGGATCAGATGTGTCACGTACATTCAGAGAGCCAGAGGCCGACGCCAGTAATATGCTGTCTTACGAGTGGTTGCGATGATTGACCAAGAGATGACCAGAGAAGTGCCAGAACGGAATCGTCCCCGTTAGCACACCTGACAGGGCCGATGAGCCGATGGACCGAAAGATTGGTAATTCACAGTGAAGACCTTGACCCAGGAGTGGTCATGGTTACGCACGCCAGCAGGACAGAGTTCATGATCATCGACGAGACGTCCCACTAGTGACCGTGACAGTTGGCCGAGATTCTTAGAGGATGCGCTTGAGCAGTACTATTCCGCCATTATTGATTACGATGTTTTGGGTGATTTATTCGTATGATTTGATTTTGATGATTGAGGATTTACGATCTTTGCACAGTGTTGCACTTGATATCGTTTTCGAGCTTCAGTTTCACATGTTTGTGATTTTACGATTTTAAACAGTTGAGTTGGTTTTGTGCGTATGCATGCACACGATTTCGTTCCTGCACTCGGTATAGTTTATATATGCTTGCAGTGCAGTGATACGCCTTTTGTGCACTTAGATGCACTGGATTTCGATTTCGATTGTGATACCCGATACTTGTTTTGTGCACCTTGTGCACCTGATTGATTTTGCGCACGTTCGGCGCTTGATATTGGATTTCATGATTTCGTGCACGATAGATGCACCTGATTTTGCTGTCAGGTACACATGTTGCCTACGACAGATGTTTCGTGCACACCCGATGCACTTAGATGTTGTTTCTGTGCGCATGTATGGCACATTCATGGATTTTGATTTCCGTGCGCACCAGACGCACGTAGCATTCATATGCATATTTTGGGATTTATTTCGTATAGAGCAGTACGTTTTTATGATATTGCTATGTGTTTTCGTACTGAGCAGGACTAGTCAGAGGACAGTACCTGAATATATTTTGCATGCATTGATAGTTATTGAAGGGATTTCCAAAAAGCGAGCTATAGCCTTAGTATTTACTTACGTGTCTGATATGACACGAAATGTTTAAAACAAGGAGACCCTTCTAAATTGTTTCCAAAACGGCAGAACGTACATTTCAAACAAAGGTATATATGTATATAGTTATTTCCTTATGATAGACGTCCGCCACTGTGCAGTGTTATACGCGTGCACAGCGACTTAAAGAGATTTGGCATGCATTTCCTTCAGATACTTACATATATAGATTCGATATTTACATGTATAGTTTCGAGTTATGTCATATTGGTTTTGTTTTGGATTTGGCATTGATGTCTTCTCCATGACTCCGATGATTGCGGGATGCTTGACGGAGTTTTGATTTGAGTTATATGCTCATTTTTCAAGCGCATGCGCTGCGCTACGATTTGTTTTATATAGTTACAATTTCGGAGCCCCGACGACTTGATGGTTTTTCTTAGATGTTTTAGTATTTGGGGGAGTTTGAATTTAAATTCGGGGACCGAATTTCTTTAAGGGGGGAAGATTGTAACGTTTTGAAAATCGTTTCGGTGAAATTTCGAAAAAAATCGGTAAAATAAGGGGGTTTTCTGTAAAAAGTCAAAATACAAATATCTTATTATAAAAATTAAATATACACATTCTAGCTATGTAATTGCTATTATTTGATGTTTATTGAGCCGCTGGTGAAATTTCAAATTTTCTGAAAAAAATATTATTTTATTATTATTTTAAGCCGTCACTAATATATTTAATTAGGGAAAATTACAAATTGGAATGAGTTGAAACAAATTTTGTGCATCATAAAACATTAAATAAAATTTTATCATGTGGTTTTTGGAACGAAATCAATTGCCAAAACGGTTTAGAAATTATTGAAGAAAAAGGTTTTTTTTAGCGTAAATGGATGTTTGGGATATTGTATTTATCATTTTTCATCACCCCACACCCGTACCCACACCCACACACCCCCATTCACTTATCCCCTTAAAGAATTCAGCAGCCCCCTCTTTTGTCCCCATTTGGATTTTAAAGAAAAAAAATGAAAGAAAAGAAAAGAAAAAAGAGTAGAAAATGGTATAATTTGAGTTGACTTTGACTTGAACTAACTTTCCCCACCTCACTCTCTCTCCTCCCTCACCCAATCCCCCAAGATTTCTGGCCCAAACCTGAACCAAAACAGCCCCAAATACTTCATCTCATTTTTCCATCAAAATCCCCAAAATTTCTATCAAAAATCCACCCTTTTTCTCAAAAATTCAAAGCTAATTCTAAATCCAAGCTTTACCCATTATTCTTTAGCTATTCAAGCATGGATCTTGGAGCATGAAATCATTGTTGGAGGCTAAGATTTTTGCAAGTTTGATCTCAAGCTTGTGAGGTATAATCATAACCTTATGCATAATTTGTTGTTAAATTTCTTGAATCTAGCTATTAGGTGTTAAATGAGGGTTTTAAATTTCAAGTTTTGAAATTTAAAGATAGGGTTTTGATTACTAAGTTAGGGTTTGTTGTGGAAATGAGTTGTGTTTGATTGTGTATGGTTTAGTTAGGTGGATTAACATATTTAGTTTTGTAGAAAACTAATCTAGTTGTTAATTACAAGTTGTTACTTGAAAAATGTCCAAATTAAGATTTTTTTTGCAAACTAGTTTTTTTGATTTAATTCGAAATATGAGATTAAAAATATGGTTAGGGTTTTTATCATATTATTAACTTTATTAAGTGTAGTTTAACACTTTAGTTCATGGAAATCCAACCTAAATTGTAGTTTGTGCATTTTGCTATGAAATTGTTAAAAAAGGGTATTTTGTAAACTAGAATATTAGGGTTTTTGGAATTTAATGAGATTAAATTCCAGAAATTTTTTCTATGACTTATTTAAGATATTTAATAAGTATATTGGCCGCTACATTCATTTAAACATCATGTTTTGTACAAAAACGGCGAATTGTGCTTGCGAGATTTGCGGAAAAATGACTTTTTAAGTGAAATTGGGGTTTTTGTGAGTTTTAACCTAGTTTATATTAAAATTAGTGTTCGTGAATGTGCAAATGAGTGTGATTGGATTTTTCTCGATGGTTTGACGTTTGTACATCGACATCGAGGGTTGGTTTGACTATTCTTGCATGCGTAGGCGATAGGTTTGGACCTATGCGTGATACGCGTTCCGATTTGATTTTCGTATGCCGTTTCGATTTCGAATTTAGTTTTAATGCGATATGGTGCGTTATGATATGTAGGTACCCCCATGTGGACTTCGAGACGACAAGCAAGCGCGTGGCGACGTCGGCACCGGCTAGCGAGGACCAGGTGAGTAGATTTATATCTACGGGGAGAAGTCGGGTGGATGGCGTATAGCACCCCCGCAGTCCGTGGTGGTCTATACGGACGCGTATACACACCAACATTTATTATATGTTATTTGGGATTAATAACGATGCTTAGGATGGATATTGGTGTGTTGGATTACTTTAGTGTTGCGAACCCTAGGGTAGTGTTGCACTACACATACACACTTGCATACATTCCTTATTTCATATGTGCGTGTATGGGAATATATATTTATGTGTTCACATGGGTATGGGACTATGTGTTCATATACTGGATTTGAAGATAGTATTTGGAATTTGAGATGAGTCGATGAGATTGGGCTTGAGGCCAGGAGATCGGTGACGTGATTTGGTTCGTATTGAGATACGACATGATGTTTTAGCGGGTCTTCTGACGTAGTAATTCTTACACCCGCATGCATACATAGATGGCATCAATATTGTACTAGACGTAGGACATTATTCCGGATCATGATATTTGATAAAGAAGATACCAAATGAATAGTGTGATTGATGTGACTTTGCCCGTACCCAGATTGGGATGCCGTACGACGGATTTACGTACGAGCTATATTGATGATTGATCCGCACTCTTAACTTGGGATGCCTGATTATAGATATGGTATCGGATATGATATTATTGAGGCGGGATCACTGACTAATATATATATATACAGGTATGTATATGTATCGACTCAGATGTTAGGCGGTTTCCTTACCTGTAGTTCAGGTTGTTAGTTCAGCCGTATAGTTTAGTGTAGTTGTTAGATTAGATTAGACTTCTTACCTATTTCAAAAACTAACGAGTCGTGGGCATTTTTAAAGACAGCCCAAGGGATCCTACGGATATTTCAAAAGACGTATCTTTTCACAAAAACACCGTAGCCCCTATTTTCAAAACCCATGATTCGTGTTATTTTAAAAGGCACCATTTGTAGGACTGATATTAGATTAATGCAGATTAGTTATAGTTGCGTCTAGTTCTCAGCTCCCGCTCATTTTTGTGGTCCGCTTCGCATCGCATGCTTATTTTATGTTTCATACTCCATTATTGATATCATTCTGTTAGGACACCAGCACCATTACCGATGATGCGTATGTACCACGTACACTTAATTGCCGGCTCACACACATCTTCATCGGTAATTGCCATGTCACGTACACCTTAGAAAATATTATTGCTTGACGTAGCCTGTTAGCTGATAGTTAGACATGATATTAGTGTACTTGCCTTCTATGTTAGTTTAGACATTGTAGTTATTACCAGCTACTTCATGCATACTGTTATTCATTGTTATGCCGCATTCCTGGATTCTCATGCATATATTCACTATTTTACGTGTTATTGAGGTTTTGGATTCGGATTTCCATGAGATTTTCTGGATTTGGAGGAAAACCGCAAAAACTTATATGAACTGATTTCTCTCTTTTTAAAATAAAAAGTGCGGTTTTCCCATGATGTATGAGTCGTCCACCATGAGTTTGCTGATGGATTTCGAGACCCGATTCGAGGAGACGGATGAACCGTTTCGGGTACATGGTGGACCCGGTAAGGTACCCCGGGGCAAGAAGCGCGTGATGATGACGATGTGAGCCTGGCAGGGGAGCACTACCTACCGGTGATATTACCCGACGCGTCGGATATCCGGAGGATACCGTCGTGGCCTTGAGATGGATGGTAGGGGCCGGTCTGGACTGACGGCGCCCTAGATATTGTGATTGAGACATTGAGATTGAGACTTGAGGTACATAAATTGTGACACAGAGATATCGAGGTATTTGGACACTAGTTTTGTGTCGATGCTGGGCACTGTTTTATGCTGATTTCATATATGGTACCTCATTTCTTTTAAAATACAGAAATCTCAATGATTTATGAAACCAGTTTTATTCAGTACATGCATTCTGTTTTATGCATTCATACATCATCAATATGATATATTGCTACCTGAGGCACTGACACGGGCACATGAGATTACACTCGGGTTAGATATTTACCCTAGCCTTGTTATAGGCTACGTGTTATTCATATATTTGAGGATATATTATGATCATTGACCTAGGATTGCGTTATTTATGCGATTTCTGTGCGTAGATGTTTTTCTATTCACGAGTTGGCAACTCACCCCCGTTGTGCCCCAGTTTCTTGCAGGTTTGCCGTACAGGTTTCATTACGGCTTTGCTGGCACTATTTCCATTCCGGGTGGCTTGCTAGTAGGTGGGTTATTTGTATCTTACCCATCCTTATATCTTGTATATTATTATTCAGTTGTATCTAGAAGTTCCATCAACCAAACATGTATTTATTTTTGAGATAGAGACCCGTGATGTTATTCTTTCGACCTTAGAGTCGCGCGTTTTATTTCTGTGGATTTCTGGTTGTTTTGAGTTTCCTTTTGAGTTTTGATCCTCGCCGTTGGCGTTGTATATTATATTGCTTGTGTGGTTGTGACCGTCGTTTGACGAAGAGCTAGCTCCCGCTTGGGGATGCCTTTTTCTTGATTTCGTATACTATTCATGTTGTATCCCGTTTGGGGGCCAGTATTTACAAAGGAGTCTCTGCCGAAATTTTCATTAAAATTTTGATGTTTTTAAAAAACCGCATAATTCGGCTTATGCTATTGAAACTACTTGCTTTATGTTTGTTTTTCCTGCACTCTACTATTTTCTTGGTTTGGATTTCTGGGTTTTCGGTTTACTTAGATTACGTACGCCTCGAGACGTTCGTAGTTTAAGTGCCGGTCATGTTCCGTACTTTCGGGTCGTGACAGTCTGATATGTCGCATATCTCGACTAGGGTTGGTAAACGTCAGACCCCAATAGCTTGATAAGTCATGCCGATGTAAGGTCCACAACAAGCATGAAACTACTGATAACACTTACCAGTAAATCACTACAACCCTGACTAGGGATTTACAGTTATTGCCAGTCGAGCATAGCGCAACATCAACCCCAAATACCGGGAGAGACGAATCCCCTCCTATCGCTCATTGCCTCCATGTGAATCGGGACTGTACCCAAAAACCACCTGTTTGCACGACTCAGTAGAGCCGTGGTAGGATGGAAATCAAAGCACAGTGGGAGACACACAAGACTCTATGACGATCTCGGGTCAACAGACTAAGCTGTACCAGTGTCACCAGAGAACTGCTATCTGACGTGAGATATAATACTATATGGGAGTTCTCGGCGAGTCCGTTCAGTGTACCCAGTCACCACTGAGCACCTGCATACCATCTCTGATGTCAAACACCAATGGATATGGGATCATCCATCGCCCATCACATGGGTCGAGAAGATATACGCTAGTCTACACTAGAATATCGATGCCCCGTCTCGATATTCCCATGACTAGGAACATTGAAGGATGTACTCATAGACTACCCAGGCCCCACTAGTATGATCTACATCATAATCCTGGAAGTCGAGTACACATCCTAAGGGCTTTATCAACATGTAACAGAGAGACAGAAAGTATACATGTTAAGATAAAGAGCAACCAGATAGCGTACTATCATGTCGAGCAAGAAAGTCCTACCTATATATGTCCCAGCATCCACTACAATATACATCCTATGTACAGTAATGGCCTCTAGGGCATACATATAACTAACAATCTCCCACTTGCACTAGGGCCATCTGTAGCAGTGGTTGCAGTATCTCATACTCAACCATCCCATAAAAGTCTCTCTCTGGGAAAAGGCCTTTGTGGGTGGATCCGCCGTGTTGTCCTCTGAGTCTACTCTCCTAACCTCGATCACCCTGGAGATCAACTATCTCCATGATCAGGTAATGCTGCCTCAGAATATGTCTGGGTTACTGATGGGACCGGGGTTCCTGGGCCAAAGCCACACTTTCATTATCATACAATGGCAAGAACCTAGTTCATCTAATGAACTAATATACACCCAAACTTCCTCTTTGGTAGTATCTTTGATAGCGATGTCACCAGCCTTTATCGTCTAGTCTGCCACGGTATCTCTACTTGGAACTCTTCCCACATACCGTCCCTCCACTGAGGGTAAAGACAATGTCTGCGACTGACATTCAATCATCCTTATCACCCTGGAACCTCTCAAGTGATTCTCCACAGGATCGATTGATACCATTTCACTACACCTAGTGAGAATCCTAACATCCATTTTGATCTATCTTATAGATCCAAAATCCAGGATTTAGAAGGTATCACTTTGATCCTATATGGAGAATTCACTTGATAAGAGGAGATTGACCGTGCGTAGTATAAGAAACTCTTTTCCTATCAAGAGTATGTTGTCTACGTACAATACGAGGATGACCACCTTACTCTCTACTACCTTTTTGTACATACAACGTTCATCTACCATTTTGATGAAGTCAAACTCTTTGACTATCTCATCAAAACAGACGATCCAACTCCACGATGCCTGCTTTCTTCTGTAAAGCAGCTTGCACACGTTTCCGCTGCTCCCACTGTTTACGAAGCCCTCTGGCTGTGTACTTATAGATGTTCTCTTCTAAATCAGAAGAGCAGTCATGACACCCAACCACCAGATATCGTAGTCATGGTACGTAGCCATGGCAAGTAGGATCCGGATGGACTTAAGCATAGCTACTTGAAAAATGTTTCATCATTATCCATGCCTGGTCGATGAAGAAAACCTTTAACAAGTCTAGCTTTGAAAGTTTCAACTTTTCCATCTACACCAAGTAATCTTCTCAAGATATACTTTCTCCTGATGGGGATTTAACCCTTCAGATATAGCAACCAAAGTCCATACTTTGTTGGTGTACATGGATTCCATTTCAGATCGCTAAGCATCCAGCTATTCTTACAGAGTCCCTACTCTTGATGGCCTGCTCGAAACTAGTTGGGTCATCATCTCATGATGCAATCCTCGCTCCCATTGTCATCAAGAAACCAAAGTATCTCTCAGGCGAATGAGGAACCCTGCTAGATCGGCGGAGAGGCTGAGGTTCGTCGGAGACTATTGAATCCTTTGGTTCTATCAAATCATCAGTTGTAGTTTGTATAGCTGGAACTCCTTCCAGTTCTACAGAACTGACCTTGCCTCGATCTTGTCCGGATTTTGCTTTTGACATAGGCCGGACAATCCCAAATCTTAACTTGCTTAAGAGATGGGTTCTTCCCATACCATATCTTATATGGAGTGGTAGGCAGTGATCTGATTCGAACCTAATTCAATAGGTATGCAGCTTCTTAAGTGCATGACACCCAAAAGGAAATAGGTAACTCAGTAGTACTCATCATAGAGCGCACCATATCATATAAGGTGTGATTGCTCCGCCCCGATACACCGTTGTGCTGTGGTGTATTCAGAGGAGTAATACTGAGAGAGAAACTCATTCTCCTTTAGAATAGTCCAAGAATTCCATGCATAAGTATTCTCCTCCCTGATCTTATCATAGGACATAATACTTATAGCTTTATTGGTTCTGTACTTCTAACATATATTCTTTGAATTTCTCAAAAGTTTCAGACATGTGTTTCAACAGGAACATGTGTCCGAATCTTGAGAGATCATCAGAGAATGTAAGGAAGTACAAAGAACCAGTCCTGGCATATGTAGACTGGGGACCTTCATACATCACTATGTATCAGTCCCAAAAGTTCACTAACTCTTTCTCTGTTTTGAGTAAACAGAGCTTTGGTCATCTTATCTTTATGACATGACTGGCAAGTTTCACAAGATGTAAATTCAAACTGATTTAAATATGCATCTAAAATGTAACTTAAGCAAGTCGGGTCACATTGATATGACCTAGTCTATAACACCTCAAGAAGGATTCGTTCATTTCTGAACTCTTCATCTTGTGTGTGTTCTGTATACTAGGAACTGTAGTTTGATTTAGAACGTCAAGGCTTTTAGATAACGTGCCTGAACCGATCAACTTTTGAAATGTGGGAAATGTTCAAAACATTATTCAACAATACAAAATTATATCCTTTCTTTACTAATAAAGAGACTGATATGATTTTGTATATCAGGTTCGGTATCTAATAGCATTTGTTCATAATCAATGTATTTTGGTAATACAGGGTGATAGTGACCAACAGACTTGACTGCAACACTTGCACCATTTTCTGTCTCATGAAACTTATCACCCGTTCTCAGTTCTCTACCTTTCTGTAGCCCTATGTAACAGATTACATATCTGGGATCCTGATCCGGTATCAAATACTCAGGACGCAGAGGATACTGAGAAACAGTTCTTTGTAATGAACGCACCCGAAGGAGATGCATCTCATGCACTTTCTTCGTTTGGGCGGCATGGGAATCCTTGTATTCCCCTAATTCATGCTCGGTCTTATAACAATTATATGTTGGAGCGGGACCAACGTTCCCAAGTTCAGTATAACAAGCGGGTTCGGTCAATACATCCATATTATTATCTTGATTAAGGCGTGATATGGTCGCTACCTGGAGAGAGAGAGAGAAGAAAACATTCTGCGTGCGCTCTAGAAAGATTAGATTGATTATTTATTTTATCTAATCAGGATGGCTCCCACTGTTTTTATCAAATCTTCCTTCAAACCCTAAAAGGAATGACTAGCTGGGATTAATTACACTCTACAAGTTCGCCAATCTTTCAGCCAGGCCAGTGCCGGTATTTTGAGGGAGGTTCCCCGTGCTTTCGCACGGACCTAATTAAAGTAAACCTCATTTTCCCAGGGGCGTAACCCCGTTGACACCTTTCTAGACACCTACTTGATCGGCTAATTGTAAAGTACAAAACTCTGCCAGGAGTAACAATTACTCGAAGTGGGTATCGGGATCCAACTATCAAATAGAAGGTATGCAATCTCATTGCAAATTTCAACACTTGAAACTCCCGATAAAGGTTTTTACCCCTAGCACTTATGACCTTAACTATGGTCAACAAATCATAAGCACTAGTCAAGTTCTACCCGTCATTTCGTGATTAATTAGACCCACCCACATGACCCTTAACTAAGGTCAACAAAGTCACGCAACTGTCCTAACTTATCGCATCATATGCGGTGTAGGAAGACATCACTTAGCTACCGTACACTGTGCCTTGACTATGGTTAACAAACACAGCACGAATACTAAGTACTCTACTTCCTAAAATGACGGAGGGTTGAAGATGGTTTTTAAGAAAACCTTTAACGCTTTGAACATGATCTCGTTGCGGAATCAAATGGTTTTTAAATTGAGTGTTTTTTAGGCTTTTTTAGTTTTGCTAAAGGGGTCACTCCCGGTGAAGGGATCGTCGGCCCTTTCCTCATCGAATAAGGTGCAGGATATATCATATATACCGCTGTGCAAAGCAAAAACTATAGAAGCAATCAAAAGACAAACCGAGGGTTGTAGCATCTGCCAGTTATTGCTAAAGGGGTCACTCCCGGTGAAGCGATCTCGGCCCTTTCCTTATCGAATAAGGTGCAGGATGTTCTATAAGGAACACCGCGATGCAAAGCAAGAACTGTAGCTACCTGATTTTTGAAATTCGATTCCACAACATCTTTCAGGTTTATTTTCTTTCATTAATCTCATTAATGAATGTCCCATCATTTAAGTCCACCTAAACATCACAGATAAATACAACGTACGCTTATGCCATCCGCATTCGCCTCGATGTCCCGTCTGCACCGTTAGGTTAGGCAACTAACGGCAGAGCGGGACAGAGCTAGCGCGGATGTAAAACATAAGCAACGTTTATATAATATATCATATATAGTATATACAGTATCCATCTGAACAAATCACATGATCACATCACAGATAACGCAGCAGAAAATATCATATGAAATATTGGATATACTAGGACGTCCGTGTTTTATTTTGAGCCTGTATAAAACACAGATTGCACGGTCGTGATGAATAGCCAATCCCACACCCCTAGACCCCTACGAGAGCGGCAAGCAGCCCTTCCAATTCTAGAGTTAGGAGACCCGGACTCGACTCCTCGAGATGGTCTCCCACTGGACCCTAGAACCCGGTTACTTGTGCTCCCCTCCTTGGGTCTATCCTAATACGGAAAAGTATATAATATACAATGGTGACATCATCCTCAACCCGGAAGTGCCCCAATAAAAGAATATTACATGAATGAAAATGAAAAACACTAATCTCACATAAAAAGCCCCAGCTATTCAAACACGACGATCCAATATAACATATCCAGCAACACATAACATCACATGTCATCAACGTAAGTAAATATGCACATCCCAATTGTCGTTGACATATAGCAACGAAACCAGCGATATCACATATTACACTTACGGTCGAAGAAAAGAAAGTGTAAAACTACAACAGTTGGAATCCGCAACCTCTTTAGACATCGCATGCCTAACCAATTATAAACCCCGTATTTTAGTCTCATTATCGAAAACTCTTTTCAATATCAAGTCGGGCAATTCAACAAGATTCCTGATATCCAGAACGAATGCTCGTCGCAAACTTTAGTAGACGGCCGCACCCCCGATACCGTCGACGAAGTGCACTAAGGCGGAACACCGCTGCAGCGAGCACCCGAACGGATGCTTCTGGCGACGGGGTTCTCCTACAGTCACTTGGTCGGGGCTATGGGGCGTGGCTATCTATTAAGTTTACCGTCGAGTATCCGTGTACGCAACGTGATTGTGACGGAGTTTTGATACATCAAAATCCCGTGGCAACCGATCAAGTGAGACTAAACTGCTATGTTTATAACATCCAAAATGGTTATCTCATAACTACTTGTGGATTCCAAATATTGTATCACATTCCAGATAAATAGAAAATGTTAAACTTTCCGATCGAACAATCAAACACCCAAGTTTTCTCGAAACAGCCCAACACATGAAATAAGTTTAAAAACATCCACTTCATGCCACAGTACCAACGGTCCAGCCGTAGAAGGGTCAAGCCAACGCCTTACATGTGGCACGCCGTACTGCCCAAAACCCTAAGGTTCAAAGGGCAGATCAAGACGGTCACATAATCGAGTTAAGGTTTGTTGTATTCTAGAGGGTCCATCGCGTTACTTGCACTACTTATACGTTCTTAAACTACGGGAAAAATTCAACACTTGGAAATTTCCCGACAGGGGAAAAAGTGAATATTTATATCCGGTCGAACTTTTTAACATGTTCTAAAATTACCCGGAAAAAACACTTAGACGAAATTAAACTTTCGATCGAATCGACGAACTCCCAATACAACCCAGAAAACTGAACTGTTGAGTGCAATTTAAAAATTCCCAGAGAACAGAGGATACAGGTATGGGCATTACTGTAGGAAAATGGAACCCTAATCATTACATACGGCTGCGGAACCGCTGCCAAAAGCAGGCTAAGGCCGCGGTTCAGCGGCGCTACAGTAGTGTTAGGGTTTCGTTTTCTGCAGTTGTTCTTATAATTTCCTGCTCTATTTTCTGAGTATTTTTAATTCACAAAAATCCACAGTTTGGAAAAATGTACAGAGAAGGGTTTTCATTGGGGTTTCGGGGTTCGATCGGAAATCTAACTTCGTATACACTTCGCCTAAAGCCCTAGCTATGCTTTGATACTAGTGTAGGGTTCCTAGGCACACTCATGAGGTTACACAACTGATCAACCATACCAAAATCAAAATTTTATGTGCCGAGAAACCCTAAACAAGATCGATAACTAGAAGTAAGGCGAAACTACAAGCAAGTTAACAATTTTAACTACAAGTGAAAGGGACTACAACCTTTGTAGATCCGGTCCTCCACTTCTTTAGCTCCGCGATGACGTCCCTCCGCTGCGATCATCGGGATCCCGGACTCTAGCGTTGGTTTCATCGGAGAAATGATCGGGCTAGGTCGTTGACTTCGATGCCGAAGATGATCTACATCGAGGCGACTCAAACTCAAGCTCCATCTTCCCTAGGTCATGAAACTTGTGAAGATAACACCCTATACAACATGGCAAGTGGTAGAGGATGAAGAAATAGGAAGTGGGTTCACTTTGGATTTGGATTTCTCACTTGATTTCATCACTTGAAAATTTTCAAGAAAGGTTTTCTTCACATGAAGAAGATGAAGAAGAAGAAGAAGGAAAACGAATTATATTTGAAAATAATAAATCATGTGAATACTTATCATAATGCAACCATGGGTAAGTTAACTCATGTAGAGAGCAAACCATAGTTTAGATAATGGTTAGGTTTAAGAACAAAACAAAAATGGTTTAGACTTTTCAAAGATGCATGAAGCATCATGAAGCTTCTAGCAAAACAAGAAAAGCCACAACCATTTTGTTTTTACAAAATGAATATAGAAAATAAAACCCTAACCATTAACTAAACATGGTGTATATCATACACATACCCAAGTTTGCATGTATCATCAATCATGATACAAACTAGTGCACAAACATATATCACATATACAACTTGTGCATATCAAGTGAGAAAATCAATTTTAAGTGAACAAATATTAGTTAATGTAAAGTAATATATCAAATATATAATTATACATTAAACCATTAAATCGATACTTGATTTAATGATCCGGTCATATCGCATATAACCGACTAATATCTAGTGTATCAATGTATCGAATCAACACTTGATTTGGTAACCCGGCTATATCTCATATAACCGTCCAATGATACAAATCACGAGAATAGAATACGGTATCACATACTGGTATTATTCTCGGTCCCGCACATATCTCATATGCACACCTATTTCGTTTCGCTTGAGCCAGGAAATCTCTGTGTAGGACTCTAAAGACTCGTCAATACGCCGGCAGTAGGTGATGATCATATCAAACACCCACAAGCCGCAAGCGGTCTGTTAAATGTAACGGCCACCCGGGTATTGAGAGATCAGAAGATCAACGAGCAAGCCCGCTCACACTCCTGTGAATCCAACCAGTAACACTTACCGTACAGTCCGGTCTGTTCGTCTGATATGTCGCATATCTCGCCTAGGGTTGGTAAACGTCAGACCCCAGTAGCTTGATAAGTCATGCCAATGTAAGGTCCACAACAAGCGTGAAACTACTGATAACACTTACCAGTAAATCACTGCAACCCTGGCTAGGGATTTCCAGTTATGGCCAGTCGAGCATAGCGCAACATCAACCCCCAATACCGGGAGAGACGAATCCCTTCCTATCGCTCATTGCCTCCATGTGAATCGGGACTGTACTCAAAAACCACCTATTTGCACGACTCAGTAGAGCCGTGGTAGGGTGGAAATCAAAACACAGTAGGAGACACACAAGACTCTATGACGATCTCCGGTCAACAGACTAAGCTGTACCAGTGTCACCAGAGAACTGCCATCTGATGTGAGGTATAATACCTTCTGGGAGTTCTCGGCGAGTCCGTTCAGTGTACCCAGTCACCACTGAGCACCCGCATACCATCTCTGATGTCAAACACCGATGGATATGGGATCATCCATCGCCCATCACATGGGTCGAGAAGATATACGCTAGTCTACACTGGAATATCGATGCCCCGTCTCGATATTCCCACGACTAGGAACATTGAAGGATGTACTCATAGACTACCCAGGCCCCACTAGTATGATTTACATCATAGTCCTGGAAGTCGAGTACACATCCTAAGTGCTTTATCAACATGTAACAGAGAGGCAGAAAGTATACATGTTAAGATAAAGAGCAACCAGATAGCGTACTATCATGTCGAGCAAGAAAGTCCTACCTATATATGTCCCAGCATCCACTACAATATACATCCTATGTACAGTAATGGCCTCAAAGGCATACATATAACTAACAGGATTTACAAACGATAATATGATAGAAGTTGATGCTAATGGACATATCAACATATGAGAATATGGAATGATAAGTGAATCATGATGGCTACAATTGAAAGAGAACAAGTGTGACGTTTATTTAATGTGACGAACGAATATACGATGTGATATGATGACTTAGTGTGATATGTCATTTTATGGATTCGAGTCGATATGAGATTGTTGATACCTTTGTCGGTCTCCTGATATGAGATGGTCATGGATGTGACCTGAGAGATAGGTATCTTTATATGGATAATGTTTTGTGATATGTCGTACGAGACTTAGATCCGTACCCCCGATGATGTATAGGTTGATAGGATCCATATTTGTTTAATGTAGAAGTACGTTAGATTACCCTAAGCGATGAGTTTTACTTGTTGATTTATCCATACCCTTGTTTGGAGGATGCCGTACGATGGATTGTACCGTACGTGATGTTATGAGGCTGGATGTCGATTGATAGATTCACCGACTCGGATAGATATTGTAGATACGTATACTTTATAGCATTTAGTTCACGAGGTACTCTATATAGCACTCATGTTATTCTCATTGCATTAAATATACCTGTGCTAGTACACCTACACCATTTTCGATGATGAGTATGTTACACTTACACAGATTCTCCGGTTTACACACCTTTATCATCGATAATTGCCATGTCACTACACAGTAGAATTGCTACGTCATGCCATGATATATTTGCTATGTTCATATCGCTGTTCCACGTTGCATGAGATGTACGGACAAGCTTGCATCCTCTTATATGTTGCATACATACTGACATGTACACCCACATACTTGGTTACAGCTACATGTACTTCATGCTTACATACTGAGATGTATACCTACATATCTTGCTATAGGTGCATATACCCCTAAGTGGTACTGTATTGACACGTGATATTGAGAAATTGGTTATTGTGCTATTACGTTTATGAAATGCATCACACATACATGCCTACATGTGGATACTTATATCTTGCTATAGTTATATGTACACCTCATATGATGCCATACTTGATTTCGGAGGATTTGGGAACTGCATGATATATTTTAAAACTGCATTCATTTAAAAGAGCGGTTTTCCCTTAATATGCTCATATTGTTGTTTTATGTTGCATATATCAGTTTTTCATGGATTTACGCATTGAGATATGGATTTCTTGTGATTTATGGATTTGAGAACCGTGGGGGTGTTTCAAGAAACTATTTGTTGTTTGAAAACCAGGTTTCTCTTGATATGATATTTCAGTGCGTCCACCATGAGATTTCTCGGTTATGAGATTTGTGAGATATACCTAATGCGAGGAGTTGGAGTAGGCCGTGTGCGGGTACATGGTGGAGCCCGGTACGGTTCCCCTCAGCAAGAAGTCGCAGATGATGGCGACGAGCCTGGAAGGTTAGGAAAGTACCTACCGGTGATAGTATTTGGACTCGGCGGTTATCATGGGGATGCCGACCGGAGTGATGTACAGACATGACATCAGGGCCAGTCGTGGTGACTGTGCCTGAGGCATGAGGATTTACGTGTCGATCCAAGACACGGGTTTCATGATGTTTCGAGTGTCGAGGTTAGGCAATCAGGTTTCCATGATTTTGTTATGTCGCGAGGGACACACGTTGTTTTATATCCTCATATTTACCTGCATATGTTTTTATGATATTTACATGTAGGAGTTGTTGTGTCAGTGGTTAACACGTGCACGAGATCCACCTGCATACATGCATTGATCATATTGTTGGACGAGATCCACCTGCATACATACAATGATTATATTGTTGGATGTTATCCACTTGCTGATAGGCTTTTAATATGTGTTGGCACATACGCAGATACGGTCACCCTAGATATCATAGTATTACCTTTATGATATAGTTGACCTAGGAATCGTTGTTTATTTCGATTTATACCTGGTGGTGTTTTTCTATTCACGATTTGGCAACTCACCCCCGTTGTGCCACAGTTCTTGTAGGTTGTCCGCATGGATCAATAGCGGCATCGCTGGCACACCTCTTGCTTTCGGGTGTTTGCTTTGCTAGGTGGTACATGTTGGATAGTGCCCCTCTCGTATTTGTTATTCATATTGTATCTAGTCAACTCCAGCAAATCAGAAACTAGTAATTGTATATGTTGAAGACTTAGAGGACTTGTAGTTGTGAGACTTGAGCGATGGGTTTTATGTTCGCTTTTAGGGTGGATGTCTTGCTTTACTTTATCTTTTGTATTGATCTTCGCTGTTAGGCAGCGTATACTTGTTTTTATACTTGTGGTGGTTGTTTCCGCCGTTGGGCATGGTTTGTTCCCATTTGGGATGCTTTATTTATATTCTATGTTATACCCATTTTCGGGGCTAGTTTTTACAAAGGAGATGCTGCTGAAATTTTTATGAAAGCAAAAGGAAAAGAAAAATATAAGTTTAAGGTTTTTGTACTTAAGGTTTCCAAGTGTTGTGTAAATGTTTTTATTACTTACTTCTATTGGAAGGTTTCGATTTCTGGGTTTCGGCTTACTTAGGTTACTTTACGCCTGTAGACGTGTAATTTAAGTGCCGGTCCCGAACTAATATTTCGGGTCGTGACAAAGTTGGTATCAGAGCGCTAGGTTTAACCTTGGTTCGAGTTTAGGTTTGACTATGTGGGGTCTAGGGCGTATATATTTTGGAACCTAGGCTTGACCTTACGGAACATAGACTTGAACAAGGGGGTGTTAGACCCAAATTATCGTTTCATAGGCTGACCCTGATTGATGGAGTAGGTAGCTTGAGTAAAGTGACATACAGTACGTATGTTCCGCGTCATATTTACGAGACGATACTCCACTTAAGTGACCTTAGGATGTACATATCTTAAGACTGGTGATTCTCTTTGTTTTCCTTGATTATACATCCATTTGAGATCCTTGATTCTATTCGTTTACATGATCATACTCTCACTGTTTCCTTTCCTCCATATGATCATATATTCTTTCTGGATCTGTTGATTCATTTCATCACTTGATCTATTTTCGTCGATAATTATTTGAGGTTCCTGTCACCATGGTTTGAGCGCAGTTTAAGCTGCTGCTGGTGATGCGGTCAGGGCGAGCTCGTTGTGGACGAGGACTGACCATCGTGTTTTCTGGTGACATGGGAACGTATCAATGTAGTATGGTGTTGTGATCTCTCGTTTGAGACAAGTGTACGGTTTTGTACCGGATGATCAGGCTATTGTTAGAGGCTGCTTGCTGTGAGAGGACTGTTAATATACAACATACCTCAGAGATTGTGATGTCATCGACCGTGCAGACAGATGACCCAGCTGTTGCTAAGATTGATGTGATGTCGCTTCCAGAGCTTACGAGCTGAGATCGCTGATACTTCCAGGCAGAGATGCGACAGGTGATAGCTAGTCTATCTTGAGTTGAGAAACGAAGGTGATTCGTCAGTTTTGATGTGCCGACACGGGCCCAGTTGAGTTGAAGATTTCCAGTGTGGAGAGTCTTACTCAGATCTATAGTAGATCGATCCAGAGATGACGTTGTTCGTCGGATGTTCCGAAGTGAGATCGGTAAGCTGACCAGTTTTAGATAGAGGACCTTACCCAGATGTGTTGTGAGTTGATCAAGAAACAGATGAGTATTGAGTACTTCTCCGTTGGTTGGGACGAGTTCCTGTGGACGCGTTCGACTAAAGATCTTATACAGTGTGATGAAGATACCGAGTTTGTGATTTCGAGTCCGTGTGAGAGATTCCGGATTGATTGTCGCCGAGAACAATTGCAGTACGCAGATAGCATGACATGATGTCAAAATGGACGATAATAAGGACGAGTGGAACAAGAGGTTCGTGCGTGATGCTGACGAGCTTTTGTTACTCCACGTCGAGATTAGAGATCGGATATATATGCAGAAGCGTTGGGATACGGCCAGTTCCCGAGAAAATGTTGTGCTGAGAACGCAGATGTCCAGAAAGCAAAAAAAGATTTGTAAGTGTACCAGCCTCCGTATAGTTCGGTATAGGCAAGATCGGAAGAGACCTTGAGCCAGTTCCTTCCTGGACACTGCTGCGATGAGTTTGCACCGAGGATCAATTGGGTCACGTGTATTCAGATGGACAGAGGCCGACGCCAGTGACGTGCTGCTTTATGAGTGATCATACTAATTGGCCGAGAGTTGACCTGAGGAGTGCCAGAGCGTAATCGTTTCCTTTAGCACACCTGACCGGGGAGATGAGCCGATAGAACGCGAGATTTGTGATCCATAGAGAAATAAGGACCCAGAGACAGAAGACGCCAGACTGTGAGCAGGAGGCAAGCGGATGTTCTTGTTCTGCCAGTTTGGGCATACCGATTTTTTTTCGACATTCTAGGAGGTGTACCTCAATGTCATTTGTTGCGATTTGCGTTGTGATCTGATTATCACGCTTATATCGCTTGGATTTGAGTCTTGATGATTGAATTTCAGGATATGGTTTTCTTGCACCATGGCTGCGCCTACTGGGTATTTACATTTTTGTGCATAGTTATTGCACTTGATATATTTTATACACCGTGGTGTTGATGTCGATTTTTTGCCTTAGCTGCACATGTTTTTTGATTTCATGGATTTGATGCACAAGATTTAATATTTTGTGCAATGGATGCACATGATTTGATATTTCGTGCACTAGATGCACAGGATTCGATATTTCATGCAGTGGATGCACAGGATTTGATATTTCGTGCACTAGATTCACAGGATTTGATATTTCGTGCAGTGGATGCACAGGATTTGATATTTCGTGCAGTGGATGCACATGATTTGATATTTCGTGCACTAGATGCACATGATTTGATATTTCGTGCAGTGGATGCACAGGATTTGATATTTCATGCACTAGATGCACAGGATTTGATATTTCGTGAAGTGGATGCACAGGATTTGATATTTCGTGCACTCGATGCACAGGATTTGATATTTCGTGTAGTGGATGCAATGGATTCGTATTTCGTGGACTGGATGCACCGGATTCGTATTTCGTGCATTGGTTGCACTATGTTTATACTCCGTGCATTTGTTGCACCCGATTTTTGTCCTCGAGCATCTGTTTACCAGATTTGTGTTTTCTTACGCGTGTGTACTTGATGTTCGTTTTCATGCATGTGGGATGCACTTGATTTCGATTTCGTTCGTGCATGACGGATGCACTTGATCTGGACTTTCGCGCACGTTGGGCGCGTGATATGATTTTTTTTCTGCACACCAAATGCCCTCGATTGGGATTTTAGTTCGTGCATGTTAGTTGCACTGGATTGAGATTTTCGGGCACTTGTGATGCACTAGTTGTTATTGTCGTGCACGCCAGTTGCATTGGACAGATGCTTTCGTGCACACCCGTTGCACTTAGTCTTACTTTTGTGCATATTGTGGCACCTGTACTGAGATTTGTTTTCCGTGCGCACCAGACGCACGTGATGGTTGGACACGCCTTTTGAGGCTGATATTGCTTCTGAACACTTTTGTTTTCATGATGAGGCCATATACTTTATAGTACCCTAACAGGACTAATCCGAGGACAGTACCTATGTACTTTGCATGCATAAAAAGTTTACCAAGAGGTTTTCAAAAAGGAGCTATAGTCTCGCTATTTCTTACTTGTCTGCGAGTGATACGAGCATTTACAAAAGAAAACCTTTAGGGATATTTTAAAAAGGGCAGAACGTATATTTGAGCAAAACATATATGCTAGTATATTATTACTTAACGAATGAGCGTCCGTCATTTGCACCGTGAGTTACACATCACACGGCGATTCAGAAAAAGATTCTGTATATGTTATTTCAGTTTTTGGGGATTTTTCAAAAAGGTTGTGTACTATATACATATTATAGTATTTGATTAGTACATATGGGATTTTGGTAGTGGATTTCGAGATCTGTATCTCCTTTGTCACTCCGATGATATGCGTGCAAGTCCGATGATTTGCGTGACGCTTGACGGAGTTCGGTTTGAGTTTCGTACTAAGTTTTCCGGCATACAGGATGCGTTGGGCTATTTCTGTTTCTTCCGTTATTTCGAAACCCCGTTGATTGAGCTGTTTATTGCAATGTTTTAGCATTTGGGGGTTTAAATTTAATTCGGGGTCCGAATTTCTTTAAAGGGGGAAGATTGTAATGTTTCTGAAATCGTTATGCGAATTTTTCCGTTTTAGGGTTAAATAGTCGGTATTTCCCGTTTTAACGCTATTGTGATCAAACTTCTGTATAGACTTGTTTGCAACTAGTTTTGCTAGAATGAAGCTAGTTTGCGGGTTTTGTGGGTCACTTGGAAGTTTTTGTCCACTTTGAAATTTTCCCTAATTAAAGTATTATTTTAAATTCTTAATTAAGCATTTAATTAGTGGTAATTACAATTTTGGTTTGGGTTAATTACTTTTAATGTGGATCTATGCTAATCTAATCACTAGATTATCCTTAATCCATCCACAGAAAAAATATCTTGATATTTGTGAATTGAATTGAATTTTTAAAAGAAAGAAAATGTGGCAAAAAGAACTTTAAAGTATTAATTAGCATTTTTTGCTATTTTTAGCTAGAATTTTCTTCACCATTTTTCACACACACACAGCCCCCCCACTTGAAGTGGCCGAGCCCCCTCCCCCCCCCCCATTTCTGCCCTTTCCTTTCTCTTGCTCATTTTCATCTCATTCAAGCTCACAAAAATGATCAAAAATCTATGGAAGTGGTTTGGATATCTTAGTTAAGCTGTTTTAAGATGTTTGATATCGCTAGAATTGTGTTAGCATAAGACTTGTGCGAAATTATACGATAAGGTTGCTTAATAGGTTTTCGGCAAAATTTGACGTGAGTTTAAATGGATATGGAGATGACGTGAATATTATTATATAAGATAATTATTGTGTTGTGAATGAGTATTGGTACTATTTGGTTTTTGGCGTAGCGGTTTTCATGTGTAGCGACCCCAGTGAGGGTTTTGGCTATGTTTTCCGGTATTTGGATTTCGTGGTTTTGCGACTGGATATTGTATTTGGGCGTTGGATGTTTTTACTTCAACAACGATGGTTGTTTGGTTTTTTTGCATGCGTAAGCTATAGGTTCTAACCTATGAGCGTACCGCGTGCCGTATTTGGATTTCGGAACTTGATGTTAATAGCATTGCGATTTCATATTGATTGTAGGTACCTTCGCGTGGATTTCGAGACGACGAAGCGCATCGACTATGGCTAAGCGAGGAGTTTAGCAGGTGAGTAGATTTACATCTACGGGGTAATTCGTGTGGATGGCGTATAGCACCCCCGCAAACATTGATATGGAATATCGTTTGATTATTTTATCCTGATAAATGATATGCGACGGACATGATTGTAGGATTTACAAACGATAATATGATAGAAGTTGATGCTAATCGAGATATTGACATATGAGAATATGGAATGATAAGTGAATCATGATGGCTACAATTGAAAGAGAATAAGTGTGACGTTTGTTTAATGTGATGAACAAATATACGATGTGATATGATGACTTAGTGTGATATGTCATTTTATAGATTCGAGTCGATATGAGATTGTTGATACCTTTATCGGTCCCCTGATACGAGATGGTCATGGATGTGACCAGAGAGATAGGTACTTTATATGGATAATGTTTTGCATATTGAGTTATATGCCGTACGAGACTTAGATCCGTACCCCCCATTGATGTATAGGTTTATAGGATCCCTATTTATTTATTGCCGCAGTACGTTAGATTACCGTACGCGATGGGTTTTACTTGTTGATTTATCCATACCCTTATTTAGAGGATGCCGTATGATGGATTGTACCGTACGTGATGTTGTGATGCTGGATGCCGATTAATAGATTCACCGACTCGGATACATATTGTAGACAAGTATACCTTATAGCATTTAGTTCACGAGGTACTTTATGCTGCATTCATGTTATTCTCATTGCATTAAATATACTTGTGCTAGTACACCTACACCATTATCGATGATGCGAATGTTACACTTACACAGATTTGTCGGTTCACACACCTTCATCATCGATAATTTCCATGTCACCACACAACAGAATTGCAACGTCTTGCCATGATATATTTGCTATGTTCATATCGCTGTTCCACGTTGCATGAGATGTACGGACATGCTTGCATCCAGTTATATGTTGCATACATACTGACATGTACACCCACATACTTGGTTACTGCTATATGTTCTTCGTGCTTACATACTGACATGTATACCCACATATCTTGCTATAGTGCATATACCCCTAAGTGGTACTGTATTGACATATGATATCGAGACATTGGTTATTGTGCTATTACGGTTATGAAATTCATCATACATACTTTCTTACATGAGGATACCTATATCTTGCTATAGTTACATGTACACCTCATATGATGTCGTACTTGATTTCGGAGGATTTGGGAACCGCATGATATATTTTAAAACTGGATTCATTTAAAAGAGCGGTTTTCCCTTAATATGCTCATATTGTTTTTTAATGTTGCATGTATCAGTTTTTCATGGATTTACGCATTGAGATATGGATTTCATGTAATTTATGGATTTGAGAACCGTGGGGGTGTTTCAAGAAACTATTTATTGTTTGAAAACCCGATTTCTCTTGATATGATATTTCAGTTCGTCAACCATGAGATTTCTCGGTTCTGAGATTTGTGATATATACCCGATGTGAGGAGTTGGAGTGAGCTGTGTGCGGGTACATGGTGGAGCCCAGTACGGTTCCCCTCAGCAAGAAGTCGCAGGTGATGGCGATGAGCCTGGAAGGCTGGGCAAGTACCTACCAGTGATAGTATTTGGACTCGGCGGTTATCGTGGAGATGCCGATCGGAGTTATGTACAGACATGACATCAGGGCCAGTCGTGGGGACGGCGCCTGAGGCATGAGGATTTACGTGTCGATGCTAGACACGGGTTTCATGATGTTTCGAGGGTCGAGGTTAGAAACTCAGGATTCCATGATTTTGTTGTGTCGCGAGGGACACACGTTGTTTTATATCCTCATATTTACCTGCATATGTTTTTTTGATATTTACATGCAGGAGTTGTTGTGTCAGTGGTTGACACGTGGACGAGATCCACCTGCATACATGCACTAATTAAATTGTTGGACGAGATCCACCTGCATACATGCATTGATTATATTGTTGGATGTTATCCACTTGCTGATAGGCTTTTATTATATGTTGGCACATATGCAGATACTGTCACCCTAGATATCATAGTATTACCTTTATGATACAGTTGACCTAGGAATCGTTGTTTATTTCAATTTCTACCTGGTGATGTTTTTCTATTCACGAGTTGGAAACTCACCCCCGTTGTGCTACAGTTCTTGCAGGTTGTCCGCATGGATCAGTAGTGGTATCGCTGGCACACCACTTGCTTTCGGGTGTTTTTCTTTGGTAGGTGGTACATGTTCGATCTTTCCCCTCTCGTATTTTTTATTCATATTGTATCTAGTCAACTCCATCAAATCAGAAACTAGTAATTGTATATGTTGAATACTTAGAAGACTTGTAGTTGCGAGACTTGAGCGATGAGTTTTATGTTCGCTTTTGGGGTGGATGTCATGCTTTACTTTATCTTTTGTATTGATCTTCGCCGTTGGGCGTCGTATACTTGTTTTTATACTTGTGGTGGTTGTTTCCGCCATTGGGCGTCATTTGTTCCCGTTCGGGATGCTTTATTTATATTCTATGTTGTACCCGTTTTCAGGGCTAGTTTTTACAAAGGAGATGCTGCCGAAATTTTTATGAAAGCAAAAGGAAAAGCAAGATATAAGTTTAAGGTTTTTATACTTAAGGTTTCCAAGTGTTGTGTAAATATTTTCATTACATACTTCTGTTGGAAGGTTTAGATTTCTGGGTTTCGTCTTACCTAGGTTACGTTACGCCTGTAGACGATGCGTAATTTAAGTGCCGGTCACGAACTAATATTTCGGGCCGTGACAAGTTCACCAGCCGACTATGGAAGAAACTTCAGGAGGCTACGGGCACCCGATTAAGTTTCAGTATAGCTTTCCATCCGCAGACTGATGGTCAGTCAGAACGGACTATTCAGACTTTTGAGGATATGCTCCGAGCTTGCGTTCTAGTTTTCGGAGGCAGCTGAGATCGTCATTTGCCCTTCATTGAGTTCTCCTACAATAACAGCTTCCAGGAGAAGATTCAGATGGAAGCCTTCGAGGGGTTATATGGGAGGAGATTTTGATCGCCCGTTTGTTGGACAGAGCTCAGTGAGAGCAGTATTTTGGGACCGCGGGTGGTGCAGGAGACGACCGAAATGATCCGGTTGATTCGGGATCGGATGAGAGCGGTCCAGAGCTGGCAGAAGTCTTATGCTGATAGATGCCATCGCAGACTTGAGTTCGCCGTATGAGATCAAGTTTTTTGAGGGTTTCTACGATGAAGGGTGATCGCACGCTTTTGGCATGTCGGATGTTCAAAGTTCTAAAGTTATAACCGCGATCAGGACAGTGTCGCTATGCAGCTAGCCGGTTGAGCATGGGTCGATCCACAGGAAGATGGTTGTATGTCCGTTCGAATTTTAGACGAGTCAATAAAGAATGTGTATATGTTCGTTCAAATCTAACCTAAGTGTTATATGCAAGTATAAAGTAAGCTTGTTAAGGTTAAGGTTGGTTAGTAGAGTTAGGATTAGTCTTGTACTTATCTTTTGCCTTTCTTAAAACGGTGTTGGGATAATCGAAAGTATGGGGGATTAGGAGGACATAGGAATGGGATTTGCGAGTTTAAGCAAGCTTTCCAACGCTAAATCCATTCCTAGTGCCCCTTGTCCGTCCGCTAAATACGCTTATTTCTAACCCTCGGCCAAACACCCGAACCATGTATCCAATTAAGTCACAACTACATGTCACGTTGTAGTGCGCTTAAAGGACTTCTCGACTTAGGACGCGGCTACATGTCACGTATAGCGCGCCAAAGCGAGGGGGTTGCATTTGTTTGTTCGGGGTTCGTTTCAAGATGTTTGGCGAAGAGAAGCACAAGGGATTTCTCCGTCCCTCATACCACCTTCCATAGCCTTAACAAGAGGGAAATTATTCACACATCATAAAAGAAAACAAAACAAAACAAGAAGGAAGAAAAGAGGAAAATAAGGTTTTACAGGTGAAGCAAGCTAAGTCTTAGGTCCTCACCTTAGCAAGGAATTCCGTCAAGTATCATCGCTTGGGAATACGGATAAAAGAAGAAAAGAAAAGAGAACAAGAAAAGAAATAACAACAACTAGTTAACAACAAATAATAAAATTACAACACAAGATAATAAAATTACAAATCAATAAATAAAAGAGACAAGATAAAAACAACCCTCATCTTCATTTCATCATCCACTCAATGCTCTCACTACATTTTAATGGAGGAAGACATGAAGAAGAAGAAGAAGCTAAACTAAAAACTAACAAAAAGTGGGCATAAGAATTAATCCCATGGCTTGGTAAGGTTCTGGGCAATTTATAGGCAGGAAATGTAGGGTTCCTAGGCACACTCATGAGGTTCTACAAGGCATCAACCATGCCAAAATCAAAAATTTAGGTGCCGAGAAACCCTATGCAAGATCGTCTACTAGAGGTAAGGCGAAATACATACAAGTTAATTACTTTAACTACAAGTGAAAGTGATTACAACCATTGTAGATCTGCTCCTCCACTTCTAAAGCTCCGTGTTGACGTCCCTCCGCTGCGATCATCGGGATCCCGGACTCTAGCGTTGGTTTCATCGGAGAAATAAGCGGGCTAGGTCGTTGACTTCGATGCCGAAGATGATCTATGTCGAGGCGACTCAAACTCAAGCTCCATCTTCACTAGGTCATGAACTTTGTGAAGAAAACACACTCTACTACATGGCAAATGGTAGAGAATGAAGAAATAGGAAGTGGGTTCACTTTGGATTTGGTTTTCTCACTTGATTTCTTCACTTGGAATTTTTCTAGAAAGCTTTCTTCACTTCATCAAGAAGAAGAAGAGGAAGAAAGAAAAATGAATTAATTATTATAATAAATCAAGTGAAGTCTATCATATAGCAACCATGGGTGAGTTTTCTTTTGTAGAGAATAAACCATAGTTTAGGTAATGGTTAGGTTAAAGAATTAAACAAAATGGCTTAGACTTAGTCAAAAGAAGCTTGAAGTATCATGAAGCTTCTAGTCAAAGTGAAAGAAAAAGACCATTTTGTTTTAACAAAATAAATAACATAAATAAAACCCTAACCATTAACCTAAACAAGGTGTAAAGCATACACACACCCAAATTTGCATGTATAATCAATCATGATACAAACTAGTGCACAAACATATATCACATATACAACTTGTGCACATCAAGTGAGAAAATCAATCTTAAGTGAACAAATACTAGTTAATGTAAAGTAATATATCATATATATAATTTTACATTAAATCATTAAATCAACACTTGATTTAATGATCCGGTCATACTGCATATAACCGACAAATATCAAGTGTATCAATATATCGAATCAACATTTGATTCGGTAACCCGGCTATATCTTATATAGCCGTCCGGTGATACAAATCGCGAGAATAGAATTCAGTATCATATACTGATATTATTCTCGATCCCGCACATATCTCATATGCGCTCCTATTTCGTTTCGCTTGAGCCAGGAAAGCACTGTATAGGACTCTAAAGACTCGTCAATACGCCGGCAGTAGGTGATGATCAAATCAAACACCCACAAGCCGCTAGCGGTCTGCTAAACGTAACGGCCACCCGGGTATTGAGCGATCAGAAGATCAACGAGCAAGCCTGCTCACACTCCTGTGAATCCAACCAGTAACACTTACCGTACAGTTCGGTCTGTTCGTCTGATATGTCGCATATCTCGCCTAGGGGTGGTAAACGTCAGACCCCAGTAGCTTTATAAGTCATGCCGATGTAAGGTCCATAACAAGCATGAAACTACTTATAACAGTTACCAGTAAATCAGTGCAACCATCGCCAGGGATTTCCAGTTATGGCCAGTCGAGCATAGCGCAACATCAACCCCCAATACCGGGAGAGACGAATCCCCTCCTATCGCTCATTGCCTCCATGTGAATCGGGACTGCACCCAAAAACCACCTGTTTGCATGACTCAGTAGAGCCGTGGTAGGGTGAAAATCAAAGCACAGTGGGAGACACACAAGACTCTATGGCGATCTGGGGTCAACAGACTAAGCTGTACCAGTGTCACCAGAGAACTGCCATCTGACGTGAGGTATAATACCATCTGGGAGTTCTCGGCGAGTCCGTTCAGTGTACCTAGTCACCACTAAGCACCCGCATACCATCTCTGATGTCAAACACCAATGGATATGGGATCATCCATCGCCCAACACATGGGTTGAGAAGATATACGCTAGTCTACTCTGGAATATCGATGCCCCGTCTCGATATTCCCACGACTAGGAACATTGATGGATGTACTCATGGACTACCCAGGCTCCACTAGTATGATCTACATCATAGTCCTGTAAGTCGAGCACACATCCTAAGGGCTTTATGAACATGTAATAGAGAGACTGCATTATACATGTTAAGATAAAGTGCAACCAGATAGCGTACTATCATGTCGAGCAAGAAAGTCCTACCTATATATGTCCCAGCATCCACTACAATATACATCTCATGTACAGTAATGGCCTCTAGGGCATACATATAACTAACAATCTCCCACTTGCACTAGGGCCATCTGTAGCAGTGGTTGTAGTATCTCATACTCAACCATCCCTTAAAAGTCTCTCTCTGGGAAAAAGCCTTTGTGAGTGGATCCGCTGTGTTGTCCTCTGAGTCTACTATCCTAGCCTCGATCATGCTGGAGATGAACTATCTCCATGATCAGGTGATGCTGCCTCAGAATATGTCTGGGTCACTAATAGGACCGGGGCTCTTGGGCCAAAGCCACACTTCAGTTGTCACACAATGGTAGGAACCTAGTTCATCTCATGAACTAATATACACCCAAACTGCCTCTTTGGTAGTATCTTTGATAGCGATGTCACCAGCCTTTATCGTCTAGTTTGCCACGGTATCTAGCTTGGAACTCTTCCAACATACCGTCCCTCCACTGAGGGTAAAGACAATGCCTGCGACTGACATTCAGTCGTCCTTATCACTCTGGAACCTTTCCAGTGATTCTCCCCAGGATCCATTGATACCATCTTACTACACGTAGTGAGAATCCTAGATCTATCTCATAGATCCAAAACCCAGGATTTAGGAGGTATCACTTTGATCCTATATGGAGAATTCATGTGATAAGAGGAGATTGACCGAGCGTAGCATAGGAAACTCCTTCCCTATCAAGAGTATGTTATCCACGTACTCTACGAGGATCACCACCTTACTCCCTACTACCTTTTTGTACGTACAAAGTTCATCTACTATTTTGATGAAGTCAAACTCTTTGACTACCTCATCAAAACAGATGTTCCAACTCTGCGATGCCAGCTTTAATCTGTAAAGCAACTTGCACACGTTTTCGCTGCTCCCACTGTCTATGAAGCCCTCTGGCTGTATACGTATAGACGCTCTCTTCTAAATCAATATTTAGAAAAGCAGTAATGACACCCAACCACCAGATATCGTAATCATGGTATGTAGCAATGGCAAGTAGGATCCGGATGGACTTAAGCATAGCCACTGGAAAAGGTTTCATCATTTTCCATGCCTGGTCGATGACGAAAACCACTAACAAGTCTAGCTTTGAAAGTCTCAACTTTTCCATCTACACCAAGTAATCTTCTCAAGATATACTTACTTCTGATGGGGATTTAACCCTTCAGATACAGCATCAAAATTCAATACTTTGTTGGTGTACATGGATTCCATCTCAGATCACTAAGCATCCAGCCATTCTTATAGAGTCCCTACTCTTCCTGGCCTGCTCGAAACTAGTTGGGTCATCATCTCATGATGCATTCCTCGCTCCCACTGTCATCGAGAAACCGAAGTATCTCTCAGGTGGATGAGGAACCCTACCAGATCGGCGGAGAGGCTGAGGTTCGTCTGGGACTATAGAATCGTTTGGTTCTGTCAAATCATCATCTGTAGTTTGTATAGCTTGAACCTTTCCAGTTCTACAGAACTGACCTTGCCTCGATCTTGTCCGGATTTTGCTTTTGACATAGGCCGGACAATCCTCAATCTTAACTTTCTTAAGAGATAGGCTCTTCCCATACCATATCTTATATGCAGTGGTAGGCACTGATTTGATTCGAACCCAATTCAATAGGCATGCAGCTGCTCATGTGCATAATCCCAAAAAGGAAAAAAGATAACTCGGTAGTACTCATCATAGAGAGCACCATATCTCATAAGGTGCGATTGCTCAGCCCCGATACACCGTTGTGCTGTGGTGTATTCAGAGGAGTAACACCGAGAGAGAATCTCATTCACCTTTAGAATAGTCCAGGAATTCCGTGCACAAGTATTCTCCTCCTTTATCTCATCAAATGACATAATACTTATACCTGTATTTTGGTTCTCTACTTCTAACTTATATTTATTGAATTTCTCAAAAGCTTCAGACATGTGTTTCAACAAGAACATGTGTCCGAATCTTAAGAGATCATCAGTGAATGTAAGGAAGTACAAAGGACCAGTCGTGGCATATGTAGACTGGGGACCTTTATACATCACTATGTATCAGTCCCAAGAGTTCACTGACTCTTTCTCTATTTCCAGTAAACGGAGCTATGGTCATCTTATCTTTGTGGCATGACTGGCAAGTTTCATAGGATGTAAATTCAAACTAATTTAAATATGCATCTAAATGTAACTTTAGCTAGTCGGGTCGCATTGATATGACCTAGTCTAAAATGCCTCAAGAAGGATTAGTTTATTTCTGAACTCTTCCTCTTGTGTGTGTTCTGTATACTAGGAACTGTAGTTTGATTTAGAACGTCAATACTTTTAGATAACGTGCCTGAACCGATCAACTTTTGAAATGTTCAAAACAATATTCAAAAATACAAAATTATATCCTTCTTTAATAAATAAAGAGATTGATATGATTTTGTATATCAGGTTCGGTATCTAATAGTATTTGTTCAGAATCAATGTATTTGGAAATACAGGGTGACAGTGACCAACAGACTTGGCTGCAACACTTGCACCGTTTTCTGTCTCATGAAACTTATCACCCGTTCTCAGTTCTCTACCTATCTGTAGCCTATGTAACAAATTACATATGCGGGATCCTGATCCGGTATCTAATACCCAGGATGCAGAGGATACAGAGAAACAGTTTCTTTGTAATGAACATACCCGAAGGAGATGCATCTCATGCACTTTCTTCGTTTGGGCGGCATGGGAATCTTGGTATTCCCCAATTTCCTGCTCGGTCTTATAACAATTATAAGTTAGAGCGGGACCAACGTTCCCCAGCTCAGTATAACAAACGGGTTCGGTCAATACACCCATATTATTATCTTGATTAAGGCGTGACATGGTCGCTACCTAGAGAGAGAGAGAGAAGAAAAACACTCTGCGTGCGCTCTTGCAAGATTAGATTGGTTATTTATTTTATCTAATCTGGATGGCTCCCACTGTTTTTATCAAATCTTCCTTCAAACCCTAAAAGGAAAGACTAGCCGAGATTAATTACACTCTACAAGTTCGCCAATCTTTCAGCCAGACCAGTACCGGTACTTTGAGTGAGGTTCCCCGTGCTTTCGCACGGACCTAATTAAAGTAATCCTCGTTTTCCCAGGGACGTAACCCCGTTGACACCTTTCTAGACACCTACTTGATCGGCTAATTGTAAAGTGCAAAACTCTTCCAGGAGTAATAATTACTCGCAGTGGGTATCGGGATCCAACTATCATATAGAAGGTATGCAATCTCATTGCAAATTTCAACACTTGAAACTCCCGATAAAGGTTTTTACCCCGAGCACTTATGACCTTAACTATGGTCAACAAATCATAAGCACTAGTCAAGTTCAACCCGTCATTTCGTGATTAATTAGACCCACCCACATGACCCTTAACTAAGGTCAACAAAGTCACGCGACTGTCCTAACTAATCGCATCATATGCGGTGTAGGAAGAGATCACTTCGCTACCGTACACTGTGCCTTGACTATGGTCAACAAACACAGCACGAATACTAAGTACTCTACTTCCTAAAATGACGGAGGGTTGCGGATGGTTTTTAAGAAAACCTTTAACGCACTGAACTTGATCTCGTTGCGGAATCAAATGGTTTTAAATGGAGTGTTTTTTAGGCTTTTCTAGTTTTACTAAAGGGGTTACTCACGGTGAAGGGATCGTCGGCCCTTTCCACATCGAATAAGGTGCAGGATATATCATATATACCGCTGTGCAAAGCAAAAACTATAGAAGCAATCAAAAGACAAACCGAGGGTTGTAGCATCTGCCGGTTATTGCTAAAGGGGTCACTCCCGGTGAAGGGATCTCGGCCCTTTCCTTGTCGAATATGGTGGAGGATGTTCTACAAGGAACACCGCGATGCAAAGCAAGAATTGTAGCTAGCTGTTTTTGAAAATTCGATTCTACAACATCTTTTAGGTTTATTTTCTTTCATTAATCTTATTAATGAATGTCCCATCATTTAAGTCCACCTAAACATCACAGATAAATACAACGTACACTTATGCCATCCGCATTGGCCTCGATGTCCCGTCTGCACCGTTAGGTTAGGTAACTAACGGCAGAGCGGGGCAGGGCTAGCGCAGGTGTAAAATATAAGCAACATTTATATAATATATCATTTATAGTATATTCAATATCTATCTGAACAAATCACATGATCACATCACAGATAACGCAGCAGAAAATATCATATGAAATATTGGATATACTAGGACGTCCGTGTTTTATTTTGAGCCTGTATAAAACACGGATTCCACGGTCGTGATGAATAGCCAATCCCACACCCCTAGACTCCTACGAAAGCGGCAAGTAACCCTATCAATTCTAGAGTTAGGAGACCCGGACTCGACTCCTCGAGATGGTCTCCCACTTGACCCTAGAACCCGGTTACTTGTGCTCCCCTCCTTGGGTCTATCCTAATGCGGAAAAGTAAATAATATACAATGGTGACATCATCCTAAACCCGGAAGTGCCCCAATAAAAGAATATTACATACAATGAATTTTACATGAATGAAAATGAAAAACACTCATCTCACATAAAAAAAACCCGGCTATTCAAACACGACGATCCAATATAACATATCCAGCAACACATAATATCACATATCTTCAACGTAAGTAAATATGCCCATCCCAATTGTCGTTGACATATAGCAACGAAACCGGCGATATCACATATTATACATACGGTCGCAGAAAAGAAAGTGTAAAACTACAACAGTTGGAATCCGCAACCTCCTCAGACATCGCATGCCTAACAATTACAAACCCCGCATTTTAGTCTCATTATCGAAAACTCTTTTCAATATCAAGTCGGGCAATTCAACAAGATTCCCGACATCCAGAACGAATGCTCGTCGGAAACTTTAGTAGACGGCCGCACCCCGATACCGTCGACGAAGTGCACTAAGGCGGAGCACCGCTGCCGCGAGCACCCGAACGGATGCTTTTGGCGACGGGGTTCTTCTACAGTCACTTGGTCGGGGCTATGGGGCGTGGCTATCTATTAAGTTTACCGGCGAGTATCCGCGTACGCAACGTGAATGCGACGGACTTTTGATCACATCAAAATCCCGTGGCAACCGATCAAGTGAGACTAAATTGCTAGATTTATAACATTCAAATTAGTTATCTCATAACTACTTGTGGATTCCAAATATTGAATCACATTCCAGATAAATAGACAATGTTAAACTTTCCGATCGAACAATCAAACACCCAAGTTTTCCCGAAAAGCTCAACACATGAAATAAGTTTAAAAACATTCACTTCATGCCACAGTACCAACGGTCCAGCCGTAGAAGGGTCAAGCCAACGCCTCACATATGGCACGCCGTACTGCCCCAAACCCTAAGGTTCAAAGGGTAGTTCAAGACGGTCACATAATCGAGTTAAGGTTTGTTGTCTTCTAAGGGGTCCATCGAGTTACTTGCACTACTTAGAACATTCTTAAACTACGGAAAAATCCAACACTTGGAAATTTCCCGTCAGGGGAAAAAGTGGGTTATTTATATACGGTCGAACTTTTTAACATGTTCTAAATTACCCGGAAAAACTAAATAAACAAAGTTAAATAATCCGATCGAATCATCGAGTCACCAATATAACCCAGAAAACTCAACACTTGAGTAGAAGTTAAAAATTCCCAGAAAACACAGCACTTACAAAAAGAAATTACTGTGCAAACCACGTGGCAAGATTCACCATTATGACCACGGAACCGCCGCGCAAACCAAGGTAGGGCCGCGGTTCCGCGGCGCATTGGTCGAGTTGGGGGCACGTGTTGCACAGTAACTCCTAGAAAACCCTGCTGAATTTTTTAACAATTTTTAATTCACAAAAATCCACAATTTTAGAAAACGTACAGAGAGGGGTCAAGTTTAGGGTTTCGGGTTTCGATCGGATTTCTAATATCGTCTACACTTCGCCTAAAGCTCTAGCTAGGCTTTGACACCACTGTAGGGTTCCTAGGCACACTCATAAGGTTCTACAAGGCATCAACCATGCCAAAATCAAAAATTTAGGTGCCGAGAAACCCTATGCAAGATCTTCTACTAGAGGTAAGGCGAAATACATACAAGTTAATTACTTTAACTATAAGTGATAGGGATTACAACCTTTGTAGATCCACTCCTCTACTTCTAAAGCTCCGTGTTGACGTCCCTCCGCTGTGATCATCGGGATCCCGGACTCTAGCGTTGGTTTCATCGGAGAAATAAGCAGGCTAGGTCGTTGACATCGATGCCGAAGATGATCTACGTCGAGTCGACTCAAACTCAAGCTCCATCTTCACTAGGTCAAGAACTTTGTGAAGAAAACACACTCTACTACATGGCAAGTGGTAGAGAATGAAGAAATAGGAAGTGGGTTCACTTTGGATTTGGTTTTCTCACTTGATTTCTTCACTTGGAATTTTTCTAGAAAGCTTTCTTCACTTCATCAAGAAGAAGAAGAAGAAGAAAGAAAAATGAATTAATTATTATAATAAATCAAGTGAAGTCTATCATTTAGAAACCATGGGTGAGTTTTCTTTTGTAGAGAATAAACCATAGTTTAGGTAATGGTTAGGTTAAAGAATAAAATAAAATGGCTTAGACTTAGTCAAAAGAAGCTTGAAGTATCATGAAGCTTCTAGTCAAAGTGAAAGAAAAAGACCATTTTGTTTTCACAAAATAAATAACATAAATAAAACCCTAACCATTAACCTAAACAAGGTGTATAGCATACACACACCCAAATTTGCATGTATCATCAATCATGATACAAACTAGTGCACAAACATATATCACATATACAACTTGTGCACATCAAGTGAGAAAATCAATCTTAAGTGAAAAAATACTAGTTAATGTAAAATAATATATCATATATATAATTATACATTAAATCATTAAATCAACACTTGATTTAATGATCCGGTCATACTGCATATAACTGACTAATATCAAGTGTATCAATATATCGAATCAATATTTGATTCGGTAACCCCGGCTATATCTTATATAGCAGTCCGATGATACAAATCATGAGAACAGAACTCAGTATCACATACTCGTTTTATTCTCGGTCCCGCACATATCTCATTTGCGCTCCTATTTCGTTCAGCTTGAGCCAGGAAACCTCTGTGTAGGACTCTAAAGACTCGTCAATACGCCGGCAGTAGGTGATGATCAAATCAAACACCCACAAGCCGCAAGCGGTCTGGTAAACGTAACGGCCACCCGGGTATTGAGCGATCAGAAGATCAATGACCAAGCCCGCTCACACTCCTGTGAATCCAACGAGTAACACTTACCGTACAGTCCGGTCTGTTCGTCTGATATGTCGAATATCTCGCCTAGGGGTGGTAAACGTCAGACCCCAGTAGCTTGATAAGTCATGCCGATGTAAGGTCCATAACAAGCACGAAACTACTGATAACACTTACCAGTAAATCAGTGCGTCCCTGGCCAGGGATTTCCAGTTATGGCCAGTCAAGCATAGTACGACATCAACCCCCAATACCGGGAGAGACGAATCCTCTCCTATCGCTCATTGCCTCCATGTGAATCGGGACTGTACCCAAAAACTACCTGTTTGCACGACTCAGTAGAGCCGTGGTAGGGTGGAAATCAAAGCACAGTGGGAGACACACAGGACTCTATGACGATCTCGGGTCAACAGACTAAGCTGTATCAGTGTCACCAGAGAACTGCCATCTGACGTAAGGTATAATACCATCTGGGAGTTCTCGGTGAGTCCGTTCAGTGTACCCAGTCACCACTGAGCACCCGCATACCATCTCTAATGTCAAACACCATTGGATATGGGATCATCCATCGCCTATCACATGGGTCGAGAAGATATACGCTAGTCTACTCTGGAATATCGATGCCCCGTCTCGATATTCCCACGATTAGGAACATTAAAGGATGTACTCATGGACTACCCAGGCCCCACTAGTATGATCTACATCATAGTCCTGGAAGTCGAGCACACATCCTAAGGGCTTTATCAACATGTAATAGAGAGACTGCATTATACATGTTAAGATAAAGAGCAACCAGATAGCGTACTATCATGTCGAGCAAGAAAGTCCTACCTATATATGTCACAGCATCCACTACAATATACATCTCATGTACATTAATGGCCTCTAGGGCATACATATAACTAACAGGAAACTGGAAAACTAGGGCAACAATCTGCCACCACATAAAAGTACCAAACTACACCTGAAAAAGTTCTATCTGCCGAGCCCATATGGCCGCGGATCCGCGGCCTAGACCCCATGTTGGCCACGGATCCACGGCCATAAAGAGGAGTTGGGTCATAGAATTTGGTGGCAGTTCCTGTTTTGATGTTGTCTGTAGTGTGGTATATGTTTTTTCTCATAAACTCTTCACAATTGTTCCAGAATTTCAGCAGATCAAAAGGTGATTTGATGTGGATCTTTTGCCATGATTTCCTTGAGCGCCGCGTAGATATCTTGGATTTTGTGTTGCCATTGTGCTTTGTGCATGAAAATGACATCGATTTGCCTTTATGTCCCTTAAACTGGTGTACGGCAACATACGGATAGAGAGCGGAGACCCGTGTTTTATCAGTGGTTGGCAGTAATCCGGAATTTGTCATGCATTTCCATGAATTTCACTGTTTTGAGCTGAGAACCTGTATCCTACAATTAACTAGCAAACACGTATAAAAAGCACCTACCTATAAACAAACGAGCGTAAGAATGGGCGGTAACAAATGCAATATAGTGGTATGAACAAATACCCCCAAACTTAACTTTTGCTCGTCCCGAGCAAAGCCAATTAATCATAAAAGTCCTAACCTCACTTTCGCAGGGAACGCGATTGCACTGAGCTCGTGCAACAAGCCGTTAAACCTCTAGGTGTCCCTAGTAGGAGGAGTGTTGTCTCCTGAGGGTTTTCAGCAGATTACACTCACAAAATCCCGTCAAGCTAGTGTCATAAGTTAACATCGATTTTACTCCTATAGTTCCGTATCTACGTTAGAAATTCTATCATCCTAAGTGAGAAACATCCTATCCTAATGCTTCACACCTCCTTTCTATTTAACCTTAGATCCTATACGTTCCAAAAAAGTTTAGAAAGATGTTGCCACTCCTGAGGTTTCCTTCTAAAGTGCGGCCTCAAATCAGGGATTTTTATCAACTTTACAGAAAACACAAGTCTTATCTTTTATTTCTATCTTTTATCCAAACATCAATTGTATACCCCTACGTGTGTGTATATTTGCATCCCTACACTCAAGATATCAATTCAAGCTATAATACCCTTGCCCTAATACCTAATACTACTTCTTTTCATTAAGGATGGACGGATTTGCTCGCACACCTTTCATGCGACTATTAATGCTTCTTGAGGCACTAACGGCCGATTACTGAATGTGTGAGCTTAAAGCGTAAATAGCAGTTTCCGGGTCTTGACTTTATTCTATTTTTCTTTTTCTTTTTTCTTTTTCTTTTTTAAGACCGGATATATTTTTCAATAATGCTCTTTTGGTGTTTTGCTTTAAATACCGTTTTTTCTTTCATACTAGGTTTTCAGGCAAGAGTATTTCTAGGTATCCTCTACTATCCCAAGTTTCAAGGTGCGTGTAAGTGCAGTTTGTAGGGTATATACTTTCTAAATTTGAATTCAAGAAAAGAAACTATTTTTCAGATTTATCCTTCAGTAAAGCTTCAATACTTTCCTCTCATCTTAACTTAACTCAAGAACTGAACTCAAGATTACCTATTTCTCAAATAAAAAAACTGTAAGGACGTATACTTACCCAGGTTAAGCAGATTGAGGGTTATTTTTAGGGTTTTCAATTCCTAAGCCTAGGATTTAGTTATTTCTAACATATCAACTAAGCTTTCAGAATAAAAATCTAAGTTACCCTATTAGCTAACTTGACGACAATGTTGTTATATTTTGGGAAATTTTCGAATTTTTTATGGGTTTTTTTAATAAGGTATGCAAATGCAGAATATACAAACGAATGCGAAGGAAGAAAGCTACCGAGCATACCCCCAAACTTAATCTTGACAGTGCCCTCACTGTCAGGCTACACCAAGAGGGTCAAAATTGTCGGCGCTCTCCCTAAAAACAAATTATATACAAAACAAAACAAAAAGGAAAACAAAAAATATATACAAAAAAAAGGAGTCCGCCCCCCAAACTTAAGTAAAACAGTGTTTCCACTGTTAAGCGTTGATGTTCAGGATTAGGGGGGAAAGAGAATAGTATCAATCTATACAAGGCCTTACACAGGCCAAAAGTTAACACCAACCATTCAAAGATTTTATCTCTATAATGTGCTGGTTGGTGAAAGAATGCGGAGAGGTAAGAAATGGAGAATACGCGAGACCGTATGGAGATAGAAGCGGGATACGGTCTCGGTATTTGAGAGGAAAAATGGCGGAAGGGAGAACGAAGTGGAATACGAACTTGAGGGTGGAAATGGACTGAATAAATTAGTACAATCTGTAATGATTGATGATAAAAGATGGATTGTACTAATCTATTAATATGGCGAGAAATGGGGTCAAATCTCTCAAGATTCGTGAGAAACCATGGGTACGCCGAACTCGGAAAACCAGGCATATGAAATGAAAGTGAGACGGTTTCTTGCAAGGTCGGAACGATGGAAAGGATGGAGGTAGGTGATTGAGGAAGGTTATCGGTTAAAGGTTCAGGAGGGTGTACACAGTCAATGAAAGGAACAGGATGAATTGGAAAATCCGACTCATCAATTAAAACTGGTTCATCCTCAAAAATATCCTCAAAAGTTTCCTCAAAATTCAGCTTATCCATGCAGATTTCATCAAAATCAAGACGCATATGGGGTTCGGGAAAAACAGTTAATGACTCGGGATGATGAATTGGAGAGAAAAACTCTGCCAAATCTACAGGTTCATCATCCAAAATATTCGCGGCGTCAATATCCTCAATCAAGTGAAAATCAATATTCTCAGACACCTCAACAAAAGCATGGATATTAATCAATTCAGGTTCTAGAGTGGAGGTGTAGAGGTCAAAAGGATTGCGTGTGGTTTCACTCGAAAAGGACCCTTCACAATCGGGCAAATCAAACACTAAAAAGTCACACAACTCATTATATGTTCTATCTTTAATCAATGGATCGTTTGGAACACTAGATTGACACTCAAAACCGGATTGTGGGATTCAAGTTGAAACGGGTAGGCTTGATTCGGAAGGGGGTACATCTCACTCTCTCCACTCAAATTCTCAACCTGTCCTACCGCCTCTTCATACATTGGAAAATTTGGAGTTAATTGAAAACTAGCTACCGGGTCACTAGGTTGTATGAGGGCGGCCAAGGACGCATTCAAATCCATCATCTGTTGGTACGACGCTACCCTAAAGTCTTCCAAAGACTGATCCAGACTAGACATGGGTTGTGAAGGGGTTTCAGTAAAAGATTCAAAGTTGTTTGGATACTGAAAACTCCCAAATGGCGGTTCAGAAGCAATGTCTAGGGAAGGTGCAAAATTCGGGTAGGATTGGTAGAAATTGAATGGTTGGACAGGAGCAGGATCAACATTTGGATAAGAAGGTGAATGAAATTGTTGATCCCAAGAATCTGTAGTGGTGAAAGGAGTGAAAGATCGGCTACAGGATTGTTCAATATGTTCAGCGACGGACAAAGGACGACTTGCAAAAGGGGTATCAACATAAGAGGGTGGGGGAGGTTGAAAAGCTTGATACAAAGTGGATTGCGGAGGGAAAGTGTTTGTCCTAGACGCGTCTATCCGATCTTTCAAAGAGATTTTGGGCATGGAGGGATCGTTCGACGTTCGGCCAAAGCAAGAACCGTAAGAAGTAATGTCTAGTTGTGGGTACCAAAGTTCGGCAAGAGTTTTGCGAGGTGGGGTACCCATGATATGAAGAGAGAAAGAAAGAAAGGCAGAGAAACGGAAGGGAAAAAGAATGTGATTTTTTTTTATTTTTTTAGTTAGATATTAACAAAAGAATGAAATATACACATAAAAAGAATCTGGACCAAAAAAAAAACAATCACGACACAAAAATACCACACACCTAATCGGTCTAGGGTTCACCTAGGTCAACTAGACCTGCTCAAGAACTTGATTGTCGAAGTGAAACTGTGTCGAGAAACGAGCTCAAGATATACTGATCACGAGGCCAGGTAAGTGCAGAGATAAGTGGAGGTTTTCCGACGCTTTCGCGAAGGTCCTTAATTAAATAACCCTTTCTCTATTGGCGGTTTCTCCGTGAATACTTTCCTAGACACCCCATAAACAATATACCGTTAAGCGGTATTCTAAACACAGTTAACTTCTCCTAGTGAGCGCGGAGTCCTTAAGACTTAAATTCTGATTTCTTTTAAAATTTGTGCGGGTAAACGTTATGCTCAAGTTCACGATTTGTGGGTCACGAAAAAGGTGATGAAATCCTTTACCGTATATTGTGGGGTTCGCTTGCCCTTAAGTCCGTATTAATGTATGCAATGCACAATTTAATAAAAATTCTATAAAGAATCAAACAATCGTTTTTTATATTAAGCACGGCGCTGCAACAAATACGGGTTAGTCAATTTTTTCTAGTTTGGTAGCGACTTGCAAAGAATCCTGCAAAGATATTATAGTGGATGCGTCGGATTTGAGAAGAAGGTGTTAGTAAAGTACGTACCTTTAAGTTTTCGGGTTTACAAAACCCCCGTTGAATCAAATCCTATAAGCTTGAAAATTTCACTTGCGCGGGTCAAACTACCCGGATCTTTAGCACTGTACTTTGCAATCACCTTAGCCTTGAACGTACACTTTGCTCCACACAATCGCAGTTCGCAAATCCGAAAAAATCTGCAGAAAATACAGTATGGTGGAATTCATAGTGAAGATAAAAGAAAAGAAAAAGGGGTGGAGAAAAAATAGGGCACAGAGGCCTCAATGGGACCGTGGAACCGCCGCTCAAGGTACCTTTTGACCGCGGTTCCGCGGTCAAAATGTTGACTTGGGGATTTGTCTTTGGTCAATGAACTCCACTTCTTCTCTTCTGCAAAATAAAAACCTCTGTTTTCTTTTCGGATTACTGTACTTGCTCCAGATTAGCCTGCACACTTGCTCAGAAAAATTATCAAAAATAAGAAAAAGATTTTATTTTTTATTTATAAATACATACAAAAATGAATATTAACCTGAATAACAAGAAAGAAAATACGTTACCGTCTCCCCAGCAACGGCGCCATTTGATCGCACGCTTTTGGCATGTCGGATGTTCAATGTTCTAAAGTTATAACCGCGATCAGGACGGTGTCGCTATGCAGCTAGCCGGTTGAGCACGGGTCGATCCACTGGGAGATGGTTGTATGTCCGTTCGAGTTTAAGACGAGTCAATAAAGAATGTGTATATGTTTGTTCAAATCTAACCTAAGTGTTATATGCAAGTATAAAGTAAGCTTGTTAAGGTTAAGGTTGGTTAGTAGAGTAAGGATTAGTCTTGTACTTATCTTTTTCCATTCTTAAAACGGTGTTGGGATAATCGAAAGTAGAGGGGATTAGGAGGACATAGGAATGGGATTTGCGAGTTTAAGCAAGCTTTCTAACGCTAAATCCATTCCTAGTGCCCCTTGTCCGTCCGCTAAATACGCTTATTTCCAACCCTCGGCCAAATACCCGCAACCACGTATCCAATTAAGTCACAACTACATGTTACGTTGTAGTACGCTTAAAGGAATTCTCGACTTAGGACGTGGCTACATGTCACGTATAACTCGCCTAAGCGAGGGGGTTGCGTTTGTTTGGTTGGTGTTCGTTTCAAGATGTTTGGCAAAGAGAAGCACAAGGGATTTCTCCGTCCCTCATACCACCTTCCTTAGCCTTAACAAGAGGGAAATTATTCACACATCATAAAAGAAAACAAAACAAAACAAGAAGGAAGAAAAGAGGAAAATACGGTTATACAAGTGAAGCAAGCTAACTCTTGGGTCCTCACCTTAGCAAGGAACTCCGTCAAGTATCATCGCTTGAAAATACGGATAAAAGAAGAAAAGAAAAGAGAACAAGAAAAGAATTAACAACAACTAGTTAACAACAAATAATAAAATTACAACACAAGATAATAAAATTACAAGACAATAAATTAAAGAGACAAGATAAAAACAACCCTCATCTTCATTTCATTATCCACTCAATGCTCTCACTACATTTTAATGGAGGAAGACATGAAGAAGAAGAAGAAGCTAAACTAAAAACTAACAAAAAGTGGGTATAAGAATTAATCCCATGGCTTGGCAAGGTTCTGGGCTATTTATAGGCCGGAAACTGGAAAACTAAGGCAACAATCTGCCACCACATAAAAGTACCAAACTACCCCAGAAAAAGTTCTATCTGCCGAGCCCATATAGCCGCGGATCCACGGCCTAGACCCCATGTTTGCCGCGGATCCGCGGCCATAAAGAGGAGTTGGGTCATAGAATTTGGTGACTTTTCCTGTTTTGATGTTGTCTGTAGTGTGGTATATGTTTTTTCTCAGAAACTCTTCACAATTGTTTCAGAATTTCAGCAGATCAAAAGGTGATTTGATGTGGATCTTTTGCCATGATTTCCTTGAGCTCCGCGTAGATATCTTGGATTTTTTGTTGCCATTGTTCTTTGTGGATGAAAATGACATCGATTTGCCATTATGTCCCTTAAAATGGTGTGCGGCAACATACGGATAGAGAGCGGAGACCCGTGTTTTATCAGTGGTTGGCAGTAATCCGGAATTTGTCGTGCTTTTCCATGAATTTCACTGTTTTGAGCTAAGAACATGTATCCTGCAATTAAATAGCAAACACGGATAAAAAGCACCTACGTATAAACAAACGAGCGTAAGAATGGGCGGTAACAAATGCAATATTCTGGTATGAACAAAGGGCGTGTTGAGATTCGGGAGGAAAGTGAAGCTTAGTCCCAGATATGTGGGTCCCTTTGAGATTCTCGGGCGTATCCCCACGGTTGCTTAACGTTTGTCTCTTCAGCCCAAATTCCTAGATATTCACCTCGTGTTCAATATATCGATGCTCCGCAAGTACCTTCATGACCCCTCTCATGCGATTCGGTATCAGACGATCCAGCTGGAGCGCGATCTTTCCATCACTGAGCAGCTGATAGTCATTTTGGATCGGCAAGTGAATAAATTGAGATTCAAGGTCATACCATCCGTAATGGTTCTTTGGCGTGGCCCGAAAAGCGAAGAGGACACCAGGGAGACCGAGGACGAGATGCGGAAGAAATTTCCCCATCTCTTCGAAGGTATGCATAGTTAGATTTTAAATTCGGGACCGAATTTCTTTAGGGGGGAAGATTGTAACGTTTTAAAAATCGTTTAGGTTAATTGTCCGGTAGTTAGTAATACAACACGTGGTTTCCATAAAACCTAGTTATAATTATTTTGATATAAACACAATTAAACCTACTTTAATTATGTAATGGTTTATGTATGGGTGTTTTGTTAGTTACTTATTTAATTGCTAGTTTATTTAATTATATTCCTTAAGTAGTTATTTTAAAAAGTATTTTTATCTTGCACTTGCACATTTAATTAGTGTTAATTACAATTAGAATGGGTTAATTACACACTAGTGCACCATGACAACTTAATATCTAGTTTGTAACATATTCCTTCTTTCTAAATTTTCTCCATGGTTCTAGAGAATTCTAGGATTAACAAGGAAAAATAAAATAATTTGGAAATTAATTAATAGATGAGATAATGGGAGGGTCTTGATTTGATACCACACACACACACCTCACTCTCTCTTCCTCTCCCCTGGCTTTGCTCTGGTCGAGCATTCTTCAGCCCCCCTCCTCTAAACTCCTCTTCTTCTTCTGATTTCAACCCCATTTTCTTATCAAAAATCAACAGTAAAATCAACACTTATCCTAGCAAAAAAATCTTCACAAAATTCCTTGTTCAATCTAAGCATGGTTCCTTGGATCAAGGCTACATTTTGGTTGCTAGTTTAGATCTTTTCCAAACCTTTGTAAGGTATAAGTCTTAATCAAATTGATATCTTGTTAGTTATTACTTTAATCTAATTTATTTAGGTTTTAAAATATTTTTAATTGTAAGATTTGAGTTTTTAAAAAGAAGGGTTTGAGTTAAAGTTAGGGTTCTACCCATCATTACTAGGTTAGCTAAGTGTAGTTTGCTATCTAGTGGCTTTACAAACCTAATCTAGATGATTACCTTGTTAAAGTGGCTTCTAATTATCCTAATTAAGTGGTTATGCAATTAAATTGCATGATTACTATGTGTTTGTGTGAGATTATATTTATTAGTGAAGCATGGCTTAATTAGGATGTTTACTTGTGATTGTGGCCATTAGGTCACTAATCCATGAAGTTTTGCACCAAAATCCTATTTGTTTGCTTACTAGGATTTTAGAATAAATAGCTTTTAATTTAGTTTGAGGTTGTGATGATCTACAACCTATTTCCTATGATATTTAGTGTGTTGTGAATGCGCGATTGGTACGATCGGGTTCTAGGCTTGGTAGTTGTCACGTATAGCGACCCCTAGTTGTGGTTGTGGCGATGTTATGCGCGTTTTGTGCACCAAGTGCATACAAGTCTAACTTGTGGACGTTCATTCTTTAGTATCATTCGTCTTCGTGTCTTCTTAGAGTTTTATCCTCATGTATTGTGTTTGTGCAATTCTAGGATCGGTTCTGGAGATGTCGTACGCGGCGCGGAAAGGCAAGGCTGTGATCGAGTCAAGTTAGTCGAGGCGTCCCGGTGAGTAGATGTACACATCAATGGGGGAATCGTCTGGATGGCGCGAGGCGCCCGATAGTTAGGATTACTAGTTGTGCTTGAATTTATATGCATAGTCTCCTAGTCATTCATTTCATTGTATTGCATCATCTTATATATATATATATATATGATATCATCTCATAGGACACTTGCACCATTACCATTGGTTCATGTCACACGTGCACTATTTTATATGAACACACACGCCATGTTGGGTTACAGCAACGCCCCGGCAATCAATCTGTGGCCAAATGCGGAAGGAAAACTTTGAAAACCCGGCGCTAACGAAACCCTAATCTACGGATCGTACCATTAACCTGTAACATTTCAGAAATATAAAATATTATTTTTGGAAATTTAATATTAAAATAATATATTTCACGAAAACTATTCGATTTGCGAATAGGGATTTTTCATAAAATGGTAAATGTATATACCAATATTTGGAAATTAATCGAAGATTAAAATGATTTATTTATTTTAATGATATTTATTAGATTTTTGGCCAAATCTGTGTTTTTACATTTTTCCATAGCTAGTGCACCATGTCATGTGCATGTTATGCATTGTGTTTGTGACTTGTGTATTTGCCAGTGGTGTGTATGAGAAAGGAAAAGGGAAAAGAAAAGAAAAGCGAAAGAGAGAAAGAGGTTTAAATGTGAAAGGAATAGAATTGATGCCATGGTTAAAAGTGAGAAGAAACAAAAAAGATATTTTTTAAGAGAGTGAGCATAAGAGAGGGAGAGTGAGACTTGGCTACCCAAAACCCTATCCCCTTTGTTTCTTCACCATTTTTTCTTCATCTCCTTCATCTCTCTACCTCCATGCACCATCTCCACTCCCTTCTCAAAACCTCATACCCCCTTCACATAAAACATGCACAAACTCATTCTAAACCCTTTGAACCATCCAAGTTTGGATTTTGAAGACTTTAGGCAACTCAATAATTTTCTTTAGTTTCTAGTGAGGTATATCCCTACACTTTTAGTTAAGTATTTGTGTTAATATATCCTATTCTAGTTTAGATATTGATTTAGTTAGGTTTGTGATCTTAGAAAATTGCAAGTTGCTGTTAAGTGGTTAATTGAGGTGTAGTGAGTGTTTACAAGACCTAAGAGATTGATTTTCTGGCCTGTAAATGAGTTTGGAACACAATACACGAAGTTAGAATTGTTCCGTGTCGGTTTTGTGAACCTAAAGGCCTACAGGGTATCTGGAGCTATCTGAGGTATTTCTAAGAAAATCAAAGAAGTCAATAGACCTAGATAGACCACTAAAAGACCACCACAGAAGTACGAACGCAAATCTCCCCTGTTCGACCGGCGAGATCGGATTTTGTGATGTTGTCGCCGGATTTTTGTTGGGCTCTGGTGTTGAGTTTTTGGCTGTAGCTCCTAATCCCTATAAACTATCCCCTTTACTTGCTTGTTTAGTCCCTATTTACCTGAGCCAAAATCTGGGAAGTACTTGAGAGTGTTTTGGCTATGTTTTCCGATATGTAAATTCTTGGTTTTCATATTTGGAATTAGTGATTTTTATATTTTGATTTGATTCCGTCGTTGAACGTTTGTATAACAACGGACGAGGGTTGTTTGGTTGTTTTTGCATGCACAGGCTATAGGTTCTAACCTATAAGCAATCTGTATGCCGTATCGGTTTTCGGATATTGGTTTTAATAGAATTGCGATTGTGTATTGATTGTAGGTACCTTCGCGTGGACTTCCGAGACGACGAAGTACATCGACTTCAGCTAAGCGAGGAGTTTAGTAGGTGAGTAGATTTATATCTATGGGGAATATTGAGTGGATGGCGTATAGCACCCCTGCAACCATTTATATGGATGATTATGTTATCAGTTATAGATATGATAAAGTTGACGCTAATGGATATAGTGCTTGAGAATATGAAATGAGAAGTGAATCATGATAAGTATGAATTGAAAGAGAACAAGTATGAGTTGTTAATGGTATGATATGAGATCGAGATCGATAAACATGGCACGAGATTGAGATAGAGGTATTGTGGAATTCATAAGATATGACGTTTATAAAAATGTGATTTGATATATATATATATATATATATATATATATATATTTAAGTATAATGAGTAATATGCCGTACGAGACTTTAGATCCGTATCCTCATTTTTGTATAGGTCGATAGATTCCCTATTTTGTTTGATGACCCTGTATGATGGATTACCGTACGTGATGAGGTGTACCGGATGATTGATCCGCTCTAGTGATTTGAGGATGATGATCGAGGATTATTGTTATATCGGATGTTATGAGGCAGGATCGCCAATGTTAAGATACCACTTGAACCATACCTATTTCCAAAACTGACGAATCATATGCATCTTTTAAATGGAAACTTATGGGACACTGCGGGTTCCCAAATGATGTCTTTTTCTAAAAACACCGTAGCACCCACTTTCAAAACTACGATTCGTATCTTTTACAAAGTGACCGTATGGTTCATGTGTAGATAGCTATACCCATTTATTGTTCATGTTATATAGGATATTAGCCCCAGTGATGTACATACAACGTGCGGGTATTTAATTCTATATGATATCAATTGCTAGTACACCTGCACAATTACCGTTGATGCGCATGTCACACATACACAAATTTGCCGGCTCACACACAATCTTCATCGGTAATTGCCATGTCACTTATACAATAGAATTTTCATGTCACTTACACTGTAGAACTTCCATATTATGAGATAAATCTTAAAAGTAAAAGTACATTCATTGTTCAGTATTATCATTTGACATGCTTGCAAGATATACTCGGTATGCTCATATTACTACTCTATATTGCATACATCGTACTTATAGTTATATGCATTGAGATGTTGTTTTTATGAGATCTCCGGATTTGAGAACCGTGGTATATTTCAAAGGAAATGGTGTATTGTTTTAAAAACTCGGTTTCTCTTGATATGATATTTCGAGACGTCTACCATGAGTTTTCTCAGTTCTGAGCTTGTTTTCGAGACCTGATTCGAGGAGTTGGCGGATGCCGTTTGCGGGTATATGGTGGACCCGGTATGGTACCCCGGGGCAAGAAATGATTTTTGTGGTGTAGACAATGAGCCTGGCAGTGGGAACACTACCTACCGATGATTTTATAGAACTCGGCGGATATCCGGAGGATACCGTTTTGGAGTTATGATATGAGATGGATATAAGGACCGATCTGAGGATGCGGCGCCTGAGGTAAGATAGATATGAGGGCTAGTCTGAGTATGCGGCGCCTGAGATATGAGGATTTACGTGTCGATGCTGGACACGGGTTTTCATGATGTTTCGAGTGTCGGTGTGGGACACTCAGGTTCCATGATTTTGATGTGTCGTTGATGGACACACGTGGTATATATCCATAAATATATATATATATATATACATGCATTTTTTTTCATGATGTTCGAGTGTTGGTGTGGGACACTCAGGTTCCATGATATTGTTGTGTCGTTGATGGACACGTGGATGATATACACATGCATACAGGCATATGATGCCGGACGTTTATTTTTATATGTCATTGCATTGATCGATTGTTGACATATATGCATATGTGTGTTGGAGATAGTGCCCTCAGAGTCAATTATTAGGTCACAGGTACGTGATTGTAATGATTGAGGGAGGACCTATCCCGGTAGGACAGTCTTACTCGAGATGATAGTATGCTATCTGGTTTACCTTTATCATCGTGTACTGCTTGAGGTGACCTGACACGTCGCTATTACACGTTGATAGAGCCCCTAGGATTCTTGCTTGACCACCAGCAGTATGAGGGCGATCATATAAGTGGGAGCTGGGGGTCTATAAGCTTATCCTTAAAAGATCCCTAGTCGTGGGAGTTTCGAGACTGGGCATCGATACTCCATTAGTAGACTAGTGTATACAGTCGAGACCCCGACGAGGGGCGGTGGCCGGTCTCACAAGCCACTGGTGTCAGTTGGATCACCTAAGATGTATACAGGTGCTCATTGGGTTATGAGTACACCGGACAGGACTCGCCGGGAACATGCTAGTTGGTCATATACCAGACGTCAGATGGCAGTTCCCTGGTGACATGTGTGCAGGTTAGTTCATCGACCTGGGGATCGTCATTTGTCTCGTGTGAGTTCCCACTGTACTTTGATTACTACCCTACCACGGCTCAAAGGAGTCGTGCAAACAGGTTTTAGTTGGGTACAGTCCCGAGCCACATGGAGGCAGTGAGCGTATCTTCAGGGGTTCGTCTCTCCCGGTATTGGGGGTGAGGTCGTGCTGTGTCTAGGAGAGCCATTACACAAAGTCCTTGGCCAAGGCAAGGAGATTTACTGGTAGGTATTCCAGTAGTATCTCAGGGTGTTCTGGGCTACACTCCGACACGACTTGTACCGCTTTTGGGGGTCTGACTTTTACCAACCCCCTAGGCCCGCCATGCGATACTCATAGACGAACGGACCGGACTGCACGGATATTGTCACTGACAGGCTCAGTTGGGTGTCGGGGTGAGCTTCCTCATCGACGTCCCTTTTGGTCAATAGCTGGTGGCCCGTCACGTATTGGCATATACCTCTGACGTGCTAGTGGTTAAATCCACAGCCATAGTATTGACGAGTCTTTAGAGTCCACCACATTTCAGTTACTCAAGCTTTCGGGCGAAAGGTTGTAGAGGCCATATGGAGATATGGCAAGGTCCGATCAGATACGTGCGGTATTGCACGGATCAGGATCGGACAGTTTGTACTATAGGCCGTATGGTTATATGGCAGGGTTCGATCAGATACGTGCGGTATTGCACGGATCAGGATCGAACAGAAATTACTATCCTGTTTTGGTATAAGCCGGATTCTAGTATAGTACAGTGTAGATTTTGTCTCATTGCATTTGTATTTCGGTCGAAATACAGATGCGGGTGTGTATGCACAGTATCGGGGTTTTCCTGTAATTTATTACGGGAACAGTTTTTGGAGTTGCCAGTTTGTTTTCCGTTTCGGCCAATTTTCCATTGTTCCGTTCATTGGCCGAAGATTGGTGGAGGAGGGCTTATTTGCATTGTTGCAAATAAGTGTTTGTGGAGGGGTTCTTTGCTTATTGTTGTATCATGATAGCCTCTCATTGACCTTGACTTCTAGCTTCATGATAGCTTGACTTTCTTTATCATCATGGTTTTGATGATGGTTGTTGATGATGAGAGATGGTTGTTAGTTGAGTGTTGGTTTTGCTTTGTTATCATTTGGTTCATATGATAACCATTCCTCTCTCTCTCTTGTTTTTGATATGAGAATGGCTCCCATTTTTTGAGCTCTCTCTCTCCATTTTCACTCTCCTTCTCCTCTTGTCATGGCCGGCCACCATGAGGGTGGGTTGCCCATTTTTGTAGTGGGGATTTTTTGCTCTCTTGATGTTAGAAAAATCCCCAAGTTCCTCCACATTGTTCTTGTTTCATCCCTCCACCAAATGGCATCTCCACTACCCCAAAAGGAGACACAAGTTCTACTACACACATTCTACAGCGAATCTTGGGCACGTCGAGTAGCCGGCTTCGTGCCCGAGTTGCCTCGGCATTGAGGTGGGAGCCCGTAAACGATGTAGGCAACGTGGTGCACTTCCGGCGACGAGGATGAGACGGACGGAGATCCCGCGAGGAGATCGGATTGGAGATGAAGACCGGAGGACTTGGATCGTCGGTATATCTCTTTCCCATCTTCTAGTTAGCTTAGACTAGTTAATGGTAACGATCCGGGTGATAGTGCGCGGTGGTGCCGGTTTGCTAAGTCCGCAAATTTTAAGTTATTCACCGCTTCCGCATTCCGGCGTCGGATTGACGGCCGGGGCGCCGCCGTGCACTTACAGTGGTATCAGAGCCTCGCCAATAACTTAGTCTAGCTTTGTGTAATGTGTTTGCATTTCCGATCGATCAAAAAGTTCCAAAACTGCATTTTAGTTCGCATCAGTTTCTGTTGAAAATTTTTGGTCTCGAAAAAATTTTCAGGTTGTAAAATATTGATTTACTGGATAATCTAAGAGTTCTGTAAAAATTTGATGAAGTAACTCCACAGTTGGAGCGCGGAACCGCCGCGAAAACCCCATTAGTGCGGCCCTTCCACCGCGCACTATTCACTTCACTTCACCATTTTTTTACAGAGGCCTTCTGGGCTTAAAATATGGGTTTTGGAACATTAAAATTGGGCCAATTGTTTCTGTGAGTGCTACAGTTTTCTTTGGGGCCCACTTGTTAAAGTTTGATCAATCGGAAATTTTTTAAACACATTTTTCACAGTATTTACATTATATCTGCGACCGTGAATGTCACTCGATCGGTAAATCCGGTCTAACTGCTATAGCCCGGTTAGACGGATTTGCGAACGTGAGTTTCACGTTGATGTTCTATGTATTTGCTGTGATGTTGCGGATCGGTCGTGGGGGATAGCCTGGATGCAATGCTAGTACAGTTTTGTTGTATTATGTACATTTGATATTGCGGGGCGAGCGTCCGACATGTGGACTGCCGTCACTGCCTATTTGTATTATTCTTTTGGGGCACGACCTGGTTGCGGTCGATGTACCCGGTGTATGTATATTTTACTTTCTGTACTAGGATTGCCCCGCGGAGGGGTGCACGGATAGCCGGGTTCTGGAAGGCAACAAGCCCGCATCTCATGGCATTGAGACGGAGGGGGCTTCACTCTAGGATTGGCGGGCTATTCGCCGCACTCGTAGGGGGTACAGGTTGACCCAGGAGGGGTGCCCAAGTTACCGGATTCCGTGAAGTGCTGGGTGGTCCATTCACGGCGCTGAAGGGGGCTGCCTCGCTTCAGGTTTTGGCGGGTGACTTGCCGCGCCCGTAGGGGTCTAGGATTTCATTGCACAGGCTATCCACACGACCACGGGAACGTCGGGTTTCAGTAGTGGCTCTGTGAAACCCGGGGATCCCAGATATCTGTATTGTTTCTGTGATGCTGTTCATTCTCTGTGATGTTGCATTTTATTCACGCCTTGAGCGAAATATAATATATTGGTATATATATTAGTAGATGTTGTATATGTTTTGCATCCGCGCTAGTCCAGTCCCCGCTCTGTCGTTAGTAAGCTAACCTAACGGGTAATGACGGGACCCAGTGGCGAATGCGGATGGCATATACGTACATCAGTATATTTTCGTTCTTTTTGGTGTGATCAATTGATGGGACTGCATTGATTCGGATCAGTGCAAGTTAAAAACAAACCTAATCTGATGTTGTTGGAACACTTTTTCAAAAGCTGTTATTGCAAGGACGTTTACTTTTGTTTTGCATCGTGGTATTCATTTAGAATATCCTGCTCCTCAGTCGACGAGGCAAGGGCCGAAATCCCTTCACCGGGAGTGACCCCTTGGACAGAAGTTTGCGTCAGGGCATTAACTTCACTATAGCCGATTACTTTTGCTTTGCACAGTGATATTCGGTTATGAATATCCAGCACCCCATTCTACGGGGAAAGAGCCGAGATCCCTTCACCGGGAGTGACCTCTTTAGTAAAGGTTTTCGTCACTATATTTTCTAAAAAGCTATCCGTTCCTTCAACGATATCAAGTTCATTACGTTAAAGGTTTTCGCCAGAAACCATTCGTAGCCCTCCGTCGTTTCATATGGGTGGTCAATAGTATTCAAGCTGTGTATGTTGGCCAAAGTCAAGGCACAGTGATTGGTAGCTATTGGGGTATTCATATGCAGCATAGATAGATGCGTTGGTTTGGGACAGTCGTGCTGCCATTTTGGCCAAAGTCAAGGGTATGTACGGGTGGATTCAAATTAACCTGGAGAATGACGGGCAGAACTTGACATGTGACTTATGATATGTTGGCCAAAGTCAAGGTCATAAGAGCATGGGGCAGAAATCACATCGGGAGTTTCAAAAGTACTGAAACTTGCCAGATATGCGCATACCTTCTGGAGTGTGATACCGTGAGCGGATTCCGTCACGTTGTCATGCGATGAGAGTTGGATCCCGATTCCCACTGATGAGTTAGTTTACTCCTCGGGTGACCCCGACTAATTCTTCTTTAAGGTTTGGAGGAGAATTTGAGGTACAGTGGGAGGACTCCAGATTAGATAAATTGGTAACCATTCTGATCTAGGTTAGAGTGCACGCTGAGTGTTTCTTTTCTCTCTCTCTATTTGGCAGCGACCATTGACCCGACCCTAAGACTTTGACTCAGTGACCAAGTTGACCGAACCTTCTTAAACACTGGCTTTTGGATTGTCAGAGTTGCGAACCTCATTGCCACTCCTACTTTTACCCTTTTCTCCAGGACACCCCGTATTACTACGAACGTCCACTTCCATTGGACAAAACCATCGTATGGTTAGATACGAACTCGAAAGAATTATTCGAGGATGGTTTCCGGTTCTGGAGAAAACGGATAGGATTATTCAGTTGTCTTTTCTTTTCACCCTCTCTCAGGTTGCGAGTACTCCTTGGTTTAGGAGTAGTACACCTATTGCGCAAATTGGATAGTCTTCTTCCAAACCTTAGGCTGGTGCCGACCGGTAGGGAATGAAGAAAACCAATTAGCATAACGATGGTGTGCAGAAGGTATTAAGTTCAGACAAAGCAAGGGATTAGTTAGAGGGCAAAGTAAATTGCAACAGATATTCACGACCAAACCAAATATTTCGTTACCACTCCCACATCACCTTTGTGTTTCTCCAGGACACTCCGTATCACTACGAAGATCCCATTTTATTGGATAATCCATCGTATGGTTATATACGAACTCGAATGGAACTTGTTCCAGTTCGGGGATGGATTCTGGTTCAGGAGAAATAGGAATAAGGTTTATTCGGTTGTCTTTTATCTTCACCCTCTCTCATTGCGAGTGTTCCTAGGATTGGGACAGTACACCCATTATGCTTATTGGATAGTCTTCTTCCAAACCATAGGCTGGTGCCGAACGGTAGGGAAGGAAGAAAACCATTTGGCCTAAAAGGGTGTGCAGAAGGTAAAGACTAAAGACATATGAAGGGATTTGGAGAGGTGGCAAAGAACTATACGGTTACAGTCGTGAATCTGGAAGAGGCATTACTAGGAATACCAGGATACCCCATCGAAACATTTCAATGTTTCAGTTTCACTGTGTACTGTTAATAGAAAACTGATTTCCCGATTAGATACTTACTCCAGGGTATGTATTTACCAGATACGATTCTCACATCTGTATGGTTTTACAGATGATGAGTGGGAGTAAGTTATTGGGAATTGGGTGATTATCCTCATTATATCGGGATTCGTTGTAATCGGTGATATTTGAGGAAGTCACCTGGGTTGTTTGCCGGTCGGCAAATATTTGGTTTTGAATATCCGCTATTATGCACCAATTTCAAATTGATACATCTGTACGTCTATTTTCATAGAGTGAGATATACCTTTCTGAAATTATGTCTACGACATTTACCTATATCAGTGGATGGTTAGGTAAGGAGCATTAAACAGCGGTGTAATTCTTCTTAACCATAAGTACAGTTTTCAACCTACGACACACAGTGAATGAGTAATCAGACTCAAGGGACTTTTACAGAGTATTGTATGTTGTCCAGGGTCCATCAGGACAGAGGGGTTGGTCCTCATACTATATTCTGTTTACTTTTAACTTCTCTAGTTCTTAGACATGTGTTTCGTTGAAACACAGGGTCTAAGTTTTGAGGAGTTATAGGTATTTGAATAGAGTAGAGAACCAGGTATAGCAAGTACCGGGATTCTTCAAAGAGATCAAAGATGTAGATACTTGTGTATGGTGTTCAGTTGATAGTAATGATTAAGAGAAATTGCTTCTCTTTCAGGTTACTCATAATTGGAAGTATTCCTAAGTTGAGTAACGCTGATCTGGCCTCCTTCCATTTAGTTGACATGCACTGGAGACAGTTGCATGATTTGGATCTGGTTTAATTAAATCAGTGCCTCTGGTCCTATATGGGATATAGAACAGTTCATATCTTAACGATGTTAAGGTACGGGGAGTTGTCCGGTTTATGATTAAAACCAGACACTGGACAACTCAAGGCACGTTTCTGTAATGGCTGTTTGTGGGTTGACCCAGGCTATGACGAGGGTTGACTTTCTACCATCTGGATGAACAATAGCAATATTGTTCTAGACTCGCCACAGTTTTATTAAAAATGGACTTTTTCAGAAAACAGAAGTGGGAGTATGGTAGAACTGGAAGTGATTCCAGAACCACAAACGATTACTGAAGATTTGATAAGGAACCTAAAGATTCAATCTGGATTGACATTCCATTGGCCACTCCGCAGATAAAGTGGGTAACTTCAGGCACCCGAGAGGTACTCAGGTAGCCTCAAGGACGGTGACAGGGAAGTTCTTGTTTACCCACACTTGCCGTTGTTGTTGTTCCAGGCTGCGAGACCCGGCAGGAGGATGAGTATAGCGTCGTTCTAAACTAGTTTTAGAAGTGCACGTCTATATGACTCTGGCAGAGGGTTGTCGTAGTCAGTGGGAGCAGCGGAAGCATTGGTGGACATCAGGCTTATATCTATTTATAGACTAAAGCAGATGTAGCGGAGATAGATCATCTATTTCTGACGTGACAGTCATGGGTTTGACTTCATCAGAATAGGGGATGGATCTGTTGAGAAGGTAGTAGGGTGTGATATCCTGGTATTTGGATGATATACACAGAGTAGGAAAGGAAACTCCTACACTACGATCGGTTATACTTTGGTCGTCACACAGTTGTTTCTCCACAAATGGAAATGGATTTTATATCAGACATACTGGTTACTAGATCTATGGTCTTAGATCTAGATTTGGGTGGTTTCCGAATCAGGGTACTTGACAGCATTCTAAGAGTATTTAGGATGGACGACTCCTGGCACGGTAGTGTACCTGCAGGTAATGGAGTCACCCTCTCCAAAGGTGTCTTACAGACTAAAGGGGAGAGGGACGGGCATGATTGGCAGCTCACTTGCTCAGGCAATTGAGTCAATCGTGAGATGTCAAGTACCACACCAGATGTTGTTCTTGCACTAGATGCAATAAATTGACATTAATCCAATCCTGGAGAAACAGTCGGAAGCAGTTTTAGAACATAAGTGGATGTTCTAGGGAGATGATAACGACAGCCTCATGTGGGAGACAGTTATCATTCCAGGCTTCCAAGGTGACATGGACGACAAGGAGGTTGTCAGAGTTACAGTTTTCCTTCTGTTGAGGGGCAGTATTTTGGACAGGTGATCCAAGGCAATACTGAGGGTGGCTTGGCGCAGGATACTGATTAAGTTCAGTTGACGATACAGTCTAAGAAGTTTGGATTTGGAGCTCATTTATGAGCTATGTCCCATCAGACATCCAGACACATTCTAAGACAGGTATTGCTCATTTCGGGAGATGGGTTTCTCCGCGAACTTGAGATTTAGAGAGACATAGAAAGAAACAACTGAGCGGATCCACTCACTAAGGCAATTCCTCGAACGCAATAGTTCCGCAAACGAGCTTTGTGAGACTGACTAGTAGAGGAGTTGGATGTTCGGTATCACACGGGCTGTGAGTATGCGACATCGCAATAATTAGCCTTGAGTGCAAGTGGGAGATTGTTGGAGATAGTGCCCTCAGAGTCAATTATTAGGTCACAGGTACGTGATTGTAATGATTGAGGGAGGACCTATCCCGGTAGGACAGTCTTACTCGAGATGATAGTATGCTATCTGGTTTACCTTTATCATCGTGTACTGCTTGAGGTGACCTGACACGTCGCTATTACACGTTGATAGAGCCCCTAGGATTCTTGCTTGACCACCAGCAGTATGAGGGCGATCATATAAGTGGGAGCTGGGGGTCTATAAGCTTATCCTTAAAAGATCCCTAGTCGTGGGAGTTTCGAGACTGGGCATCGATACTCCATTAGTAGACTAGTGTATACAGTCGAGACCCCGACGAGGGGCGGTGGCCGGTCTCACAAGCCACTGGTGTCAGTTGGATCACCTAAGATGTATACAGGTGCTCATTGGGTTATGAGTACACCGGACAGGACTCGCCGGGAACATGCTAGTTGGTCATATACCAGACGTCAGATGGCAGTTCCCTGGTGACATGTGTGCAGGTTAGTTCATCGACCTGGGGATCGTCATTTGTCTCGTGTGAGTTCCCACTGTACTTTGATTACTACCCTACCACGGCTCAAAGGAGTCGTGCAAACAGGTTTTAGTTGGGTACAGTCCCGAGCCACATGGAGGCAGTGAGCGTATCTTCAGGGGTTCGTCTCTCCCGGTATTGGGGGTGAGGTCGTGCTGTGTCTAGGAGAGCCATTACACAAAGTCCTTGGCCAAGGCAAGGAGATTTACTGGTAGGTATTCCAGTAGTATCTCAGGGTGTTCTGGGCTACACTCCGACACGACTTGTACCGCTTTTGGGGGTCTGACTTTTACCAACCCCCTAGGCCCGCCATGCGATACTCATAGACGAACGGACCGGACTGCACGGATATTGTCACTGACAGGCTCAGTTGGGTGTCGGGGTGAGCTTCCTCATCGACGTCCCTTTTGGTCAATAGCTGGTGGCCCGTCACGTATTGGCATATACCTCTGACGTGCTAGTGGTTAAATCCACAGCCATAGTATTGACGAGTCTTTAGAGTCCACCACATTTCAGTTACTCAAGCTTTCGGGCGAAAGGTTGTAGAGGCCGTATGGAGATATGGCAAGGTCCGATCAGATACGTGCGGTATTGCACGGATCAGGATCGGACAGTTTGTACTATAGGCCGTATGGTTATATGGCAGGGTTCGATCAGATACGTGCGGTATTGCACGGATCAGGATCGAACAGAAATTACTATCCTGTTTTGGTATAAGCCGGATTCTAGTATAGTACAGTGTAGATTTTGTCTCATTGCATTTGTATTTCGGTCGAAATACAGATGCGGGTGTGTATGCACAGTATCGGGGTTTTCCTGTAATTTATTACGGGAACAGTTTTTGGAGTTGCCAGTTTGTTTTCCGTTTCGGCCAATTTTCCATTGTTCCGTTCATTGGCCGAAGATTGGTGGAGGAGGGCTTATTTGCATTGTTGCAAATAAGTGTTTGTGGAGGGGTTCTTTGCTTATTGTTGTATCATGATAGCCTCTCATTGACCTTGACTTCTAGCTTCATGATAGCTTGACTTTCTTTATCATCATGGTTTTGATGATGGTTGTTGATGATGAGAGATGGTTGTTAGTTGAGTGTTGGTTTTGCTTTGTTATCATTTGGTTCATATGATAACCATTCCTCTCTCTCTCTTGTTTTTGATATGAGAATGGCTCCCATTTTTTGAGCTCTCTCTCTCCATTTTCACTCTCCTTCTCCTCTTGTCATGGCCGGCCACCATGAGGGTGGGTTGCCCATTTTTGTAGTGGGGATTTTTTGCTCTCTTGATGTTAGAAAAATCCCCAAGTTCCTCCACATTGTTCTTGTTTCATCCCTCCACCAAATGGCATCTCCACTACCCCAAAAGGAGACACAAGTTCTACTACACACATTCTACAGCGAATCTTGGGCACGTCGAGTAGCCGGCTTCGTGCCCGAGTTGCCTCGGCATTGAGGTGGGAGCCCGTAAACGATGTAGGCAACGTGGTGCACTTCCGGCGACGAGGATGAGACGGACGGAGATCCCGCGAGGAGATCGGATTGGAGATGAAGACCGGAGGACTTGGATCGTCGGTATATCTCTTTCCCATCTTCTAGTTAGCTTAGACTAGTTAATGGTAACGATCCGGGTGATAGTGCGCGGTGGTGCCGGTTTGCTAAGTCCGCAAATTTTAAGTTATTCACCGCTTCCGCATTCCGGCGTCGGATTGACGGCCGGGGCGCCGCCGTGCACTTACAATGTGGTCACCCTAGATATCATAGTATTACATTCAGGATATAGTGACCTAGTAAATCATTGTTTTATTCGATTTCTACTTGCTGATGTTTTCTACTCACGAGTTGGCAACTCACCCCCGTTGAGCCACAGTTCTTGCAGGTTTGACTGCTTGGGGATCAGTTGCGGTATCGCTGGCACACAGCTTCTTCCAGGGTGTTTTGCTTTGGTAGGTGGGACACAAGTTGGATCGTGCCCAGTCTTGTACTGTTATTTTCCGTTGTAGCTAGATAAACTCCATCACATCAGATCAATCATATCAGAGACTAGACTTTGTATATTGGTAGACCTAGTCAGACTTGGGTTTTGTGCAAGACTTATAGCGATGGGTGTATGTTCGCTTCTTGAGTTTTGATGTATTTCTTCTTTATTTCTTCTTTCTGGGTTGTTTCTTCACCGTTGGGCGTCGTATATATGTTATTACGTGGTTGTGATTCTGCCAATTGGCGAAGGGCTGGCTCCCGCTTGGGGACGCCTATATATTGTTGTGTATATGTTTTTGGATCAAAATTTACAGGGAGGTGCTGCCCAAATTTTTAAAGACGAAACATGTTTCAATTGTAGTACAATCCTCTTGCATTTTCATATTTCGTTAGTGTTGCATTTCAAGAAAAATATGATTCATTATACATTTATTTCAAAATTGCACCCCCACTATTTTCCGCAAAAAGGTTTAGATTTTCTGGGCTTCGGCTTACTTGATTTACGTCATGCCTTTAGACGTTGCATAATTTAAGTGTCGGTCACGTGCAAAATTACGGGTCGTGAAAAAGTTGGTATCGGAGCGTTAGGTTTAACTTTGGTTTGAGTCTGGGTTTGACTATGCGGAGTCTAAGGCGTATATATTTTGGAACCTAGGCTTGACTTAACGGAACTTAGACTTAACGGGGGGTATTAAACCCGAACTTTCGTTTTATAGGTTGACCTTGATTGATGGAGTCGGTAGATTGAGTAGAGTGACGTCCCGTACGTATGTTCCGCGGCATATTTACGATACGATACTCCGCTTAAGAAACAATAGGATGTACTTATATTGAGATCTGTGATACTATTTGTTCCTTTGATCATATATCCATTTGGGATCTGTTGATTTGTTTCATTCATTGTTCTATCTTCTTCGATACCTTCTTGAGGTTCCTGTCACCATGGTTTGAGCGTAGATTGAGCTGCTGCTGGTGTTGCGGTCAGGGCGAGCTCGTCACGGACGAGTACTGGCCATGATGTTGTTTCTGGTGACATAAGGATGTGTATGTATAGTGTTGTGTTGTTGTCTCTCGTTTGAGGCGAGTGTACGGTTTTGCCCCGGATGATCGGGCCATTGATAGAGGCTGCCAGATTGAGAGGACTGTTGATGTACAGCCTACATCAGAGATCATGATGTTGTCTACCGTGTAGACAGATGACCCAGCTGTTGCTGAGATTGATGTGATGCCATTTCCAGAGCTTATGAGTTGAAACCGATGGAGCTTCCAGGCAGAGATGTGACAGGAGATAGCTAGACCATCTCGAGTGGAGCGACTGTTATGATTCGTCAGATTTGATATGCCGATGCACGCTCAGATGAGTTGAAGAATTCCAGTTGAAGGGTCTTACTCAGATCTAGAGTAGATCGATCAAGAGAGGACGTTGTTCGTTGGATGCTCCGATGTGAGATCGATAAGTTGACCAGTTTCGGATAGAAGGATCTCACCCAGATGCGTTGTGAGTTGATCGAGAACGGACGAATAAAGTGTATTCCTCCGATGATTTGGACGAGTTCCCGAGGACATATTCGGCTAGATATCTTCTACAGAGTGGTGAAGATACCGAGTTCTTAATGTCGAGTTCGTGTAAAAGACTCCAGATTGACCGTAGCCGAGAATGATTTGCAATATACAGACAGCAAGAGATGACGTCGATGTGGACGATAATAAAGACGAGTGGAACAAGAGGTTCGTGCGAGATATTAACGAGCTGTTGTTACTCTCCGTTGATGCCAGAAGATTGATATGTGTGCAGAGGCGTTAGGTATAACCAAATTTCCACAAGAATGCCATGCTGAAGACACAGCTGTCCGGTTATGAGAAAAGAGTTATGCAAGGGTGCCAACCTTCGTATAGTTCGGCATAGATGAGATCGGAAAAAGCCATGAGCAGGATATTTCCAGGACACCACAGCGAGAGAGATTTGCACCTAGGATCGATTATAGTGTGCGTATTCAAAGGGCCAGATGCCGCCGTCAGTAATGTGCCGTTTGAGAGTGGTCATGTTGATTGGCCAGACGGTGATAAGAGGAGTTCCAGAGTGGGACTGTTCCGTTAGTACACATGACCGGGCCGACGAGCAGAAGGATTGCGAGATTGGTAATCCAGAGAGGTACAGGGAACCCAGAGACCGGAGATGCCAGACCGTGAGCAGAAGGCAAGTAGATGATCTTGCTCAGCTAGTTTGGGCGCACCGGCATATTTTTCGACATTGTAGGAGGAGCACCTCAACGTCAGTTATTGCGATTTGCGTTTTGTGATCCGAGTATCACACTTTTATCACTTGGATTTGAGTTTCGATGATAGGGTTTCTTGATTTATGTTTTTGTGCACCATGGATGCACCTATTGGAGATTTATATTTTGTACATAGTTATTGCACTTGAATTATGTTATATACAACGCTACATTGGTTTATGATTTGTGCATATCTATTTCACTTTGTATCGATTTGTGCCTTCGTTGCACATATTTATGGTTTCATGGATTCGATACTGTCTATTTCGATTTCATGCATGTCATAAGTACTTGACTGGATTTTTGCACTCGGTATAGCTTATATGTGCTTGCAGTGCATTGGGATGGATTTTGTGCACACAGTTGCACAAGTTTTTGATTCTATACACCTTGCTATACTCGGTGTTGTTTTTGGGAGCATTTGAATAATTGATGAGTTTTCGTGCATTGGTTGCACCGGATTTGTATTTCACGCATATTAGGCGCATGATACGTGATTTTGTGCACACCAGGATGCACTTGATTTAGATTTATATTCGTTCATGTTGGATGCACTTGATTGGGATTTTTATGCATGCATATTGGATGCACTTGATTGGGATTTTCTTTCGTGCATGTTAGTTGCACTGGATTGAGGTTGTCGTGCACATCCATTGCACCAGACAGATATTTTCGTGTACTATGGATGCATTTGATATTGTTGTCATGCACATCCGTTGCACTGGAAAGATGCTTTCGTGCACACCCGTTGCACTTAGTTATGCTTTTGTGCATATTGTGTCACTTGTATTGGATTTGGTTTTCCGTGCGCACCAGACGCATGTGATGTTGGATACGCCTTTTGAGGCGGATTTTATTTATGAGTATCGCGTTTTTGATGATGGATACTATATTATAGTTGCTGAGCAGGGCTGGTCTATGGACAGTGCCTGAGTACTTTTGCATGCATAAAAAGTTACCAAAGGTTTTCAAAAACAGGGCTATAGTCTCACTATTTCGTACGTGTCCGCGAGTGACATGAAAGTTTATAAAGAGAACCTTCTGGGATATTTCAAAAAGGCAGGACGTATAATTTGAGCAAAACATATATACGTATATATTTACTCTTTACAAATGATCGTCCGCCACTTGTGCCGTGAGCGACGCATAGCACGGAGATTCAGGAAAGATTTTGCATGTGTTTTATTCAGTCTTTAAAATGCTTTTACAAGGATGCGTACTATATATGTATTATGATTTTGACTATAGCATCATCGAGTATAGTATTGGATTTTGAGATTTGCATCTCCTTTATAACTCCAGCGATTGTTTGATGCTTGATGGAGTTAGATTTTGAGTTTCGTACTCGTTTTCAGGCGCACAGGATGCACTGTGGTATTTAAGTATCTTCCGTGATTCCGGAACCCCGTTAATTTGAGCTGATTATCGAAATGTTTTAGCATTTGGGATTTAAATTTAAATTCGGGAACCGAATTTATTTAAAGGGGGAAGACTGTAACATTTCAGAAATATAAAATATTATTTTTGAAAATTTAATATTAAAATAATATAATTCGCGAAAACTATTCGATTTGCGAATAGGGATTTTTCGTAAAATGGTATATGTATATAACAATATTTGGAAATTAATCGGAGATTAAAATGAATTATTTATTTTAATAATATTTCTCGGATTTTTGGCCAAATCTGTGTTTTTACATTTTTCCATGGCTAGTGCACCAGTCATGTGCATGTTATGCATTGTGTTTGTGACTTGTGTGTAAGGCTACGCCAGCGCCCGGCCATCATCCGTGGGCAAATGCGGAACAAAAACTTTTAAAATTTGGCGCTAACGGAACCCTAAACTACGGATCGTGCCATTAACCCTATACTAGTCATCATAAAGGAGTTTAGAGAGGTTATACCGATCGATTCGTGTCCTTCGGTCTTCGACCTCTATCCAAGCTCCTCGCGGCTGAGTCGATGTTGTTTGGTCTCCGGACTCCCTTCGTCGAAGAATATCCACGTCGAGTGTTCTTTATACGGGCTCCCGCTTCAAAACAGAAGCAAGTTGGACATCAAGTTTGCTAGCCTAGATGCCAAAGATGAAGTAGAGATTGTGTATGAATACTTTGTCTCAATACACCCTATGATTCTCAACACATGAGAGGGATAAGGTGGAGGTGAAGAAGAAGCCATGAGATGTGAAGTGTGAGATCAAGACTTGGCCAAAGAAAAAACCAAGTGAAGAAAAGGTTTTGGTGTTTTCTTGAGTTGTGATGGCTTTAATGTTGTGAGGTATTTGTTGTAGGCTACCGAAGAAAATCCCCAGCACACTCAAGATAAAGGGTAGCCCCCCCAAGAATATCTCACAACTCAAAATAATAAAGAATCAAGGATGGCACAAGTTAACACACCATGAGTAACCATGCCACAATCAATGCACCATGCCAAAACTTGCACTCACACTTTACACCTCAATACAATATTAAACATTTAAACAAAAACCCTAAATGTTTAATTAAAAAAAAAAAGAAATGGCATCTTCCAAGTAAACTCGTAACGAATTACAAGAATACCCTCGTCCGTATATACATACCTGCATCCGTATTCCGACTGAATACGAATACAACGAGACGAAAGTAATCCAACAATATGGATCCGGCTTAATCTAAAGCCCACTAGTATTATCCGTCCGATCATTATCCGTGCACAAGTGCACGTATATGATCGAACCCTGCCATAAAACCATACGGCCTCTACAACGTTTCGCCCGAACTAAGGAAACCCTCGGTGTATGACTCTAAAGACTCGTCAATACGCTGGCAGTGGTTTTAACCACAAGCACGTCAGTGGCACTAGCTTTACGTAACGGCTACCCAGGTATTGAGCGAAAAGGAGACCGACGAGCAAACTCATCCTGAAACCCTACTGAGCCTGACAGTGACAATATCCGTACAGTCCGGTCCGTTTGTCTATGAGTATCGCATATCGGGTTTAGGGGGTGGATAAAGTCACACCCCTAATAACGCAATATTCAGTGTCGGTATGAAGCTCATCATCACCTAAGAAACTACCAATCCTAGATCAGTAATTCTTGACTACCTTGGCCAAGGATTTCTGGTGATGGCCACCCATGCACACTGCGACATCAACCCCCAATACCGGGAGAGACAAATCCCTTGACGATTCGCTCACTGCCTCCATGTGGCTCCGGATTGTACCCAACTAAAACCCGTTTGCACGACTCCTTTGTGCCGTAGTAGGGTAGTAATCAAAGTACAGTGGGAACTCACACGAGAAAAATGACGATCTCAGGTCGATGGACTAACCTGTACACATGTCACCAGGGAACTGCTATCTGACGATAAGTATAATACCGACTAGCATGTTCCCTGCGAGTCCGTCCGGTGTACTCATAATCCAATGAGCACCTGTATACTATCTTAGGTGAACCAACTGACACTAATAGCTTGTGAGACCGACCATCGCCCCTCGTCGGGGTCTCGATCCGTATACACTAGTCTACTCTCGGAGTATCGATGCCCAGTCTTGAAACTCCCACGACGAAGGACACTTTAAGGATGTGCTTATAGACTACCCAATTCTCACGTATATGGTCGCCATCATACTGCTGGTGGTCAAGCAAGAATCCTATGGGCTCTATCAACGTGTAATAGTGATCTGTAATGTCACCTGAAGCATGCACATGATGATAAAGACAAACCAGATAGCATACTATCATCTCGAGTAAGACTGTTCTACCGGTATAGGTCCTCCTTCAATCATTGCAAATCATGTGCCTGTGATCCAATAATTAACTTGAGGGCACTATAACCAACAATCTCCTACTTGCACTTAAGGCTAATTATTCCAGTGTCGCATACTCACAGCCCGTGTGATACCGAACACCCAAATTCTCTACTAATCAGTTTCACAAAGCTCGTTTGTAAAACTATTGCTTTCGAGAAATAGCCTCAGTGAGTGGATCCGCTCTGATGTTTCTTTCTATGTCTCTCTTTATCTCAAGTTCACGGAGAAAGCCATCTCCCGAAATGATTAATACCTGTCCTAGAATATGTCTGGATATCTTATGGGACCCAGTTCACAAATGAGCTCCAAATCCAGTAAAGTTCTTATACTGTATAGTCCATTGAATTTAATCAGTATCCTGCGCCATGCTTCCCTCGGTATCTGCTTGGACCACCTGTCCAAATTACTGCCCCTTGTCAGAGGAAAAAATATAACTCTGACAGTCACTCTGTCATCCAGGTCACCTTGGAAGTCTGGAATGATAACTGTCTCCTGAAGGAGGCTGTCGTTATCATATCCTTAGAATATATCTCTTATGTTCTAAAACTGCTTCCGAATGTTTCTCCCGGATTGGATTAATACATCATCTTATTGCAACTAGTGCAAAAACAACATCTGGTGTGGTACTTGACATCTCATGATAACCTCAATTTCCTAAGCAAGTGATATGCCAATCATGCACATCCCTCTCCACTTTATTCTGTAAGACACCTTTAGAAAGGGTGACTCCATCACCTGCAGGTACACCACCATGCCATGAGTCATCCATTTTAAAACACCTTTACAATAATGTCTAAATACCCAGATTGGGTAACTACCCAAATCTAGATCTAAAACCATAGATCTAGTAACCAGAATGCCTGATATTTTATCCATTTCCTATGTGGAGAAACCACTGTGTGACAACCACAGTATAACCGATTGTAGTATAAGAATATCACATCCTACAATGTGTATGTCATCCAAATACCGGGACATCACACCCTACTACCTTCTTAACAGATCTGTCCCCTATTCTGATGAAGTCATAACCTTTGACTGTAACATCAAAAATAAATGATCTATCTCCTCTATATCTTCTTTAGTCTATAAACAGACACAAGCTACTTGTCCACTATGCTTCCGCTGCTCCCACTGACTACAAAAACCCTCTGGCAGAGTCATATACACGTGCACTTCTAAAGCTAGATTAGAACGGCGATGTACTCATCCTCCTGCCGGGTCTCATAGTCTACAACAGCAGTAAATGGAAAGTCTGGGTAAACAAGAACCTCCCTGTCACCGTCCTTGAGAATACCGAAGTACCTCTCGGGCGCCTTAGGTTACCCACCATATCTGCGGAGTGGCCAATAGAATGTCAATACTGATTGAATCTTTAGGTTCTATTAAATTTTCAGTAATCGTTTGTGGTTCTGGAAACACTTCTAGTTCTACCATACCCCGACTACTGTTTTCTGAAAAAGTCAATTTTACTAAAACTGTGGCGAGTCAAGAACAATATCACTATTGATCTTCCAGATGGTAGAAAGTTAACCCTGGTCATAGCCCGGGTTAACCCACAAACTGCCATTAATGAAGCATGCCTTGAGTTTTCAAGAGTCTGGTTTTAAGCATAAGCCGGACAACTCCATATACCTTAACATCATTAAGATATGAACCATTCTATATACAATATAGAAACAGAGGCACTGATTTTATTGGAACCAGATTCAAATCATGCAGCTGTCTCCTGTGCATGTCAACTAAATGGATAAAGGCCGATCATCATTACTCAACTTAGGAGTGTATCCAACTATGAGTAACCTGAAAGAGAAGCAAGTTCTCAAAACCATTAGTATCAACTGAATAACAAACACAAGTATCTACATCTTCGATCACCTTGAAGAATCCCGATACTTGCAACACATGGTAATCTACTATATTCTTGTACCTATAACTTCTCAAAACTTGGACCTTGTATTTCTACGAAACACTTGTCTAAAACTGGAGAAGTTACAAGTAAATAGAATATAGTACGAGGACCAACCCCTCTGTCCTAATGGACACCGGACAACATACAATACTTTGTTTAAGTCCCCTGAGTTGAATAACTCAAACACTGTGCGTCGTAGGTTGAAAACTGTACTATGGTTAAGAAGAATTACACCGTGTTCATCTCAGAAAACTGTATTTCAATACCCTAATTCGTTATCTATTTTGTATATATCGGTGCTATTAATCAGTGTCTGCTCTGTAATTACAGTTTACAAGTACTCGTGATAAAATACTGGAAACACATTCAACATCACGGATATCACGTTTGGGAGCTGACACTGCAGACGGAAAAGAAAAACGACCAATATCCGAAGAGCTCTTTCGCAAATAATCATGTGTACACATTTTTGGTCCAACACAACACAAGTGTGCACATAGCTCTTCAGTTCTTGAACCTAGGTAGGGCTGCCCATTGCAGAAGACCTGATGAAGTGAGCACATGGGGGGAGATGGCTAATAAATGCATAAAGTTTTGATTTGATGTGTGGCATTGTGTTTCCTCCAAATCTCTTCATAAAAACCAGGTTATTTTAGACCAAACAAACAGCACCAGAGTGATGTTGGGAGGCACACAAGTCTACACAACAAGTACGAGCTTCTGTGCTCAGATTTTGGCCGAGCACAACCCCGCCAAAACCGGCCAGGTCGGCCCCCCCATTCCTAATGGGCCCCATCTTTTCACAAAGCCTCCTTTGCAGCCTCGTCACATTATTTTTATTGTTTGTTTATTTTTCTTTGGTGCCTATACAAGCAGACCAGCAGCAAAGGGAAGGGCTCTCTCTCATTCTCATATATGCACATAATTTTTCTTGTTTTCTAAGTTTTGGTTTAGCTTGAGAGTTGAGTGGGCTTCTATTGGTTTCTTCTTCTTCTTCTCTCTTGAAACTCTCTTTGGAAAGCTTCATTAAGGAGGTTGAACAAGTAACCAAAATCGTGTATCTCTTTCAAGTGTTAATAATATTTGTGTTTCTTTTCATTACTTGCTTTCTTTTCTTATTTGTTTTTTATCATGCCTAACTAATCTCCTTGGTGGTGGTAATGGTGAGGAAGTGAGATGAAAGGCTTTTGCCTCCTCCACCTCTTGTTTATGTTTAATGTGCTTAACATACGATTATAACTTAAGGATTGTTTTATATATTGATGTGATATGGTATTTTAAAACCATGGTTACTTGTAACCTCTTCATATACAATATTCACTCCCCTTCCCTATTTAACATTGTTTAAGTTAGAATCCATTTTGGTGTTAAGTTTGCTATGTTTGGAAACGGTATTTTGTGACCTAGTGCTTGACAAACACTCGGCTTTCATATACCGTATACAATCACAAATCCTTAGCAAAGTTAAGGCTAAAACCAATTTTTCTCTCACTCACTAATCGTTTTAGATGTTGTGGTAAGCTTGCTATCCCTTATGCCTAGTGTTGTTACCCCAAGCTTGGATATACAAACGGTAAGTGAATAAATGGACTCGTTTCATGATTGCGGACAATATCGGAATTTAACGACTTGTGCCTCGCAACCGCTTCGACACGTCGTACTTCATGCCGGGATCAACGTGAGAACGGACAACTCATGAACAATGGAGCTTCGAGGAAATCGTCGCGATTCAACTTTTCGAACCAAAGCCACGGCCAATTTCTTTCTTAGCTCTTTTTTTTCTTTTTCTTGTTTTCGTATTCTTTTCATTTTTCTGTAACAAAACCAATTCATTAATTTGTTGAACCTTAAATCGCAATACCTAATCATAATTCCCTGCGGATCGACCCATACTTGCCGGCTCGCTACAACGCGCCGTGCACTTGCAGTTTATAAATAATAAAACGAGAACGATCTCGCGTGCGCATTCCGTTTCCTTCATTGCATATCCGTTTCCATAACATACACGTTTACGCTCGCGGGTGAATTCCTAACAAGTATTTAGCGCCGTTGCCGGGGAGTTGGTAGTATTAGAAATTGTTATTTCTTGTTCTTACTAACTCATTAACTATTAATCAAAAAAAAATCAAAACTATCAAAACACGATTCTTTTCACTTGTTCTCTGCCTTCACCTGATTGCACTCTGTGATTCAAATAAAAAATCAAGTAAGACCATTATAATACTAACATAGTCTGGAGGTGCCACACAAAATTCCAACACAAACAAGCATCATTTGGCCGGCAACAACAAGGGGAAATCCGAGCTTGCTGGCCAAATGAGGGTTTTTTGGATTTTTTTTCTTTTTGAGTTGTCTCATGTGTGTTCTCAGTGTTCTAGTGGTATTGTTTTATTGTTCTAATTTTATGTGTGCAAGAATTGGGGCACATATATCACTTTTTTACACTAAATATCGTATTTTTCCGACATTTCAGTTTTTACGGAATTACGACCAGCGATCATGCGAAGCAAGGCTCAAATGCAATTGCAAGACTTTAGTGAAGTACAGTGCCAAAGATCCGGGTAGTTTGACCCGCGCAAGCAAACAATCAAAGACCCGGATCACTTTCAAAGGGGTTTTTAACGAAATCAGTCATTCGTACGTATTTCCTAACACACTCTTCTCGAATCCGACGAAGCCCGATATTTCTATCTTCTGAAGGATTCTTCGCATAAACTTGCCGCAATTGAACAGAAAATTAACCGTATTTGTTGCTGCGCTTAAACTTAAACAGAAAAAGAATTGCTTAAATTGCTTGATTTCTTTAATTCTTTTATTGATTACGCATTTGCATCTTAATACGGATTTAAGGGCAAAACGACCAAACAAGATACGGTAAAGGATTTCATCACCTTTTCTCCGTAGCCCACAAATCACAAAACTGCATTCTTCCATACCCCCAGTAATTTAAAATCAACTAGACTTTGACTTTAAGGACTTCGCGCTCATTAGGAGAAGTTAACTGTGTTTAGAACACCGCTTAACGGTATATCTTTCAAGGGGTGTCTAGGCAAGTGTTCAAGAGAAAGGGTTATCTTATTAAGGAACTTCGTGAAAGCGTTGGAAAACTTCCCCTTCTCTCTTGCACTTACCTGGCTTTGTGATCCGTATATACTGAGCCCGTTTCTCGACACAGTTTTACTTCGACAATCTGGTTCTTGAGCAGGTCTAGTTGACTAGCATACCATAGACTGCTAGGGGTGTGATATTCTTTATTTTTGTGATATTTGTGAATTCTTGTTGATATGGGTGATACACAATTTACTTCAATTTCTCACGATCTTATTCTTTTGTTTATACTCAGTCCCAATTTATTTGTTCAAGATTCTTTCCACATTCATGACAATTGTCCTTTTCTAGGGGGTGACCAACCGTCCCAGATTTTTGATCATAGTCACCCACCTAACACTCTTGAACCCAGTCCCACTTCATTTAGAGACCTAATGATTGAGGATTTAGAGAAAGAGGTTGACAGATTGACTGCTTTAGCATCACCAGAATCACAACCCCTTCAACACGAAACAATTGAACCATCATTGGGAAATGATAGTGAGATGGATTCTAAGTTGACCGCTTTACAAAAGGGTATTGAAGTAATGGCTGAGGTCGAGAATCAAACAGCTTCTACGCAAGCCCTGTGCATACAACAGTCTGAGCAATTGTTTCTTGCTCAAACTCAATCATTGGCTAGAATAGAGGAACACACGAAACATTTAGCTGTGAGGATTCTAGGGAGTGAACACAGTCAATCGGAACCCAATAATGTTAATTTCTGTCATCCGATTGAGATTAACGATCAAATGAATTTTGATGATTTCGCAGATGATGATACAAATGAATTGACTGAGTGTTATCAGGAAACACAAGAAAAACCTCTGACTTATTTCTACATTTCAATTTTAGAGGAGGAATCTTGTGACTTTTTCGGGTATGGTTTGGAAGGATTGTCAGAAGATATCGATGATCAGGAACCCACAATTTTTGTATCACCTAGTGATATTGTTTTGGAAGAAATGTTAGTGTGGGAACCTACTTTTTTGAATGACATATACATACCCAGTTGTGAATGTGATAATGGAGAAATCATTTTGGGAGACTTAGGGAATGATGAGAATAGGATTGTGAATAATCATAGGGAGGAAGACAGCTTTGAAGAATATTCTTTCATATCAACTTTTGAGGAAATTTTTGCGGATGAACTAGATATACTTGGTGAGTTTGAGTCAGGATCCATTTAGGAACATCCTAAGAACCTTTCTTTTGCCGAACTTTTTGTGCATGAACTCCAGTTTTTGAACGAACCTGACTTTGAAACTCCATATATACTTCTTGAAAATTCAATTCATTCGAACAACGATTCTTTTTCCTCTTCAAAACTTCGTATTCACCTTCAGCGTCTTCTAATCCCTACTTTTACTCACCCATGCCCTTTAGTAACATCTAATCATTCTTTTTATATTCTCTTTTTCATTTTGTTATACCTATTCTTTTGCCAGCCATGGCACTATATCGACTAAATTTTTGAATGGCCGGTATTAATTTCTAGACTAACCCAATCTTTTAACATGTAAATGTTGTAATTAGTCTTAGGTCTTTTCTTTTTCTTTAAATAAATTTCTCACCCTGATGTCTAAGTCTAGCTACCGGAGATGGGGGCAACGATGAGGACATCGTAAAAATTAGGTTTGGGGGTGAGCACTGCGTTTATTTTGCTGCATCATGTGTATATTGTATATTCTGCATTGCATACATATTAAAAAACCCATAAAAATTGAAAAAAAAATTCCCTAAAATATAAAAACTTTTTCATGTTAGCTAGTAGGGGAACCTAGATTCGTAGTCTGACGGTTCGATTGATAAGTTAGAAATAACTAAATCCATTTTATGAGACCGACAACCTGAAAAATAACCCTCTTTTGTTTTTAACATGGTTCATTTACGTCTTTTATATCTCTTAAACGTGTCGTATGTTTTCAAGAATTTTATGAATGTCTGACATGTCTGTAAACTTTTAAAATTGATAAACATCTTTAGGATCAAACAGGTTTGTTCTGAGTTAAGTAATATCAAGAATAGTTCATAAAGTAATGCGAATATGAAGGATATTATTGAGGTTTTAACATAAGCTATAAGTCTGAAAAATAACCCATCTGGACCCCTGTTGGAGTAATTACACACCTTATCCACATGTAACGTCTTCGAATTTAAAAGAAAAAATAGGCTATATCTCCATTTTCACCGAATGCAGAATTATTTAAAATAAAATGAGTCTTTTATTTTGTGGCCTTGGTAAGTTGGGTAATTAAGTCTTTGGGGTGTCTCGACACCTAATGACCTAAAACCATCTCGCTTGGAAGTCATTGACCCAAAGCTCTCTATGTTTCCAATCGCCAGATAAAACAAGCAATGTAAGTGTTCTCTCCGAGTTAAAAGTCCTAACGGTTCTTTGTGGGAGAATAATCTTGGCGAAGACGAATTTTTTATTAAAACGGATTTTTCGCGGAGATATGATGGTTTGTATTTATTAACACGTTTTGCACGATAACTTTGGTGTGTATATACAAAAACAAGTGAAAATGTTGAGTGAGGTATAAGAATTAGGTTCTCGGTTAAAATTGATATTTATTCTGACTTGAAACCTAACTGGAGAATAAAAAATTGAGAAAACCTCAACTCCTTTCAAACTCGTGTGATCCGTTAGAAGTCTATCCTGGTCTGTATTTATGACATAATGACCCTAATCAGTTATTAAAAACTTATGGACACTATCCGCACAATCACGAAAAGAAGTGTATTAGCTTATGTTAAACAAATTGTGAGGAGCGAAAAATAGGGTTTAACGTTTCTGACTTGGGTAATAGAACTTCTAACTTTGATTCTCAATCTTAAGATTTGAATCAATAGTTTTCTCCGCAACGCTAACTTGACTGGATTTTGTGGGTGTAATCCGCTGAAAACCCTCAGGAGACAACACTCCTCCTACTAGGAACACCTAGAAGTTTAATGGCTTGTTGCACATGCTCATTGCAATCGCGTTCCCTACGAAACTGAGGCTAGGATTTTTTTATATTGCTCGAAACGAGCAATAGAGTTTGGGGGTATTTGTTCATCTTAGAAAACTGTATTTTAATACCCTCATTCATTATCTATTTTGTATATATCGGTGGTATTAATCAGTGTCTGCTCTGTAATTACAGTTTACAGGTATTCGTGATAAAATACTGGAAACACATTCAACATCACGGATATAACGTTTGGGAGCTGATACTGCGGACATAACAGAAAAACTACCGATATCCGAATGGCTCTTTTGCAAATAATCATGTGTACATATTTTTGGTCCAACACAACATAAGTGTGCACATAGCTCTTTGGTTCTTGGACCAAGGTGGGGCCGTCCATTGCATAAAACATGATGAAATGAGCACATAGTGGGACATGGATAATAAATGCATAAAGTTTTGATTTGATGTGTGGCATTGTGTTCCCTCCAAATCTTTGCATACAAACCAGGTTATTTTAGACCAAACAAACAGCACCAGAGTGATGTTGGGAGGCACACAAGTCTACACAACAAGTACGAGCTTCTGTGCTCGGATTTTGGCCGAGCACAAGCCCCCTAAAACCGGCCTGGCCGGCCCCCCTTGCCCAATGAGCTCCATCTTTTCACAGAGCCTCCTTTGCTGCCTCGTCACCTTATTTTTATTGTTTGTTTATTTTTCTTTGGTGCCTATAAAAGAAGATGAGCAACAAAGGGAAGGGATCTCTCTCATTCTCATATATGCACATAGTTTTTCTTGTTTTCTTCTTTTTGGTTTAGCTTGAGAGTTGAGTGGGCTTCTATTGGTTTCTTCTTCTTTTCCCCTCTTGAAGCTCTCTTTGGAGAGCTTCATTAAGGAGGTTGAAGAAGTAACCAAAATCTTGTATCTCTTTCTCAAGTGTTAATAATATTTGTGTTTCTTTTCTTTACTTGCTTTCTTTTCTTATTTGTTTTTTTAACATGCCTAACTAATCTTCTTGGTGGTGGTAATGGTGAGGAAGTGAGATGAAAGGCTTTTGCCTCCTCCACCACTTGTTTATGTTTAATGTGTTTAACTATACGATTATAACTTAAGGACTGTTTTATATATTGATGTGATATGGTATTTTGAAACCATGGTTACTTGTAACCTCTTCATATACCATATTCACTCCCCTTCCCTATTTAACATTGTTTAAGTTAGAATCCATTTTGGTGTTAAGTTTGCTAAGTTTGGATACGGTATTTTGTGATCGAGTGCTTGACAAACCCTCGGCTTTTATATTCCATATACCATCACAAACCCATAGTAAAGTTAACGATAAAACTGTTTTTGCTCTCACTCACTAATCATGTTTTTGATGATGTGGTAAGCTTGATATCCCTTGTGCCTAGTGTTGTTACGCCAAGCTTGGACATATAAACGGTAAGTGAACAAACGGACTCGTTTCGTGATTGCGGAGAATATCGTAATTTCACGACATGTGCCTCGCAACCTCTTCGACATGTCGTGCTTCATGCCGGGATCAACGTGAGAACGGACAACTCATGAACAACGGAGCGTCGAGGAAATCGTCACGATTCAACTTTCCGAACCAAATCCACGGCCAATTTCTTTCTTAGCTCTTTTTTTGCTTTTTCTTGTTTTCGTATTCTTTTCATTTTTTTGTGACAAAACCAATTCATTAATTTGTTGAACCTTAAATCGCAATACCTAAACACAATTCCCTACGGATCGACCCGTACTTGCCGGCTCGCTACAACACGCCGTGTACTTGCGGTTTATAAATAGTAAAACGAGAACGATCTAGCATGCGCATTCCGTTTCCTTCATTGCATATCTTTTTCCATAACATACACGTTTGCGTGCATGGGTGAATTCCCAACACACCGCTGTTTAATGCTCCTTACCTAACCATCAACTGATATAGGTAAATGTCATGGACATAATTTCAAAAAGGTTATATCTCACTTTATAAAATAAACGTACAGATATATCAGTTTGAAATTGGTGCATAACAACGGATATTCAAAACCAAATATTTGCCGTTCGGCAAAAAGCCAGGCGATTTCCTCAAATATCACCAATTACAACGAATCCCGATATAATGAGGATAATCACCTATTTCCCAATTACTTACTCCCACTCATCATCTGTAAAACCATAGAGATGTGAGAATCAAACCTGGTAAATACATACCGTGGAGCAAGGGTCTAATTGGGAAATCAGTTTTCAATTTGCAATGTATAATGAAAATGAAACATGAAAATGTTTCGAAGGGGTAGCCAGGTATTCCTAGTAATGCCTCTTCAATTATCCAGATTCATGACTGTAACCGTATATTTTTTGTTATCTCTCCAAATCCCTTTATTTGTCTTTACTCATTACCTTCTGTACACCACCCTTAGGCTAAATGATTTTCTTCCTTCCCTACCGTTCGGCACCAGCATTTGGTTTAGAAGAAGACTATCCAATAAGTGTAATAGGTGTACTCTACTAATCCTAGGAGTACTCGCAACTTGAGAGAAGGTAAAGATAAGAGACAACTGAAGAAACCATATTCTATTTCTCCTGAACCAGAATCCATCCTCGAACTGGAAAAACTTCCTTCGAGTTCATATTTAACTATAGGATTGATTATCCAATAACTGTGGATCTTCGTAGTGATACGGGGTGTTCTAGAGAAATTCAAAGGTGATGTAGGAGTGGCGATGATATACACAGTTTGGTTATGAATGATAGCAGTCGCAATTTACTTTGCCCTCTTTCTAATCCCTTTATTTGTCTTTACTTATTACCTTCTGTACACTACACTTAGGCTAATTGGTTTTCTTCCTTCCCCACTTTTCGGCATCTGCCTATGGTTTGGAAGAAGACTATCCAATAAGCGCAATAGGTGTACCCTCTCCTAATCCTAGGAGCCCTCACAACCTGAGAGAAGGTAAAAGGAAAAGACAACTGAATAGTCCTATTCAATTTCTCCAGAACCGGAAACCATCCTCAACTGTGAAACAAGTTTCTTCGAGTTCGTATGTAACTATACGATGGTCATATCCAATACGTGTGGATCATCTTAGTGATACGGAATGTTCCGGAGAAAAGCAAAGGGTAAAAGTAGGAGTGGCAATGAAGTATGCAACTCTGACAATCCAAAAGCAAGTGTTTTAAGAAAGTTCGGTTAACTTGGTCACTGAGTTATAGTCTAGGGTCGGGACATGGTCGCTGCCAAAGAAAGAGAGAAAAGAAACACTCAGCATGCACTATAACCTAGATCAGAAAGGTCAATCACTTTATCTAATCATGATGTCTCCCACTGTATCCTCAAATTCTCCTCCAAACCTGAAAGAATAATTAGTCGGGATCATCTAAAATCACCCGAGGAGTAAACCAACTCATCAGTGGGTATCGGGATCCAACTATCATCGTATGATAACCTGATGGAATCCACTCAAATTATCACACTCTAGAAGGTATGCGCATGCCTGGAAAGTTTCCTGTATGTTTGAAACTCCCGATGTGATTTTTACCCCATGCTCTTATGACCTTGACGAAGGCCAACAAATCATAAGTCACGTGTCAAGTTCTACCCATCATTGTCCAGGTTAATTTGAACCCACCAATACTCGCCCTTGACGAAGGCCAACAAGGCTGTATGACTGTCCCAAACCAATGCAACTATCTATGCAACAGAAAGGTAACAAGCAGCTACCATACACTATACCTTGACGAAGGCCAACAAACATAGCATGAATACTAAGTGCTACCTGTCTGAAATGACGGAGGGCTACGAATGGTTTTTGGCGAAAAACCTTTAACATAATGAACTTGATATCATTGAAGGAACCGGATAGCTTTTTACAAATATATAGTGGCGAAAACCTTTGCTAAAGAGGCCACTTCCTGTGAAGGGATCTCGGCTCTTTCCTCGTAGAATGAGGTGCAGGATATTCCCACTGAATACTATGATGAAAAGAAAAAAGTAATCGACTAATGTGAAGTTATTACCCAGACGCAAACTTCTGCCCAAAGGGTCACTCCCGATGAAGGAATCTCGGCCCTTGCCTTGTCGAATGAGGTGCTGGATATTCATAACCGAAAACCACTGTGCAGAACAAAAGAAAAGTCCTTGTAATAACAGCTTTTTGAAAATTGTTCCAACAACATCGAATAGGTCTGTTTTCCTTGCATTGATCTGAATCAACGCAGTCCGATCAATTAATCACACCACAAAAGAACGAAAATATGATGTATGTATATGCCATCCGCATTCGCCACTGGGTCCCGTCATCACCCGTTAGGTTACTTAACTAATGACAGAGCGGAGACTGGACTAGCGCGGGTGTAAAATATATGCAACATCTACTAGTATATATACAGAAATATACAATAATCGCTCCAGGCATGATAAATGCAACATCAAATATAAGAAATAAGCATCACAGAACAATACAGATAATCTGGGAGCCCCGGATTTCCTTTGAGCCGCAAGTGAAAGACGACGTTCCCCTGGTCGTGTAGATATCCTGTGCAATGAAAATCTAGATCCCTACGAGCGCGGCAAGTTACCCGCAAAAACCAGAAGTGAGGCAGCCCCTTCATCAAAGTGAATGGGCCACCCGGCACTTCATGGAATCCGGTAACTTGATCACCCTACCTTGGGTCAACCTGTACCCCCTACTGTAGGGTTCCTATGAACGACAACAAGGATTCAGGAGGCATCATCCATGCCATTTACAAAAATTTTCCGTTTTAAAGAACCCTAGATTAGAATCGATAACTAGAATATTATACGGAAACAAAAATAGACCTTTTCACATCTAAGTGAAATAGAAATACAACCATTGTAGATCGGTCCTTCACATCAATAGCTCCTTGTAGTAGTCCCTTCGCTGCGATCGTCGAACTCCCGGACTCTTGCATGGCTTCGCGAGATGACAAGAGCGATCTTGCTTGAAGTCTTCGAGGCCGAAGATGATCTACGTCGAGGGGATACTAACTCAAGCTACTACTTCACCAACTAAAGGATTAGTAAAGCTAACACCCTATACTAAAGTGCTAATCTAGTATAGGATGAGGAAATAGGATGTGGGCTCACTTTAGAATTATTTTTCTCACGAAACTTTCTCACTTTTATCAAACCCTAGAGAGCTCTTTTGGGTTGAGGAAGAAGATGAAGAAATGAGAAAAGAATGAAATTGATCAAGTGAGAGAATAAACCATTAGTGAGTGTGTATCATATACTAACTCATATACAGACATAACCATGGCTAATTAAAATGGTTAGGTTAATAAATATCTACAATAAAACAAAACCAGTGGACTTGGTCAAATGCACTCATAAGCTACTACAAGCTTCATGCATTTGATTTAATTTCCACTAATTTGGATTTACTTTAAACATAAAAACCCCACAATTATAATTGGTATGGTGTATGTCTCATACACCCATGTAGTGTGTATCAATAACCATGATAGAAAAGAACACAATTAATATATATCACATATATAATAAGTGTGCACATGTGAGAATAATAAAATTCTTAAGTGAGCTAATATTAGTTAATGTAATCTAGTATATCACATATACAATATACATTAAATTATTAAATCAACTCTTGATTTAATAATCCGGGTATATCATATATAACCGACTAATATTAAATGTACCATTTTATCGAATCAACGCTTGATTCGATAACCCGGCTATATCACATATAACCGACAGATACAAAATCGTGAGAATGAAATGCGGTATCACATACTCGCATTATTCTCGGTCCCGCACATATCACATATGTGCTCCTACTTCGTTCTGCCTGATCCAGTAAAACCTCTATATAGGACTCTAAAGACTCGTCAATACGCCGGCAGTAGGTGATGATCACATCAAGCACCCACAAGCCGTCAGCGGTACTAGCTGGACGTAACGGCTACGCGGGTATTGAACGATCAGAAGATCAGCAAGCAAGCCCGCTCCAACTCCTGTAAAACCCTGTCCGTAACACTACCGTACAGTCCGGTCTCCTCGTCTGATATATCGCATATCAAGTCTAGGGGTGGTAAACGTCAGACCCCAATAACTGATAAGTCATGCTGATATGAGGCTCATAACGGATCGAGATACTACTGATAACACTTACAAGTAAATCTCTAAATCATCCCTGGCCTGGGACTTCCCTATTATGACCAATTGAGCACAGCGCAACATCAACCCCCAATACCGGGAGAGACGAAACCCCTCCTATCGCTCATTGCCTCCATGTGACTCGGGACTGTACCCAAAATCCACCGTTTTGCACGTCCTCTTGAACGTGGTAAGGTGGAAATCAAAGCACTGTAGGAATCACACAAGACTCCATGACGAACTCGGGTCAACAGACTAAGCTGTACTAGTGTCACCAGAGAACTGCTATCTGACGTGAGGTATAATACCATCTAAGAGTTCTCGACGAGTCCGTCCAGTGTACCCAGTATCCACTGAGCACCCATATATCATCTCTGATGTCAAACACCAATGGATATGGGACCATCCATCGCCCATCTGCATTGGTGGTGAAGGTATACGCTAGTCTACACTGGTGTATCGATGCCCTGTCTCGATACACCCACGACTAAGAACATTAAAGGATGAACTTATAGACTACCACGGTCCCACTAGTACGATCTGCATCATAATCCTGGTAGTCAAGTACACATCCTAAGGGCTTTACCAACATGTAACAATAAGACAGTATCAAGAGACAAGTATACATGTTAAGATAAAGAGCAACCAGATAGCATACTATCAAGTCGAGCAAGAAAGTCCTCTCTATATATGTCGAAGCATCCAATATATTATACATCATATGTACAATAATGGCCTCTAGGGCAAACATACAACTAACAATCTCCCACTTGCACTAGGGCCAGCTGCTGTAGTATCACATACCCAGCGTACCGAAGAGTCTCTCGAACTGTATCAGGGGAATGGCCATCGTGAGTGGATCCGCTGTGTTGTTCTTCATATCAACTCTCCTGACCTCGATCTCCCGGCGATCAACAATCTCCCGGATCAAGTGATACCGCCTCAGAATATGCCTGGATTGCTGATAGGACCTGGGTTCCTTGGCCAATTCCACCGCTCCATTGTTATCACAATACAAAGGTATTTGATGCTCAATGGATGGAACCACACCAAGTTCAGTTATGAACTTCTTCATCCAGACAGCCTCTTTGGCAGTATCGTTGGCAGCGATGTATTCAGCCTCCATCGTCGAGTCTGCAACGGTTTCCTACTTAGAACTCTTCCAGCAAACTGCCCCTTCATTGAGGGTAAAGATAAATTCCAAAAGCGACTTAGAGTCGTCCTTATCACTCTGGAAGCTCGAATCGGTAAAGGACTCCACTTGGAGTTCTCCATTACCATACACCAAGAGCATCTCTTTAGTCCTTCTCAAGTACTTGAGAATGCTCTTCACAGCTGTCCAGTGACTCTCTCCAGGATCTGCTTGTTACCTACTCACTACACATAGTGAGTGTGCTACATCAGGTCTGGTATATAGCATCGCGTACATGATAGAGCCTACTGCCAAAGCATAGGGTATCGCTTGCATGCGAGCTCTCTCCAAATCAGTCTTGGGAGACATCTCTTTGGAGAGAGTGAGTCCAGAGATCATGGGCAAAAACCCACGCTTGGATTCATCCATAATAAACCTCTTTAGTACGATGTCAATGTACCTGGATTAGGACAATCCCAGTATCCGTTTAGATCTATCTCTATAGATTTTAATCCCCAAGATGTAGGAGGCATACCCTAGATCTTTCATTGAGAATCTTTGTGATAAGAAGAGCTTGACTGATTGCAGCATAGGAATGTCATTTCCTATCAAGAGTATGTCATCCACGTACAATACGAGGAAGACAACCTTACTCTCTGCCACCTTCTTGTATTTACAAGGTTCATCTACGTTTTTGACGAAATCAAACACTTTGATAACGACATCAAAGCAGATGTTCCAACTCCGCGATGCTTGCTTTAACCCGTAAATGGATTTATGCAGCTTGCACACCTTTCCGCTGCTTCCACTGTCTACGAAGCCCTCTGGCTGAGTCATTGTACACGCACTCTTCCAAATCACCATTTATAAAGGCGGTCTTAACATCCATTTGCCAGATTTCGTAATCATGGTATGCAGCGATGGCAAGCATGATCCGGATGGACTTAAGCATAGACACTGGAGAAAAGGTTTATTCATAATCGACACTTGGTCGTTGACGAAAACCCTTTGCAACAAATCTAGCTTTGAAAGTCTCAACTTTTCCATCTACACCAATTTTCTCCTTAAAGATCCATTTTCTCTTAATGGGTTTTACCCCTCCAAGAGCATGTTCCAATGTCCATACTTTGTTGGTGTACATGGATTTCATCTCAGATCGCATTGCATCCAGCCATTTCACAGAGTCTCCACTCGTGATGGCCTACTCGAAGCTATTCGGGTCATCATCAGCCATGATGCAATCCTCGCTTCCACCATCAATGAGAAAATCGTAGTATCTCTTAGGTGGATGAGGAACCCTACTAGATCGGCGGAGAGGCTGAGGTTCGTTGGGAACTACCGAATCCTCTGGTTCCACCAAATCTTCATTTGCATTTTGTGCTGCTGGAACTTCTTCCAGTTCAACCTCTTTGCCACTAATTTCTTTTACAAGAAATTCCTTTTCCAAAAAGGTGGCGTATTGAGAAACAAACACTTTTTGTTCCTCAGCGTGGTAGAAAATATATCCTTGTGAATTCTTTGGATATCCCACAAACTTGCAATGATCTGATCGTGCCTCTGTTAGTTGTATGTATGCCCTAGAGGCCAGTATTGTACAGATGATGTATATTATATTGGATGCTTGGACATATATAGAGAGGACTTTCTTGCTCGACATGATAATATGCTATCTGGTTGCTCTTTACTTTAACATGTATACTTGTCTCTTTATACTGTCTTATAGTTGCATGTTGGTAAAGCCCTTAGGATGTGTACTTGACTACCTGGACTATGATGCGGATCATACTAGTGGGGACATAGTAGTCCATAAGTACATCCTTCAAGGTCCCTAGTCGTGGGTGTATCGAGACGGGGCATCGATATACCAGTGTAGACTAGCGTATACGCTTCTCGACCCATGAGATGGGCGATGGATGATCCCATATCCATTGGTGTTTGACATCAGAGATGGTATACAGGTGCTCAGTGGAGACTGGGTACACTGGACGGACTCGCCGAGAACTCCCAGATGGTATTATACCTCACGTCAGATGGCAGTTCTCTGGTGACACTTGTGTAGGTTAGTCTGTAGACCCGAGATCGTCATAGAGTCTTGTGTGATTCCCACCGTGCTTTGATTTCCACCTTACTACGTCCATGAGGGCGTGCAAAACGGTGGTTTTTGGGTACAGTCCCGAGTCACATGGAAGCAATGAGCGATAGGAGGGGTTTCGTCTCTCCCGGTATTGGGGGTTGATGTTGCGCTGTGCTCGATTGGCCGTAACAGGGAAGTCCCTGGCCAAGGCTGATTAGAGATTTACTGGTAAGTGTTACCAGTAGTTTCTTGACCCGTTATGAGCCTCACATCGGCATGACTTATCGGTTATTGGGGTCTGACGTTTACCACCCCTAGACTTGATATGCGACATATCAGACGAGGAGACAGAACTGTACGGGAAGTGTTACCAGCAGGCTTTTTACAGGAGTTGGAGCGGGCTTGCTTGCTGATCTTCTGATCGCTCAATACCCGGGTGGCCGTTACGTCCAGCTAGTACCGCTGACGGCTTGTGGGTGCTTGATGTGATCATCACCTACGGCCGGCGTATTGACGAGTCTTTAGAGTCCTACACAGAGGTTTTACTGGCTCAGGCAAAACGAAATAGGAGCACGTATGTGATATGTGCGAGACCTAGAATAAATGTGAGTATGTGATACTGTATTCTATTCTCGTGACTTTTTGTATCGGTCGGTTATATATGATATGACCGGGTTATCGAATCAAGTGTTGATTCGATAAGTCGATACGATGATTGTTAGTCGGTTATATGAGATATGATCGGATTATTAAGTCAAGTGTTGATTTAATGATTAAGTGTATAATTGTATATTAGATATACTAGTTTACATTTACTAACACTTGTTCACTTTAGGGTTTTTCTCACACTTGCACACTTGAATATATATATATATATATATGATATATATATTAAAAGTGTTTTCTTTTGTATCATGGTTGTTGATACACTAAACATGGGTGTACAAGACACACACCATTCTATATTTAAATGGTGGTTTACATTTATTTAAGGTAATTACAAATTAGTGGAATTTTTGATAAGCATGAAGCTTGTAGAAGATTGTGGTTGCTTTGAAAAAGTCCACTTGTTTTGTTTTACTTTAGATCTTTGTTTAACCTAACCATCTAGATTAGCTATGGTTATGTCTCTACAAGAGTTAGTATATGATACTCACTCACCATGGTTAGCACACTCACTTAATCATTATCCTCATTTCTTTTCTTTTGTTCATCATCTTCTTCTTCATTGAGCAAGAGAAAAGCTTGCTAGGGTTTGATCTAAAGTGAGAAAGAAAGTGAGAAACAAAATTCTAAAGGGAACCCACTTCCTATTTCTCCAACCTCTACTAGATTAGTACTTTAGTATAGGGTGTTTGCTTCACTAATTCTCAAGTTAGTTAAGTGGAAGCTTGAGTCGGAATTCTCTCGACGTAGATCATGGGACGGTCTACAAAGGTTGTATATCGCATTCCCTTTAGTGTAAAGTTGTTTACATGCCATTTGTTTCTCCTAAACTCTAGTTAACGATCTTGCTTAGGGTTGCGCGGCACATAAAACTTTAATTTTGGCATGGTCGATGCCTTGTAGAGCCTCGTTAGCGTGCCTAGTAACCCTACAGCCTCGAGTTTGTCCGGATTTTGCCTCTTGACATAGGACGGACAACCCCATATCTTAACTCGTTTAAAATATGGTCTCTTCCCACTCCATATCTCATATGGTGTGGTAGGTACAGATTTGGATGGAACTTGATTCAATAGGTATGCTGTTGTTGATTGGAATATTTTCTGACGTGTATATGTAAAAAGTAACGACAATCAAAAAATTATATTGACCGCAATCAAACCACGGTGTCGGATGTAGTTAATGAATGAGTGCGGATCGTCCACAGGGATTGTGCAATTCAATTGTATTTTGATACTTTTGAAATGAAATGTTAAACAACAATAAACGAAAACATGATTCAAGATGTGATTTGTATTCCAGTGTCACTATCCTTTACTCAAGAATCAAGAAACTATAAACAATCAAGAATCGGTTGTTTTGATAATATTTCCAATCAACACTCAAGAATATAAGAGAGGCTCGTAGGAGTCGATCGGATCTTTAGACGTGATGTAATCTAAAGGGTTTCGTGTTCTTGTCCTTCGAAGAATTGATACTAGATCAATGGTGATCGACGAGAGTTAGGGTTTTCTTGATGAAATTAGGGTTTCATCTCTTAACCCTTATTCTTTCGAGGATACCATTTATATTCTAGCCTCTAGCAATTCCAAGAAACGATCGGAACTCCCCAATCTCGAGCGATGTCGATCAAGAAAGCATCGCAACGAATTGGGTCGTCGATTCTTGAACTTGCTAGGGTTTACAAACTCGTGGGATTCAAGAATCGATTACAAATTTGTTACATAATCATACTAAAGATCGTTTCGACTCCCCGACGAGCGGAGTTTTATTCACACATCACCACAAAGACAATATTCAAGAATAGGAATGATAACATGATGCGGAATTTAAAGAAAACAAGATAAAAGAATATCACCTTTTATTTAATCAACAATTTCAATACATTCTTTCAAGAATCTACAAGAAGAAGAAATCGATCGTTGACTCGGCTTCGCTCGTTTCCGTGGATCGTGGATCTACTTTGATCTCTTGCCCGATTGAAGATCGGCTCGGCTCATAAAAGGATTGAAGGCATCTTGCTTGGCTTGCACTCAAGATCTTGAATTGTGGTTGGATTTAGGGTTAGGGTTTCCTACAAGCTCTCTCACTAAACTTGAGGAAGAGGGGATGAAGAAAGAGATTGATTTTCTAAACTTTTCCAAAATTGAATCCTAAGGTTGAATAATATGGTTCAATCCTTTTTTTTTAAATGATGAGCCTAGGGTCTTATTTATAGAGCTCCCAAACCCTAGGTTAGATTTGAATTAGAACTTTCCCTCCCAAAGTTTGTTGAAGGGTTTCTAGAAGGAGTTTGTTAGGAGTTAGCTTAGGGTTTAAGCTAGGGTTTAGGGAAAGTTCTAGAAAGATTAGGCTAGTTTGGGTGTTTGCTGATCTGGAGGAAGTATCTGGGATATTCTGGAAGTTTGTGATCATTTCTGAGCAGTGGGAACTGAAACAGGAGTTTTGGTGAAATTTGAGGAGCTGAGTTACTGGGCCCGCCGCGCAACCGCCGCACAATGTGCATATATGCCGCGCTTCCGCCGCGCATTGTTGGCCTTGGGATCTGTGCCTTCTTCTGCTGCTTGGTACTGCTGTTTGTAGCTTTCTTTGATGTTTAGATTTGTACTTCCTCTTCTGTGTTGATACCAGATTTGAGTTAAGTGAGTTTACGAGCAATTGTAATGGTCGAGCAAGCTTCTCTTTTCCTGCACAGACTTCGAAACAGGGGTTGCAAGATATAGAAAATATGCTATGTAATGCAATGCAGTCAATTTCCCTAGAAATGCCGGTTTTAAGGTCGAATACATGTAATCTGATATTTTGCTACCGATTTGCTAATATGTGAATTATGAATACCGTACACTTCTATATGGATGCAAATGATGAGGAAATTGCCTGTTAAAATATGCAATATTTTCGACTGATCAAATACCCCCAAACTTAATTTCGATCGTCTCGAGCGAATGTTTTATTAAAAAGAGAAGAAGAAAATAAAGAAAGAGAAAAACTAACTAGCACACTTTCGTAGGCAACACGATTGCACTGAGCATGTGCAACAAGCCTTTAAACCTCTAGGTGTCCCTAGTAGGAGGAGTGTTGTCTCCTGAGGGTTTTCAGCGGATTGCACCCACAAAATCCAATAATAAAAGCAAGATCATGAATATTACATTTAAAGAAGAGAATTGTAAAAGAAAAGCTTTGAAAATTAGGGTTTCCAACTAAGCTAGCTTTTCGGTTGTCATGAGCCCTATCTTAATGGTCATGAAAAGATGTCAGAAATCACGTCCTCCCTCAATAAAACATCGTCTTATTCTTCATTCCTATCTTTATTCCAAACATTGATCATATCACCCTGCGTGTGTGTAAAGACATCCCTACACCCGGAGAATTCAATTCAAGCTATCATACCCTTGCCCATCGGCCTCAGTACTTCTTGGCAAACGAGATTGCTTACACACTTTCATGCGACCGTTAATACTTCTTGAGGTACTAACCGACCGATTACTAATGTGCTTGCATGCTTGGTGTATTTTCCTCGTCTTGCACCACCTCAGGCATAGCAGTGACTCCCAGACCAGTTGACCTTGGGGCACTAGGTGAAGAAGCACCCTTTTGCTATATATTTTTATTGCCCTCGGTGATAACAAAACCAGTATCCATTTTTCTCACCAATTTTTTTTTTTTTTTCATACTTTTGGCTTTAAGACAAGAGCATTTCAAGGTATCCTCTACTATCCCAGGCTTCAAGACGTGTGTAAGTGCGAATAGCAGGGTAGCCACGTTCAAAATGTTTGGCTTCTAGAATAGAAACTATTTTTCAGACTTATTTTTATCCTCAGATTAGTGACGTCCTTCATCTTACTAACCCTTGGGACAACGGCTCATAACTACTTATTACTAGTTCGTATAAGAAAACTTCTAATTTTCTTAGTTTTCTAAAATTTTTCTAATCTCATGGATGTAACTTTTCACTATCTAAACTTTCATTATCTTATTTATATACAAAAAGGTGTAAATATTAAAATTATTTTTATATTTGAAAATTTTTAAATTTTTATGGGTTTTGAAAATTTTTCAATTTTTATAGATTTTTAAAAGAAATGTTTTGTGCTTATGCAGATGATATGCAAATGATGCGAAAATAAGCACAAACCTCCCCCAAACTTGTTTTCAACAGTGCCCTCACTGTTGCCGACAGCTATACCTACAAAAATCTTGTAAATCTGGGGGGAATTATTAGTGGGGGCAAAATATATAAGTGAAGAACTTTCCCCAAACTTATCTTTTACTCACCTTCATTCAAAAGATGATGCAATGATATACAGGATATGAAGGTGAGACGGAGGAATTTTAATCCAAATAAACTGGCTCTTGTAAGAACAAGAGCTCCTCCGTGGGGTCAGTGGAAAAATACGGCTTTAGTCTATGTCCATTTACTTTGAAAACAGTGCCGTTTTTAACATTTTCTACTTCTACTGCCCCGTGCGGGAATACAGACCGCACAACAAAAGGTCCCTTCCAATGAGATCGGAGCTTACCCGCGTAAAGGTGTAATCGTGAATCATAAAGAAGGACTTGTTGACCAGGTAAAAATGTTTTCCATAAAATGCTTTTATCGTGAAAAACCTTAGTCCTATTCTTTGTGATTACAGCATTATCATAAGCTTCATCGCGGAGTTCGCTTAGCTCGTTAAGTTGCAGCTTCCGAAAGTTGCAAGCAAGGTTTAGATCAAAATTTATTTCCTTTATAGCCCACAATGCTTTATGTTCTATCTCAACAGGTAGATGACATGCTTTTCCAAACACTATCCTATATGGAGACATTCCTAGGTCGGTCTTATATGCAGTCCTGAATGCCCAAAGAGCATCCGTCAATTTGGTCGACCAGTCTTTTCTATTCTTAGCAACAGTTTTCTCCAGGATAAGTTTGATTTGTCTGTTTGAGATCTCAGCCTGCCCGCTTGTTTGAGGGTGATAGGGTGTAGAAAGTCGGTGGTTGATTGAGTATTTTCGCATCAGAGTCTCGAAAGATCTGTTGCAGAAGTGTGTCCCATTATCACTAATGATAGCGCGTGGGTGTCCAAATCGCGAAAAGATATTCTCTTTTAAGAACTTAATGACAACTTTCCTGTCATTAGTGCGACATGGAATGGCTTCTACCCACTTGGAGACATAATCAACCGCCAGCAAAATGTACAGATTCCCAAAGGAGTTGGGAAAAGGACCCATAAAATCAATGCCCCAAACATCAAACATTTCAACAACCAAGATGGGTTGCTGAGGCATCTCATTCCTCTGGGATATTCTACCCGTATACTGACATTGTGTACAGGTTTTGCAATACTCAAATGCGTCCTTGAATAAGGTCGGCCAGTAAAATCCACATTGCAAAACCTTTTCCGCTGTCTTTCTAGGACCAAAGTGACCCCCACAAGCCTGATCATGACAGAATGAAAGAACACTCTTGAACTCTTCATTTGGGACGCACCGGCGAATGATCTGATCAGGACAATATTTAAACAAATAGGGCTCGTCCCAGTAATAGTGTTTTACTTGGGAAAGAAAACGATATTTGTCCTGTTTTGACCAATCGCTCGGTATAAGTCCCGTGGCATGATAGTTCACAATATCCCTGAACCATGGTTCAGCAGATATGCTCAAGAGTTGTTCATCAGGGAATGAGTCATTGATCGGCAGGGTCACAGGGGAAGAAACGATGCGTGAAAGGTGATCAGCTACTACGTTTTCACATCCTTTCTTATCTTTGATAACAAGATCAAATTCTTGTAACAGTAGGATCCAACGTATTAGTCGACCTTTTGCATCTTTCTTCGCCAGAAGATGTTTTAAAGCGGAATGGTCAGTATATACAACTATAGGTGAGCCGATTAAGTAAGGCCTGAATTTTTCTAACGCAAATACAACCGCTAAAAGCTCTTTCTCGGTGGTTGTGTAATTGATTTGCGCATCATTCAGGGTCTTACTAGCATAGTAAATCACGTGTGGCATCTTATCAATGTGCTGTCCTAAGACTGCACCTACTGCAAAATCAGATGCGTCACACATCAGCTCGAAGGGGTAGTCCCAATTTGGTGATGATAAAACGGGGGCTGTGGTGAGTGAGTGTTTAAGTGAGTCGAAAGCTGTCTCGCAATCCGAGTCAAAATGGAAGGTCGTATCCTTGGCCAGGAGTAGTGTTAAAGGTCTAGCAATTTTGCTAAAGTCCTTTATGAATCTCCTATAAAAGCCTGCATGGCCAAGGAAAGAGCGAATATCTTTGACGCTTTTGGGATGAGGCAGGTTTTGAATGACATCTACTTTAGCTCTGTCAACCTCAATGCCTTTCTGTGAAATGACATGTCCAAGGACTATTCCTTCTTGGACCATAAAGTGGCATTTTTCCCAGTTTAATGTCAAGTTCTTCTCTTTGCAACGAGTAAGAACAGCGTCTAGATTCGCTAGGCAATCAGAAAAAGAGTCTCCAAAAATCGAGAAGTCGTCCATAAAGATCTCCAAAAAATTCTCTACCATATCAGAGAATATCCCCATCATACACCGCTGAAAGGTAGCGGGAGCATTGCATAACCCAAAGGGCATGCGACTGTAAGCAAAGGTACCAAAAGGACAAGTAAAAGTGGTTTTATCTTGATCCTTTTTGGCGATGGGGACCTGGTTGTAGCCTGAGTAACCGTCCATAAAACAATAAAACTCTCGTCCCGCTAAGCGTTCCAGCATTTGATCAATAAATGGTAGAGGAAAATGATCTTTCCTCGTAGCAGCGTTGAGTTTTCTATAATCGATGCATACACGCCACCCAGTTTGGGCGCGTGTTTGAATCAACTCATTCGCTTCATTTGTGATAACTGTGATGCCGGATTTCTTAGGAACGACATGTATAGGACTCACCCACTGGCTATCGGAGATGGGGTAGATAATACCATTATCTAAGCACTTGACGATTTCTTTCATGACAGCTTCCTTCATGACGGGATTCAACCGTCTCTGTGGTTCTCGGGTCGGTCTGGCATCATCCATCACATGTATATGATGTTCAACTATCAAGGGACTAATCCCTTTGATGTCCGCCATACTCCAACCAAACGCCTCTTTGTTAGATCTCAATACCGATAAAAGGGCATTCTCTTGCTCTGATGCAAGAGAAGCGGAAATGATAACCGGTAATGACTCGTTCTCACCAAGATAAGCATATTTCAGGTGAGAAGGTAAAATTTTGAGATCTAACTCAGGCGGAGAAATGATAGAAGGAAGGGTCATAGATTGATTTTTGGATCTACAAAGAAGCTCAGAGCCTGTGAAAGATACAGACTCAGGTGGAGAAAAGTCAGAAGTGCAGGACTCATGTGTAGCTAAAGTGTCCTCACTAAGATCATGTGTGAAATCAAACAGAGATGTGCTAATGTCATCGAGTTCAGTCAAGCAAAGATCCTCAGCTCCACAACTATCGGGAGCGATCTCATGGACAGAGCACACATCTAAAATATGAGCACTAGGTTCTGACGGCTGACTTCCAACTCTATAGATATTTAGTTCAATGGTCATATTTCCAAATGATAAATTCATTGAACCATTTCTACAGTTTATAACAGCGTTGGAAGTGGCAAGGAAAGGACGACCTAGAATCACCGGAATTTGGCCCCGGGGGTTTGCTACAGGATGTGTGTCGAGCACAATGAAGTCTACAGGGAAAACAAATTCCCCGACCTTTATCAATACATCCTCTAATTCACCCCTTGGTTTGGTGATAGATCGGTCTGCCATCTGGAGAGTGCAATGAGCAGGTTTCAGCTCTCCAATCCCTAATTGCTCATAGACAGAATAAGGTAACAGGTTAACACTCGCGCCAAGGTCTAACAGAGCACGATTTATGTTTTTACCCCCAATCGAAATCGAAATTGTAGGACAACCTGGGTCCTTTCTTTTCTTTGGAAGCTGGGGTATAAAAGCAGTGCTGATGTTATTAGACATAAAGACCTTCTTCGGCACTTGGGTCTTCCTCTTCCTAGTGCACAAGTCCTTAAGAATCTTCGCATAAGCGGGGACTTGCTGAATCGCATCTAGGAGAGGGATATTGATGTTAACCTGTTTGAACATCTCTAAAATTTTCTCCATATGAGGACTCGTTTTATTAGCCCTTAGCCGGTTCGGGTAAGGTGCTTTCGCAATAAGCGCGGGGTCCATCATAGAAGAAGGAAAGGGGGGTAGACGAGGTCCCAAAGGAGGTGTGGGGACCGTCTGTGGAGAACTATAAGGGTTGGGTGAAGGTGTTGAGCCTAAAGGGAAATGGAGAATAGGCTCGTGCGAAGGTGGTTTGGTAGAAGAAGAAGGATCAGAAGGTGAAGTGTGTGTGTGTGGGAAAGACTCAGCCGGGGTGTTGATATGATTTTCAGTATCATCAATACCTTCCCCGACATGATTATTCAGCACTCTTCCCGATCTCAACGTTGTAATGGCATTTACATTGTAATGCCCAGGATTCTGTAGGGGTTGAGAGGGAAGTTTCCCTTTTTCTCTCGCACTCATTTCGGCTTTTAAGCGTGCGATTTCAGCTTCCATCGATTTGATACTCTCAGCTTGGGACGCTGAGTTTTTCTTTATTTCACTGACGGAAGATCTAACTTCAGTCGAAACATCCATGAAATTTGATAAAAGTGATTTCATGGTTTGAGTGAATTGAGAGAAATCGTCAGAACAGGGCTGCATAGGATTAGACTGTGCAGGAGTGTTGCCCTGGTTTTGGAAATTTTGTGACTGGTAGGGATGCTGAGTGAGTTGTAGGGGTTGCTGTTGTGGTGGAGGAAGAGCCCGTTGAAATTGATTCGTGTTTGGAACCGTGTTTTGAGATTGTGATTGGTTCCAAGCAAAATTCGGGTGGTTCCTCCAACCCTGATTGTAAGTGGAAGAATATGGATCGTTTCGAGGTCGTTGAAATGCGGCATTAGAATGCTCGTGACCTTGAAACGCAGAGTTTAATGGACATTCTTCCGTTAAATGTGACGGATCAGAACAACACCCACAAACAGTTTTGGGGAGCGACATTGGGTTTAGGGAGGCTGCTGCAAATTTGTGTTCCATAGCGTCGAGCTTCTTTTGCATGGCTGCCATTTCAGCTCGAACACCTATGGACACATCTATTTGGTGTACGCCACCCCTATTCAATGGTTGTGTTCCACTCTCCCAAATTAGTGATTTTTCAGCGAACTCTTCTAAGTATCGCCAGGCTTCCCCGTCATCTTTAGTCATAAATGTACCTTGACACATGTTTTCAAGGCTCTGTTTAGTGCTAGGGTTGCTGCCCTCATATATGATTCGGCAAAGCTCCCATCTCGGGATGCCGTGATGAGGACATTGAACTAATAGATCCTTGAAACGTTCAAAGTATTTTGAAAATGGTTCGGCAGGGAGCTGGGCAAATTGGTTCAGTTCGCTACGGATTCGAGCCGTCTTTTGGACTGGGTAAAATTTCTTAAGGAATGCAGCGACGAATTCTTCCCAATTCGTAATAGAGTGTGCGGTGGTGTTATATAGCCACTTCTCGGCTATATCGCACAAAGTAAATGGAAGAAGTCGTAGACGCATCGCATCCACTGAAAGTTGAGACGTACCCATCATTGCGCAAACGTTTTCAAATTTGGTAATGAAAACGTAAGCGTCCTCGGTCTCGAGTCCGTGGTATTTGGGTAAAAGATTGATATACTGGGGCTTTATTTCAAAGTTGTCCCCATTGGCTGGTGGTGTGGATAAGCAGGTCGAAAGAAGACCTCTATGTGGATAGCATCTTTCCTGGAGAGAAATGTGGGGTGGAGTAGGATTCTGCGCACCTACGGACGGTGGCAGATTAGGGTTAAAGAAGTTTGATGGATTCGGATCCATCGGTGTGGGTGTGGTAGTAGGTAAAGAAAAGGTAAATGGAGAATTACCGACTTCGGAGTCGATAGGAGGTACGCGGACTAAACGGGCACTAGAATCCCGTGTCCAGCCTATCTTGTACTAAAAAGGGTTAGTACAAGTGGCAGCGTGAATTTATAATTAGGGGAAATGATATGAATGTGGTGTTTGTTTTGAAAAAGAATACGGATTTTTGAAAAAATGATGCAACAAAACAAATGCAACACACAAAAAACCTAAAATCTAAGGGTCACCTAGGTCAAAGCTCTAGACCGCTCCTAACTGCCAAAAGACAAGTCGCAGGATAAATCCTCCACTGCCTCTTTGTTCCCCTGTGGCCGGATAAGTGCCAGGTAAGTGGGAAGGAACCACCACTACAGTGGGCCTAATTAATAACCACTAGCCTTAGACACACTCGCCTTAGGCACCACAGAAAAACGCAGATAAGCAATGAATTACCCACGGCCTTCTCTTGTCCTAATTGAGCGCGACGGTCCTTAGAGTCATTTCTAGATTTCTTTTAATTAATGAGGGTCAATGCGGATGCAAGTTTTGTGGTTTTCGGGGCCTAGGAAGGGTAATGAAATCCCCACCTAATTTGAATTTGGTCGTGCCCCTTAAATTTCCGTATTAATATGCAACAACCACAAGAATCAAAAACACGCACAAATTTATTTAGCTTTCCGGCGCTGGGATTTATTTGCAAAGAAACCTGCACAAAATATTAGTTGGAGCAGATAAAGAAGGAGATAAGAAAGTAAGTGTCTCACAGAGAAAAATTGGCACAGAGAAGAGCTTGAACCGCGGCTCTTCCGCCGCAAAAGCTGACTATTGCCGCTCTTCCGCCGCGGAATTTTGGGATCAGTGCACCAAAATTTTTGCACTAGCTTCTGTTCACCTACATAGCTCTCTGGAATGCTCAGAAAAATTTTTCTCCAGCTCCAATGATTCCAGATTTTCTCGCAACAAATCACAGCACACGTATTAGTGTTTGCACGAATTTAGATCTAAAAAATATAATGGAATAAATTGTTCAACTCAAATTTCAAAATACGAACTATTAGCGCACTATCCCCGGCAACGGCGCCATTTTGATTGAAATATTTTCTGACGTGTATATGTAAAAAGTAACGACAATCAAAAAATTATATTGACCGCAATCAAACCACGGTGTCGGATGTAGTTAATGAATGAGTGCGGATCGTCCACAGGGATTGTGCAATTCAATTGTATTTTGATACTTTTGAAATGAAATGTTAAACAACAATAAACGAAAACATGATTCAAGATGTGATTTGTATTCCAGTGTCACTATCCTTTACTCAAGAATCAAGAAACTATAAACAATCAAGAATAGGTTGTTTTGATAATATTTCCAATCAACACTCAAGAATATAAGAGAGGCTCGTAGGAGTCGATCGGATCTTTAGACGTGATGTAATCTAAAGGGTTTCGTGTTCTTGTCCTTCGAAGAATTGATACTAGATCAATGGTGATCGACGAGAGTTAGGGTTTTCTTGATGAAATTAGGGTTTCATCTCTTAACCCTTATTCTTTCGAGGATACCATTTATATTCTAGCCTCTAGCAATTCCAAGAAACGATCGGAACTCCCCAATCTCGAGCGATGTCGATCAAGAAAGCATCGCAACGAATTGGGTCGTCGATTCTTGAACTTGCTAGGGTTTACAAACTCGTGGGATTCAAGAATCGATTACAAATTTGTTACATAATCATACTAAAGATCGTTTCGACTCCCCGACGAGCGGAGTTTTATTCACACATCACCACAAAGACAATATTCAAGAATAGGAATGATAACATGATGCGGAATTTAAAGAAAACAAGATAAAAGAATATCACCTTTTATTTAATCAACAATTTCAATACATTCTTTCAAGAATCTACAAGAAGAAGAAATCGATCGTTGACTCGGCTTCGCTCGTTTCCGTGGATCGTGGATCTACTTTGATCTCTTGCCCGATTGAAGATCGGCTCGGCTCATAAAAGGATTGAAGGCATCTTGCTTGGCTTGCACTCAAGATCTTGAATTGTGGTTGGATTTAGGGTTAGGGTTTCCTATAAGCTCTCTCACTAAACTTGAGGAAGAGGGGATGAAGAAAGAGATTGATTTTCTAAACTTTTCCAAAATTGAATCCTAAGGTTGAATAATATTGTTCAATCATTTTTTTTAAAATGATGAGCCTAGGGTCTTATTTATAGAGCTCCCAAACCCTAGGTTAGATTTGAATTAGAACTTTCCCTCCCAAAGTTTGTTGAAGGGTTTCTAGAAGGAGTTTGTTAGGAGTTAGCTTAGGGTTTAAGCTAGGGTTTAGGGAAAGTTCTAGAAAGATTAGGCTAGTTTGGGTGTTTGCTGATCTGGAGGAAGTATCTGGGATATTCTGGAAGTTTGTGATCATTTCTGAGCAGTGGGAACTGAAACAGGAGTTTTGGTGAAATTTGAGGAGCTGAGTTACTGGGCCCGCCGCGCAACCGCCGCACAATGTGCATATATGCCGCGCTTCCGCCGCGCATTGTTGGCCTTGGGATCTGTTCCTTCTTCTGCTGCTTGGTACTGCTGTTTGTAGCTTTCTTTGATGTTTAGATTTGTACTTCCTCTTCTGTGTTGATACCAGATTTGAGTTAAGTGAGTTTACGAGCAATTGTAATGGTCGAGCAAGCTTCTCTTTTCCTGCACAGACTTCGAAACAGGGGTTGCAAGATATAGAAAATATGCTATGTAATGCAATGCAGTCAATTTCCTTAGAAATGCCGGTTTTAAGGTCGAATACATGTAATCTGATATTTTGCTACCGATTTGCTAATATGTGAATTATGAATACCGTACACTTCTATATGGATGCAAATGATGAGGAAATTGCCTGTTAAAATATGCAATATTTTCGACTGATCAGTTGTCTCAAGCGCATAACCCCAAAAGGAAATAGGTAACTCAGCGGTGTTTATCATAGAGCGCACCATATCTAATATGGTGTGATTCCTCCGTTCCGATACACCGTTGTGTTATGGTGTATACGGAGGAGTAAGCTTAGAGAGAATCCCATTCTCTTTTAGAAAGTCCAGGAACTTCGTGCTCAAGTATTCACATCCTCGATCAGATCGAAGGATTTTAATACTTTTACCCGTTTGGTTTTCGACTTCGGATTTATATTCTTTGAATTTCTCAAAAGCTTCAGACATGTGTTTCATCAGGAACACATATCTGAATCTTGAGAGATCGTCAGTGAATGTAATGAAGTACGATGAACCATTCCTGGCATGTGTAGACATGGGACCGCATACATCACTATGTATGAGTCCCAAGAGTTCTGTAACTCTCTCCCCTTGTCCTGTAAACTGAGTTTTGGTCATCTTGCCTTTGAGACATGACTGGCAAGTGACATAAGATAAAAATTCGAACGGATTCAAATATCCATCCTTATGCAACTTAGCTAACCGTGTCGCATTGATTTGACCTACTCTACAATGCCACAAGAAGGATTCGTTCATTTCTGAACTCTTCCTCTTGTGTGTGTTTTGTATATTGAGAACTGTGGTTTGATCTAGAATGTATATGCCATTATTTAACGAGCCTGATCCAATCAACTTTTGATTCAGGAAAATGTTCACAACATTATCCTGTACCACAAAATTATATCCTTCTTTACTTAGTAAAGAAACTGATATAAGATTGCATATCAGGGTCGGAATGTAATACCATCCTTTCAGAATCAATGTATTGCCACTTGGTAACACAACGTGATATTCGCCAACCGCTTTGGCTGCAACATTTGCCCAATTCCCTACTCTTACGGAATGATCACCCATTCCCAGTTCTCTATCTTTCCGTAACCTATGTAACATATTACATATATAGGATCCTGATCCGCTATCTAATACACAGGATGTAGAGTGAACTGAGAAACAGTTCTCAATAACTAACACACCCGAAGAAGATGCATCGGCATACTTATTCTTCGTTTGGGCGGCGTGGGAATCCGGATATTCCCCTATTCTCTGTTCAGTCTTATAACGATTATAAAAAAGAACAGAACCAACGTTCTCCAGCACAGTATAACATGCGGGTTCGGTCAATACATCCATATTATTATCTTTATTAAGACGTGACATGGTCGCTACCAGGAGAGAGAAGAAAACACTTTAGCGTATGCTCTTGCAAGATCAGATTGGTTATTATTTTATCTAATCAGGATGGCTCCTACAGTTTTTATCAAATCTTCCTTCAAACCCTAAAAGGAAAGACTAGCCGGGATTAGTTACACCCTACAATTTGGCCAATCTTTCAGCCAGGCCAGTGCCGGTACTTTGAGGGAGGTTCCCCATGCTTTCGCACGGACCTAATTAAAATAAACCTCATTTTCCTAGAGGCATAACCCCGTTGGCACCTTTATAGACACTTACTTGATCGGCTAATTGTCATGTGTAAAACTCTCCCAGGAGTAACTCTTACTCACAGTGGGTATCGGGATCCAACTATCTCATAGAAGGTATGCAATCTCATTGTAAATTTCAACACTTGAAATTCGCGATAATATTTTGCCCCTAGCAACTTATGATCTTAACATAGTCAACGAATCATAAGAGCTAGCCAAGTTCAACCCGTCATTTCCTGATTGAATTAAACCCACCCGCACGACCCTTAACATAGTCAACAAAGTCGTATGACTACCTTAATCCAATCGCATCTCATGCTTTAGCAGATAAGCACTAATTAGCTACCGCACACTACGCCTTAACATAGTTAACAAACGTAGCACGAATACTAAGTAGAACTTATCTGAAATGACGATGGGCTACGACAGATTTTTCTGAACACCTTTTGCATAATGAACTTGATATCATTGTAGAATCGAGTGAATTTTGAAAAGGAGTGTTTTTGAGGCTTTTACTAGTTTTGCTAAAGTGGTCATTCCTGGTGAAGGGATCTCGGCTCTATCCTCATCGAATAAGGTGCGTGATATATCATATATTTCACTATGCAAAGCAGAAACTATAAAAGTGATCAAAAGACAAACCGAATATTGTAGCATCTCCCAGTTATTGCTAAAGAGGTCACTCCCGTTGTAACGCCTGAGATTTCGGTTAGTGTTAGTTTAGGCGAAAATGCGGGTTTACTGTAAAAAGTTTACCAATTCTGGTTCCTCACATTTTATAACATTTAAATATTATTTTAATATTATTTATTATGGGCATGCACGCACGTGTGTACGTTAATGTGAGGGTTTGTTTGTGTTAATCTAGATTAGTGACCATGACAACTTAACCCTAATCTAATCCTTTGCTTTATCCTAATCCTTGTTTTAATCTTATCCTTAACCTTTCCCTAGATAATTGTTGTGAGAGAGAGATATTTACTTTGGTTTTTGTTTGTGTGAGGTAGTGGCATGTGAGTCATGCTTGCATTAATGTGAGAATTAATGCAAGAGTGCACTCACCTTAATCTCACCTCACTCTCTCTCTTTATATTTTCCTTCACTCATTTCTCTCTCACTTAATCCCTTCTCATATTTCTTCATCCCTCTCTCATATAAACTGAACACTTGAACTTGTAAGTCCACATTGCCCACCCCGGTGCTTGCGGGGAGGCGGAAAACGGTATAAAAATCGGATTTTTATCGAACTAGGAAACATGGACTATCAAAAGGAGGATCTTTACTAAACAAAAACTAACTACAAGCTAACTAGTTTTAGCTACATGGAAGAAAGGTTATACCTTGGGCTTTATGTTCTTCTCTCCTTGCTCCTTGGAGTGAACGGATGTGATCTCCTTGTCGTCTTTTCTAGTCGAAGAAGGATCCACCCGAGAGCCTCAACCTTTCTCTTCAACTTCAAGCTAGAAGTAACTAAGAAGCTAGAAATGCTAATCCTAGAACCTTAGAAGAGAGTAGAGATTATCTTAGAATGGTTTATCTCAAGCTCATGTGTTTCTCAACTCATGAGAGGGGAGAACTTGAGAGAGAGGAAGAGGAAGAGAGAGAATCTATATGATAGAATGAAAAAAGAAATGAACCATTCTCACATATATGTGTGAATTATGTAAATTAGATAATTAGCTAGATAATTGTCATGGTTAATCAAGACTTGACCATTATCATTTCACATTAAATGCAAATTGCAAGGATCAAAGAGCATCTTTCATATGGAATGATGATGGTCAAATTGTCAACCAAGGTCAACAAGTCAAGTATGGTCAAATGGTCAACAACCCTAACCAAGCACAATTATATATAACTAATATCAATTAATCATAATACACACATAAGCATTAGGGTTAAGAAAATGACAATGGTCATTAACCATAATCAAAGTCCTCTCCCTCTGTCTCAGTCAACTGTGCATACGCACCCGTATCCATGATCCGAGGAACACGAATACAATGAGATATAACCAATCCCAAATCATATACTAGGATCCGACTTAAACCAAAGCCCGGTAGTATAAGCTGTCCGGACAGCAAACGTGCACAAGTGCGTGGATGTGAACGAACCCTGTCGCAAAACCATGCGACCTCTACTCATTTTGCCTAAAGGCGAATAACCCTCTGTGTGGGACTCTAAAGACTCAACTCTACGCTGGTAGTGGGTTTAATCACAGACCGCAAGCGGCACTAGCTGTACATAACGGTCCCTAGGTAGATGCCGATAAGAAGACTGACGAAGTGAACCCATCTGAACTTCTACTGAGCCTGAATGTGACAGTCTCCGTACAGTCCGGTCTGTTCGTCTGATACATCGCATGGCGGGCCTAGGGGGCGGTAGACGTCAGTCCCCTAATAGCGGTATAAGTCGTGTCGGAGTGTAGCCCAGAATACCCTGAGATAACACTGGAAACCTACCAGTATATCTCGCTTGCCCTGGCCAGGGACTACTTGTGTAATGGCTCTTTTGGACACAGCGCGATGTCAACCCCCAATACCGGGAGAGACGAATCCTGTCTAACCGTCACTGCCTCCAAGTGCTTCGGGACTGCACCTAACTACTACCTGTTTGCACGACTCCTTTGAGCCGTGGTAGGGTAGTAATCAAAGTACAGTGGGAACACACTCGAGGCGAAGTGACAGTATCAAGTCAGCGGACTAAGCTGTACTCATGTCACCTGGGAACTGATAACTGACGATAGGTATAATACCAACCAACAGTTCCCGACGAGTCCTGTCCAGTGTACTCGTAACCTAACGAGCACCTGCATACAATCTCAACTACGACGTACTGACGGCTGTGGGACAGACCGCCTCCCACGCTGGGATGAGAAGCGCATATGCTAGTCTACTCCGTAGTATCGATGCCCTGTCTCGATAGTCCTACGACTAGGGACCTGTATAAGGATGTTCTTATGGATTACTCAGCCCCCATGAGTGTGAGCTGTAGGGTTCCTAGGCACTCTTATGAAGGTTCTAAAGGCATCATACATGCCCGGATAAAATTTTAGACGTGCCGAATAACCCAAAGCCGGGATCTTTGCTAGATTATTAGGGTTTAACATGCAATATGATAACTTTTATCTAAGTGTGAGGGATTACAACCTTTGTAGTCCGCTCCTTCACTTCACAAGCTCCGAGTAGAAGTCCCTTTGCCGCGATGCACGATCTCCCGGACTCATGAGAGGCTCCACGACTCGAACGATCCATTCTAGCTTGTCGTAATCCAAATCTCCGATGATCTACCTTGAGGTTGCTTCGACTCAAGCTTTCTCACTCAAAAGAGAAGAACACCCTAATCCCATGGGCTAGATGAGATGAGGATGAGAGAGTAGTGATTTTGCTTTCTTTTAATATCATTTTCTCATTTTTATTCATCACTTAAGAAAATCTAGTAAGCTTTCATGAAGAAGCAAGAAGATGATCTAGAAAAGATAATGATAATCATTTTCTTTTGTGATGAATAGAAATATAAATCATATGATTGATATCTAACCATGGTCAAGGATTAATGGATGAGAATGTGTAGAGAAACAACTAGGGTTAGGGTTTGGTTAAGTTAATAATGTGTCATCACAAAATATCCTAACCTTGACAAAAGAAATAGCTTCTAGAAGGAACTTGAAGCTACTAACCCTAATCAAACCCTAACCTCAATTAATCATCCTTAAACATGTTTAACAATAAATCATATCATGTCACAATAATATATATCACATATATATTATATATTTGCAACAAAAGAAAATAATACAATTAACATATATCGCATATATATCAATGTATCATCCACTGAGAAAATGAAATAATAAAGCAAGCTAATATTAGTTAATATAATAATATATCATATATATTATTATATATTAAATCATCGAATCAACACTTGATCCGACGATCCGGCTATATCGAATATAACCGACTAATATATCATGTACCGATTCATCGAATCAACACTTGATCCGATGACCCGGTTCATATCCATATATCGCGAGAATATAATACGGTATCCCATATCGCATTATTCACGCTCCTGCGCATATCACATATGCGCCACTACTCCGTTTCGCCTGAGCCAAGAAACCTCTGTGTAGGACTCTAAAGAATCGTCAATACGCCGGTAGCAGGTGATGATCATATCAAACACCCACAAGCTGCAAGCGGTCAGCTAAACGTAACAGCCACCCAGGTATTGAGCGATCAGAAGATCAACAAGCTAGCCTTTGCGTTCTCCTGTGAATCCAACCAGTGACACTCCCGTACAGTCCGGTCTGTTCGTCTGATATGTCGCATATCAAGTCTAGGGGTGGTATACGTCAGACCCCAGTAACCGATAAGTCGTGTCGATGTATGGCTCATAACGGGTCGAGAAACTACTAGTAACACATACCAGTAAATCTCCATATCAGCCCTGGCCAGGGACTTCCAGTTATAGCCAATCGAACACAGCACAACATCAACTCCCTATACCGGGAGAGACGAATCCCCTCCTATCGCTCATTGCCTCCATGTGATTCGAGACTGTACCCAAAAGCCACCGTTTTGCACGCCCTCTTGGACGTGGTAAGGTGGAAATCAAAGCACAGTGGGTATCACACAAGACTCTATGACGATCTCGGGTCTACAGACTACCCTGTACCAGTGTCACCGGAGAACTGCCATCTGACGTGTGGTATATCACCATCTGGGAGTTCTCGGCGAGTCCGTCCAGTGTACCAAGTCTCCACTGAGCACCCGTACACCATCTCTGATGTCTAACACCGATGGATATGGGATCATCCATCGCCCATCATATGGGTCAAGATGCGTATACGCTAGTCTACTCTGGTGTATCGATGCCCTGTCTCGATATACCCTCGACTAGGAACAGTTATAGGATGTACTCATCGACTACCGCGGCCCCACTAGTATGATCTCATCATAGTCCCAGTAGTCGAGTACAGATCCTAAGGGCTTTATCAACATGTGAGAGTAAAACAGTAAACCAATACAAGTCAACATGTTAAGATAAAGTGAAAACAAATAGCATACTATCATGACGAGCAAGAAAGTCATCTCTATATATAACCAAGCATCCATTATAATATACATCATATGTACAACAATGGCCTCTAGGGCATATACATAACTAACAATCTCTCACTTGCACTAAGGCCAGCTGCTGTAGTATCTCATACCTAGCATCCCGAATAATCTCTCAGACTGTATCTGGGGAATAGCCTTCGTGAATGGATCCGCAGTGTTGTCCTTCGTATCTACTCTCCTGACCTCGATCTCCCGGCGATCAACTATCTCCCTGATCAGGTGATACCGCCTTAGAATATGTCTGGATTTCTGATGGGACCTGGGTTCCTTGGCTAAAGCCACAGCTCCATTGTTATCGCAATACAGAGGTATTGGATGCTCAATGGATGGAACCACACCAAGTTCACAAATGAACTTCTTGATCCAGAAAGCCTCTTTGGCAGCATCGTTGGCAGCGATGTATTCAGCCTCCATCGTTGAGTCTGCAACGGTATCCTGTTTGGAACTTTTCCAACATACCGCCCCTCCATTGAGGGTAAAGACAAAACCCGAATGCGACTTAGAGTCGTCCTTATCACTTTGGAAGCTGGAATCGGTAAAGGACTCCACCTGGAGTTCTCCGTTACCATACACCAAGAACATCTCCTTAGTCCTTCGCAAGTACTTGAGAATGTTCTTCACAGCTGTCCAATGACTCTCTCCAGGATCTGCTTGATACCGACTCACTACACTTAGTGAGTATGCAACATCGGGTCTGGTACATAGCATCGCATACATGATAGAGCCTACTGCCGAAGCATAGGGTATCCCTTGCATGCGAGCTCTCTCCAAATCAGTCTTGGGAGACATCTCTTTGGAGAGATTGAGTCCAGAGATCGAGGGCTGATTCCCACGTTTGGATTCTTCCATACTAAACCTCTTTAGTATGGTGTCAATGTACCTGGATTGGGACAATCCCAATATCCGTTTAGATCTATCTCTATAGATCATGATTCCCAATATGCAGGAGGCATCACCTAGATCTTTCATTGAGAATCTCTGTGATAAGAAGAGCTTGACTGATTGCAGCATAGGAATATCATTTCCTATCAAGAGTATGTCATCCACGTACAATACGAGGAAGACAACCTTACCCTCTGCTACCTTCTTATAGATACAAGGTTCATCTATATTTTTGATGAAGTCAAACTCTTTGACTACAACATCAAAACAGATGTTCCAACTCCGCGATGCTTGCTTTAACCCATAAATGGATTTAAGCAGCTTGCACACCTTCCCGCTGCTCCCACTATCTACGAAGCCCTCTGGCTGAGTCATGTACACGCTATCTTCTAAATCACCGTTTAGAAAGGCGGTCTTAACATCCATTTGCCAGATTTCGTAGTCATGGTATGCAGCAATGGCAAGTAAGATCCGGATGGACTTAAGCATAGCCACTGGAGAAAAGGTTTCGTCATAGTCCACACCTGGTCGTTGACGAAAACCCTTTGCTACAAGTCTAGCTTTGAAAGTCTCAACTTTTCCATCTACACCAAATTTCTTTTTAAAGATCCACTTGCTCCCAATGGGTTTTACCCCTTCAGGAGCATTTTCCAAAGTCCATACTTTGTTGGTGTACATGGATTCCATCTCAGATCGCATTGCATCCAGCCATTTCACAGAGTCACCACTCGTGATGGCCTGCTCGAAACTAGTCGGTTCATCATCATCAATGATGCAATCCTCGCTTCCACCATCAATGAGAAAACCGTAGTATCTCTCAGGTGGACGAGAAACCCTACTAGATCGGCGGAGAGGCTGGGGTTCGTCGGGTACTACTGAATCCTCTGGTTCCACTAAATCTTCAGTTGCGGTTTGTGGTGTTGGAACCTCTTCCAGCTCTACCTCTCTGCCACTAATTTCTTTTGCAAGAAATTCCCTTTCCAAAAAGGTGGCATGTTGAGCAACAAACACTTTTTGTTCCTCAGCGTGGTAGAAAAAATATCCTTGTGAATTCTTAGGATATCCCACAAATTTGCAAAGAACTGATCGTGCCTCGAGTTTGTCTGGATTTTGTCTTTTGACATAGGCCGGACAACCCCATATCTTAACTCGTTTAAAATATGGTCTCTTCCCACTCCATATCTCATATGGTGTGGTAGGTACAGATTTAGACGGAACTAGATTCAATAAGTATATGGCTGTCTCAAGCGCATAACCCCAGAAGGAAATAGGTAACTCAGCTTCGCTCATCATAGATCGCACCATATCTAATAGGGTCCGATTCCTTCGTTCCGATACACCGTTGTGCTGTGGTGTATAAGGAGGAGTAAGCTGAGAGAGAATCCCATTCTCTTTTAGATAATCTAGAAACTCACCGCTTAAGTATTCACCTCCTCGATCAGATCGAAGAATCTTAATACTTTTGCCCGTTTGGTTCTCTACTTCATGCTTATATTCTTTGAATTTCTCAAAAGCTTCAGACTTGTGTTTCAACAGGAACACATGTCCGTATCTAGAGAGATCGTCAGTGAATGTAATGAAGTAGGAAGAACCGTTCCTGGCATGCGTAGACATGGGACCGCATACATCGCTATGTATCAGTCCTAAGAGTTCAGTAACTCTTTCTCCGTGTCCACTAAACGGAGCTTTGGTCATTTTACCTTTGAGACATGAATGGCAAGTATCATAAGATGATAATTCGAACGGATTCAAATAACCATTTTTATGTAACTTAGCCAGTCGTGTTGCATTGATATGACCAAGTCTACAATGCCACAAGTAGGATTCGTTCACATCTGAACTTTTCCTCTTGTGTGTGTTTTGTATATTCAGGACTGTATTCTGATTTAGAATGAATATGCCATTATGTAACGAGCCTGATGCAATCAACTTTTGATCTAGGAATATGTTCATAACATTATCCTGTACTACAAAATTATATCCCTCTTTACTCAATAAAGAAACTGATATAATGTTGCACATCATGTTCGGTATATAATAGCACTCATTTAGAATCAGTGTATTACGACTTGGTAATACAAGGTGATATTCGCAACTGCTTTGGCTACAATACTTGCACCGTTCCCTACTTGAACGGAATGATCACCTTTTCCCAGTTCTCTACCTTTATGTAGCCCATGTAACTGTTTACATATGTGGGATCCTGATCCGGTATCTAATACCCAGGACGTAGGGTGAACTGAGAAACAGTTCTCAATAACTAACACACCCGAAGAAGATGCATCAACATGCATGTTCTTTTGGGCGGCGTGAGAATCCAGATATTCTCCTGTTTCCTGTTCAGTCTTATAACTCTTATAAGAAAAAACGGGTCCAACGTTCCCTTGCTCAGTACAATAATCGGGTTCAGTCAATACATCCAAATTATTATCTTGATTATGGTCTGAAATGGTCGCTACCTGGAGAGAGAGAGAAGAAAACACTTTAGCGTATGCTCTTGCAAGATTAGATTGGTTATTATCTTATCTAATCAGGATGTCTCCCACTGGTTTTATCAAATCTACCTTAAAACCCTAAAAGGTAAGATTAGCCGGGATTAATTACACTTTACAATTTTGTCAATCTTTCAGCCAGATCAGTGTCGGTACTTTGAGGGAGGTTCCCCGTGCTCTCGCACGGACCTAATTAATGTAAACCTCATTTTCCCAGAGGCGTAACCTCGTTAACACTTTTCTAGACACCTACTTGATCGGCTAATTGTCCTGTGTAAAACTCTCCCATGAGTAACACTTACTCGCAGTGGGTATCGGGATCCAACTATCTCATAGGAGGTATGCAATCTCATTGCAAATTTCAACACTTGAAATTCCCGATAATGTTTTTGCCCCTAGCGATCTATGACCTTGACTAAGTCAACAAACCATAAATCGCAAGTCAAGTTCAACCCGTACATTTCTTGATTGAATTAAACCCACCCGTACGACCCTTGACTGAGTCAACAAGGCCGTGCGAATACCCTAATCCAATCACATCTCATGTTTTAACAGATAAACACTACTTAGCTACCGTACACTACGCCTTGACTAAGTCAACAAACATAGCATGAATACTAAATAACATCTATCTGAAATGACGGAGGGCTACGCAGGTTTTTTTTCAGAAAAACCCTGAGCGTAATGAACTTGATATCGTCGTAGAATCGAGTGATGTTTTGAAAAGGAGTGTTTTTGAGGCTTTTCTTAGTTTCGCTAAAGGGGTCACTCCCGGTGAAGGGATCGTCGGCCCTTTCCTCATCGAATAAGGTGCAGGATATATCATATATACCGCTGTGCAAAGCAAAACACTAAAAGCAATCAAAAGACAAACCGCGTTTTGTAGCATCTGCCAGTTTTGCTAAAGGAGTCACTCCCGGTGAAGGGATCTCGGTCCTTTCCTCATCGAATAAGGTGCTGGATATATCGTATATATCACTGTGCAAAGCAAAACTGTAGCTACCCTTTTTATAAAGTTTTGATTCTACAACATCTTTAGGTTTCTTTTCTTTTATTAATCTCATTAATAAAAATCCCATCAGCTTATGCTTCCTAAGCATCACAGAAGAAACGAAAGCAGTAATATTTATATATCAGCATATATATATAGTATAAGCATTCGTCTCAGGCAGTAATATGATCTCATCACAGAACATTGCAGCAGAAGAACATATATGAAATATTGGATATACTAGGACGTCCGTGTTTTCAATACGAGCCTGTATAAAACACGGATTCCACGGTCGCGACGAATAGCCAAACCCACATCCCAAGACCCCTACGAGAGCGGCAAGTAACACTGTCAATTCTAGGGTTAGGAGACCCGGTCTCGACTCCTCGAGATGGCCTCCCACTGGACCCTAGAACCCGGTTACTTGTGCTCTCCTCCTTGGGTCTACCTAATGCGGAAAAGTAAATAATATACACTGGTGACATCAACCGCAACCAGGAAGTGCCCCAAATAAAAGAATATTACATTACAAATGAATTTTACATGAATGAAAATAAAAACCCTCATCTCACATAAAACCCCCGGCTATTCAGAACGCGACGATCCAATATAATATATCACAGCAACACATAATATCTTATATCATCAACGTAAGTAAATATGCGCATCCCAATTGTCGTTGAATCATATAGCAACGAAACCGGCGATATCACATATTACACTTACGGTCACAGAAAAGAAAGTGTAAAACTACAATATTTGGAATCCACAATCACTTTAGACATCGTAAATCCGAAATATCACATACTCCGCATTTCATGCCTAACTCTATGAATTCCACATATTGTATCACATTCCAGATAAATCGACAGTATTAAACTTTTCGAACGGATGATCAAACACCCAAAATTTCCCAAACTGCTCAACACTTGAGCGGGGTTCAAATAATCCCAGAATATGTCACAGTACCGGTGATCCAGCCGTAGAAGGGTTAAGCCAACGCCTCACATGTGGCACGCCGTACTGCCCCAAACCCGAAGGTTCAAAAGGCAGTTCAAGACGGTCACATAATCGAGTTAAGGTTTGTGTCTTCTAGAGGGTCCACCGCTTAACTTGTACAATTTTTCCAAAAGATTTAAACCCGAATAAAAATTCAACGCTTGAAAGTTTGCCGTGCCGGGAAAAAGTCGGTTAATGATATCCGTTCAACTAGTTTAACAATTTCTAAATATCCGGAAAGAAATACGAATTTAAAATTTCCGATCGAGTCTACTATTACAAAACAAACCCCAGAATTTTAAACACCTGGAACAGATTAAAAATATCCAGAATAGTCAGCAAGTACCTACGGGCCATACCATGAAACCACGTGTCATGATCTCATCAATCCGCGGCGGAAGCGCGGCGCAAGCATGGCTTGCGCGGCGCTTCCGCGGCCGTTTAGTGGAATTAGGGGCTCGGGTTTCATGGTATGTCTTAGAATTCCCTGCTGATTTTTTTACATATTTTTAATACAGAAAAATCCCAAAATTTAAAAAATTTCCAGAGAGGGGTCAAGTTTCGTCGTTTCGGGTTCGATCGGAGTTTTAACTTCGTAAACACATCGCCTAATGCTCTAGCTAGGCTCTGATACCACTGTAGGGTTCCTAGGCACTCTTATGAAGGTTCTAAAGGCATCATACATGCCCGGATAAAATTTTAGACGTGCCGAACAACCCAAAGCCGGGATCTTTGCTAGATTATTAGGGTTTAACATGCAATATGATAACTTTTATCTATGTGTGAGGGATTACAACCTTTGTAGTCCGCTCCTTCACTTCACAAGCTCCGAGTAGAAGTCCCTTTGCCGCGATGCACGATCTCCCGGACTCATGAGAGGCTCCACGACTCGAACGATCCATTCTAGCTTGTCGTAATCCAAATCTCCGATGATCTACCTTGAGGTTGCTTCGACTCAAGCTTTCTCACTCAAAAGAGAAGAACACCCTAATCCCATGGGCTAGATGAGATGAGGATGAGAGAGTAGTGATTTTGCTTTCTTTTAATATCATTTTCTCATTTTTATTCATCACTTAAGAAAATCTAGTAAGCTTTCATGAAGAAGCAAGAAGATGATCTAGAAAAGATAATGATAATCATTTTCTTTTGTGATGAATAGAAATATAAATCATATGATTGATATCTAACCATGGTCAAGGATGAATGGATGAGAATGTGTAGAGAAACAACTAGGGTTAGGGTTTGGTTAAGTTAATAATGTGTCATCACAAAATATCCTAACCTTGACAAAAGAAATAGCTTCTAGAAGGAACTTGAAGCTACTAACCCTAATCAAACCCTAACCTCAATTAATCATCCTTAAACATGTTTAACAATAAATCATATCATGTCACAATAATATATATCACATATATATTATATATTTGCAACAAAAGAAAATAATACAATTAACATATATCGCATATATATCAATGTATCATCCACTGAGAAAATGAAATAATAAAGAAAGCTAATATTAGTTAATATAATAATATATCATATATATTATTATATATTAAATCATCGAATCAACACTTGATCCGACGATCCGGCTATATCGAATATAACCGACTAATATATCATGTACCGATTCATCGAATCAACACTTGATCCGATGACCCGGTTCATATCCATATATCGCGAGAATATAATACGGTATCCCATATCGCATTATTCACGCTCCTGCGCATATCACATATGCGCCACTACTCCGTTTCGCCTGAGCCAAGAAACCTCTGTGTAGGACTCTAAAGAATCGTCAATACGCCGGTAGCAGGTGATGATCATATCAAACACCCACAAGCTGCAAGCGGTCAGCTAAACGTAACAGCCACCCAGGTATTGAGCGATCAGAAGATCAACAAGCTAGCCTGTGCGTTCTCCTGTGAATCCAACCAGTGACACTCCCGTACAGTCCGGTCTGTTCGTCTGATATGTCGCATATCAAGTCTAGGGGTGGTATACGTCAGACCCCAGTAACCGATAAGTCGTGTCGATGTATGGCTCATAACGGGTCGAGAAACTACTAGTAACACTTACCAGTAAATCTCCATATCAGCCCTGGCCAGGGACTTCCAGTTATAGCCAATCGAACACAGCACAACATCAACTCCCTATACCGGGAGAGACGAATCCCCTCCTATCGCTCATTGCCTCCATGTGATTCGGGACTGTACCCAAAAGCCACCGTTTTGCACGCCCTCTTGGACGTGGTAAGGTGGAAATCAAAGCACAGTGGGTATCACACAAGACTCTATGACGATCTCGGGTCTACAGACTACCTTGTACCAGTGTCACCGGAGAACTGCCATCTGACGTGTGGTATATCACCATCTGGGAGTTCTCGGCGAGTCCGTCCAGTGTACCCAGTCTCCACTGAGCACCCGTACACCATCTCTGATGTCTAACACCGATGGATATGGGATCATCCATCGCCCATCATATGGGTCAAGATGCGTATACGCTAGTCTACTCTGGCATATCGATGCCCTGTCTCGATATACCCTCGACTAGGAACAGTTATAGGATGTACTCATCGACTACCGCTGCCCCACTAGTATGATCTCATCATAGTCCCAGTAGTCGAGTACAGATCCTAAGGGCTTTATCAACATGTGAGAGTAAAACAGTAAACCAATACAAGTCAACATGTTAAGATAAAGTGAAACCAAATAGCATACTATCATGACGAGCAAGAAAGTCATCTCTATATATAACCAAGCATCCATTATAATATACATCATATGTACAACAATGGCCTCTAGGGCATATACATAACTAACATGAGCGCCATCACAATGCAGGTAATCAAGCAAAGATACTAAGGGCTCTACTAATATGTGTAGGTGATATAATAAAAGAAACACATGTACACATTAAATCAGAGACAAACCAAGTAGCATACTACTATTTCGAGCAAGATTGTATATACAGCTGTGAATATCCCAAGCTTCCATCAAGTAATATACATACTAGTATGATACAGTAATGGCCTCTAGGACATATACACTAACAATCTCCCACTTGCACTAAGGCCATGTACTGGCGTATCGAAGACCTATCATCTCGATCAGCCGCTCGAACTGAGTCTGAGGTAAGGCCTTCGTGAATGGATCTGCAGTGTTATCTTCTGAAGCAACCTTCCGAACCTCGATCTCCTGGCAATCCACGATCTCCCTGATCAGGTGATACCGCCTCAAGATGTGTCATGATTTCTGGTGGGACCTGGGTTCCTTCGCTAAAGCTATAGCCACGTTGTTATCGCAATACAGAGGTATTGGATCAACAATGGACGGAACCACCTTAAGTTCTTTCAAGAACTTCCTCATCCAGACAGCTTCTTTTGCGGCATCAGATGCAGCGATGTATTCCGCTTCCATAGTCGAGTCAGCAACGGTTTCCTGTTTGGAACTCTTCCAACACACCGCCCCTCCATTGAGGGTAAACGAAAAACCCGACATGGACTTGGAATCATCCTTGTCACTCTGGAAGCTGGAGTCAGCAAAGGCCTCAATCTGGAGGTCTTTTCCGCCATAAACCAAGAACATCTCCTTAGTCCTTCTCAGGTACTTGAGAATATTCTTTACCGCTATCCAATGTTTCTCCCCAGTGTTTGACTGATACCTGCTTACCACACTCAGTGCATAAGCCACATCTGGTCTGGTACACAACATCGCATACATTATAGAGCCTACCGCAGAAGCGTAGGGTATAATAGACATGCGATCCCTCTCTAAATCAGTCTTGGGAGACATCTCTTTGGAGAGGGTGATCCCGTGACAAGCCGGTAGATTACCGCGCTTGGAATCTTCCATACTGAATCTTTTCAGTATGGTGTCGATGTACCTGGACTGTGAGAGTCCTAAAATCCTCTTGGATCTGTCACGGTAGATCCGGATCCCCAGAATGTTTGAGGCATCACCCAGGTTTTTCATGGAGAACCTGTGTGACAAGAACCCCTTGACAGATTGTAGCATAGGAATGTCATTTCCTATTAAGAGAATGTCATCCACGTATAAAACGAGCAATACTATAGTTCTCGCTACAAATCTACTATAGATGCATGGTTCATCTGGATTTTTGATAAAGCCAAATTCCTTGACCGTCTCATCAAAACAGATGTTCCAACTCCGTGATGCCTGCTTTAGTCCATAAATGGACTTAAGCAACTTGAACACCTTTCCGCTGCTCCCACTCTGAATGAAACCCTCTGGCTGGTCCATATAGACACACTCCTCTAAATTTCCATTTAGAAAAGCGGTCTTTACGTCCATCTGCCAAATCTCATAATCGTGGAAGGCAGTAATGGCAAGAAAGAGCCGAATGGATTTCAGCATAGCCACCGGAGAAAAGGTTTCGTCAAAGTCCAAACCTGGTCTTTGACGAAAACCCTTTGCAATAAGTCTATCTTTATAGGTCTCGACCTGTCCATCTACACCAATCTTCCTTTTGAAGATCCACTTGCATCCTATGGGTTTTACCCCATCTGGAGCAATGTCCAACGTCCATACTTTGTTGGTGTACATGGACTCCATTTCAGTCCGCATTGCATCCAGCCATTTTACCGAGTCAACGCTTTGAATGGCTTGCTGGAAGCTAGTAGGCTCATCACAATCTATGATGCAATCCTCTCTATCCCCGTCTATGAGAAAACCGTAGTATCTCTCGGGCGGATGAGACTGCCTACTACTCCTACGGAGTGGCGTGGGAATGTCCTGATCTTTCGAACCCTCTGGTTCTACTAAGCTTTCAGTAATAGCTCGTGCTTCTGGAATTTTTTCCAGTTCTATTGCGCTCCCACTTATTTCTTTTTCTAAGAACTGATGTTCCAGAAAGTGGGCATTACGAGAAACAAGGACTTTTTGTTCCTCTGCATAATAGAAAAGATACCCCTTGGAGTTCTTTGGGTATCCCACAAACTTGCACAGTACTGAGCGTGCCTCGAGTTTGTCCGCATGCTGCTTTTTGAGAAAAGCTGGACATCCCCAAATCTTCAGGTACTGAAGATAGGGTTTATTCCCACTCCATAACTCATATGGTGTGATAGGCAAAGTCTTAGTGGGAACTCGGTTCAAAAGGTATGCAGCTGATTCTAGCGCATATCCCTAGAACGATCGTGGTAACTCAGCGTTACTCATCATGGACCGTACCATATCTAATAGGGTTCCGTTCCGTCTCTCCGATACACCGTTATGTTGCGGAGTGTATGGAGGAGTAAGCTGAGAGAGAATTCCATTCTCTTTTAGGTAATCCAGGAACTCGGCACTCAAGTATTCACCACCTCGATCATATCTTAGTGTCTTGATACTTTTGCCTGTTTGTTTTTCTACTTCATTCTTGTATTCCTGGAACTTTTCAAAGGCTTCAGATTTATGCTTCATTAAGAAGACATGTCCGAACCTTGAAAAATCATCCGTAAAAGTAATGAAGTAAGAATAACCGTTTCGTGCATGTGTAGACATTAGACCGCACACGTCGCTGTGTACGAGTCCCAAGGGCTCGCTCGCTCTTACTCCGTGTCCAGTGAACGAAGTCTTTGTCATCTTTCCTTTGAGACAGGATTGACAAGTTGCTTACGATTGATATTCGAACGGATCCAAATATCCTTCTGTATGTAACTTCGTCAACCTTCTCTCATTAATGTGACCGAGTCTACAATGCCATAAGAAAGCCTGATTGATTTCAGGAGACGTTCTTTTGTGTGTATTCTGGACATTGAAAATCTGTGGTTGGTTTAATACGTATATTCTGTTGTTTAATTTACCTGACCTAATCAAAACTTGATTAAGGTGAATGTTCACTACATTACTTACAAATGCAAATTCATAACCTTCTTTAGATAATAAAGATACAGAAAATGATATTACAAGTTGCATTTGGTACAAAATAACAACTACGCAAAACCAAAAAGTGTCTATCTGTCAATCCCAGGTAATAGTCCCCCACGGCCTCAGCATCCATGCTAGCTCCATTTGCAACTCTGAGGGTCATATCACATGCCTTCAAAACCCTACGCTTTCTCAATGCCTGCAAAGAATTACAGATATGAGATCCTGATCCGGTATCCAAAACCCAGGAAGTAGAGTTTATTGATAGACAGTTTTCAATAACATACACACCTGATACTGAAGCCGCAACTCGCTTCAGATCCTGGGTTCTGGCCTTCCAAGCCTTGCAATCCTGTTTCCAGTGTCCACTTTTATGACAGTAGAAGCATTCTTCCTTTCCCACCAGCTTTCTCGCTACCTTTGTTGCCTTTACCTTTCCCTTCGTATCCACTTTACAGACACCGCCCCTTGGTTTAGCGGGGGCTTTCTTCTTCTTTCCCTTGGCTTTCGCCCTGGACCTAGAAGAGGAAGATCCTCCTACAAACAAAGTGGATGTCTCCCTACCTTTCTGTAGGGTGCCCTCAGCACTCCTCAACACGTTCAGAAGTTCGGAAAGTTCAACCTCCTTTCTTTGCATGTTGAAGTTTAGGACAAACTGGGCGTAAGTGGAAGGAAGGGACTGGAGAATCAAGTCAGTGTAGAGTTCATTCTCCAACATGGTCCTAAGGTCCGCGAGCTCCTCTATGTAACCAATCATCTTAAGCACGTGTTCCGCTACCGATGATCCGACGGCCAATCTTGCCGAAAATAGCTTCTTCGACACTTCGTATCTTGCGATACGAGACTGCTCTCCATACAGTTCTTTTGTATGAAGAAATATGGATTCTAAGTCCATATTCTCATGCCTCCTCTGATGTTCGTTGTCCATAGAGGCAAGCATGAGGCATTTGGCCTTCGCGCAATTGATCTCCCATGTCTTACGGATTTCTATATCCGTGACGCTGGAGGTGGGACCTGGGACAGTGGGAGCTTTGGTGGTAAGAACATACCCCAACTTGTCGTAAGTGATTTCCATCTTGACATTCCTGAGCCAATCTTTGTAGTTTGGCCCTGTCAGTATGTTTTTATCTAGTAATAACTTAAGTCCGGTCATGTTGAATGGTCGCTGCAATTAGGAGAGAGAAAAGAAACACTTTAGCAAGATGCTCTTGCAAGTTTAGAGTGGTTTTTAGTTTGTCTAAACAGGATGGCTCCCACTGTCTCTCGAATCCCTCCTCAAACCATAAAGGAAGAATTAGTCGGGATCAATCTCACCGTATAATACTTGCTTAACCATTCAGCCAGGCCATTGTCGGTACTTCGAGGGAGGTTTTCCAACGCTTTCGCGAAGTTCCTTAATTAAGTAACCTCTTTTCCCTGTTGGCGTAGCCCCGCTAACACCTTTCTAGACACCTACTAGGTTTATAGCATTGATCGTTAAGTGAGAACTTTCCCGAGGAGTAGCATATACTCACAGTAGGATCGGGATCCAAATATCATCGCGTGATAAAACCGAAGGAATCCTACCAGAATCATCACACTCCAAATGGTATGCAGCGCTAGCAAGTTTCAGTACTTATGAAACTCCCGATGTGGATTTTTGCCCCATGCTCTTATGACCTTGGCGTGAGGTCAAAATATCATAAGTCGCATGTCAAGTTCTTCCCATCATTATCCAGGTTAATTTGAACCCACCCGTACCTACCCTTGACGTAGGCCAAAATGGCAGTACGACTGTCTCAAACCAACGCAATCTATCTATGCAACAGATAAATATCCGGCAGCTACCAATCACTATACCTTGGCGTGAGGTCAAAAAACATAGCTTGAATACTACCGAATATTTAACTGAAATGATGGAGGGCTACGAATGGTTTTGGCGAAACCGTGAACGTAGTGAACTTGATATAATCGATGGAACGAGATAGCTTTTAAAAGGAGTGGTTCAAGCTCCGCATTTAAAAGTTTAGTTTTGAAAAGAACCGAGTGGTTTTCAAAGTGTTCCAATCGACTTTTACTTTGTTTATTTTCTTGCATTAATCTTAATGCATCCCATCTTTTAATCCTACCATTGCAGAAAACAACCAAAATATGGTGTACGCTTATGCCATCCGCAATCGCCACGGGGCCCCGTCATCACCCGTTAGGTTACTTAACTAACGACAGAGCGGGGGCTGGACTAGCGCGGATGCAAAACATAAGCAACACCTAAATAGTTATCATATATAAATATATAGCAATGATACCCATTACAGATCACAGATGAACACTTTGGATATACTAGGAATCCGCGATTCGTTCGAGCCTGCAACGAAAAGCAGATTACACGGTCGCGATGAATAGCCAAACCCCCACCCAAGACCCCTACGGGTGCGGCAAACTACCCGCCAAGTATCCGAAGCAAAGCAACCTCCCTCAACGACGTGAGTGGGCCACTCGGCACTTCAAGATACCCGGTAGTTTGTGCATCCCACCATGGGTCTATCCTAGGAGCAAAAACAGTAAAAAGAAATTATACAATGACGGCTACAACACCGACCCGGTTGTGCGGCCAAATAAATAATATTACATCAATTTACATATTACATGAATGAAAGAAAAAAGAAACTCTCATCTCACATCCACCACGGCTATTCATCCGCGACAATCCACCGAGTTCATATACACAAACCAACAAGCATTACAGATCACAGATATGTATAACCCCCACTAATCGACGTATAACGATTAGCAGACGTTAAATACATATAAACATCACAGATATAACCCAATAGTCAAAGTATAGTGAAGTTCGATCAAAAAATACAGATTTATAGCCACCCCAATTATAAATTTCTTTTCTGGAAAATCTGGGCAGAAATAAAATATCTTAAAAATCACAAAACCTTAACAGAAGAACACTGCACCAAACTCGGTCCAGAACCGAGTCAACTCGGCCGCGGTTACGCGGCACTAAGCATGTTCTTGCCGCGGAAACGCGGCGCTTTGAACGGTTCACTGGATCGTCTTTGGTGAGTATCTTAACAAAACCCTGAGCCGATTTTTGAAGTATGATTTATTGGATTCTGAGCAGAAAAAAATCAACAGAAACTTAGGGTTTTGAAATTTTAGTTTTGCGATTTTTACCGATCGAACTTCTATACACTTTACTACCTAGCTAGTTTATGTTTAGTTAGGCTCTGATACCACTGTAAGTCCACGTTGCCCACCCCGGTGCTTGCGGGGAGGCGGAAAACGGTATAAAAATCGGATTTTTATCGAACTAGGCAACATGGACTATCAAAAGGAGGATCTTTGCTAAACAAAAGCTAACTACAAGCTAACTAGTTTTAGCTACATGGAAGAAAGGTTATACCTTGGGCTTTATGTCCTTCTCTCCTTGCTCCTTGGAGTGAACGGAAGTGATCTCCTTGTCGTCTTCTCTAGTCGAAGAAGGATCCACCCGAGAGCCTCAACCTTTGGCTTCAACTTCAAGCTAGAAGTAACTAAGATGCTAGAAGTGCTAATCCTAGAACCTTAGAAGAGAGTAGAGATTATCTTAGAATGGTTTATCTCAAGCTCATGTGTTTCTCAACTCATGAGAGGGGAGAGCTTGAGAGAGAGGAAGAGGAAGAGAGAGAATCTATATGATAGAATGAAAAAAGAAATGAACCATTCTCACATATATGTGTGAATTATGTAAATTAGATAATTAGCTAGATAATTGTCATGGTTAATCAAGACTTGACCATTATCATTTCACATTAAATGCAAATTGCAAGGATCAAAGAGCATCTTTCATATGGAATGATGATGGTCAAATTGTCAACCAAGGTCAACAAGTCAAGTATGGTCAAATGGTCAACAACCCTAACCATGCACAATTATATATAACTAATATCAATTAATCATAATACACACATAAGCATTAGGGTTAAGAAAATGACAATGGTCATTAACCCTAATCAAAGTCCTCTCCCTCTGTCTCAGTCAACTGTGCATACGCACCCGTATCCGTGATCCGAGGAACATGAATACAATGAGATAAAACCAATCCCAAATCATATACTAGGATCAGGCTTAAACCAAAGCCCGCTAGTATAAGCTGTCCGGACAGCAAACGTGCACAAGTGCGCGGATATGAACGAACCCTGTCGCAAAACTATGCGACCTCTACTCAATTTGCCTAAAGGCGAATAACCCTCTGTGTGGGACTCTAAAGACTCGACACTATGCTGGCAGTGGGTTTAACCACAGACCGCAAGCGGCACTAGCTGTACGTAACGGTCCCCAGGTAGATGCCGATAAGAAGACTGACGAGGTGAACCCATCTGAACTCCTACTGAGCCTGAATGTGACAGTCTCCGTACAGTCTGGTCTGTTCGTCTGATACATCGTATGGCGGGCCTAGGTGGCAGTAGACGTCAGTCCCCTAATAGCGGTATAAGTTGTGTCGGAGTGTAGCCCAGAACACCCTAAGATAACACTGGAAACCTACCAGTATATCTCGCTTGCCCTGGCCAGGGACTACTTGTGTAATGGCTCTCCTGGACACAGCGCGATGTCAACACCCAATACCGGGAGAAACGAATTCTGTCTAACCGTCACTGCCTCCAAGTGCTTCGGGACTGCTCCCAACTAATACCTGTTTGCACGACTCTTTTGAGCCGTGGTAGGGTAGTAATAAAAGTACAGTGGGAACACACTCGAGGCGAAGTGACAGTATCAAGTCAGTGATTGTTAGCGATTCTGCGTGTTCAAGTCTTAGTTAAATACCGCAATCAAGACGGTTTTTGCTTGTAGCTAGCCGGTTGAGTACGGGTCGTCCGCAGGGAGATGGGAATCTTTTTCTATGTGCTTTAACGAGTTAAGTCCAGTTTTTCAGATTTTGTTGTGATTAATTAAGCGGTAAAATGATATGTAAAGAGAACTTGCTAGGGTTAGGATTAGGTTAGTTTGAGTTAGGAGTCTCCCACATCTTTCATTGCCCCTCTTAATATCGGTGTTACGGTAATCGGCAACAACGGGGATTAGCACGACTAGGAAGGAACTTGCGAGTATAAGCTAGGCTTTCCAACGCATAAGTTCTTCCTTTTGGTGCTTGTCCGTCCGTTCTTGGCTCTTAGCCATAACCTCCGGTTAATTCAACCACAACCGGTCTCACTACGGAATCACCGCTATCATGTAGGATAGGGTGCCGTAAGGAGCGGATTGTGGTTCAATTAACGGGAGTCGAATTAAGCTGTTGGGCAAGAAAAGAGTGAGAGAGATTTCCTTCTCTCAAACTTCCCTTATCCTACCCTAACAAGTATGAAACTACTCACACATCATGATACGGAAAAATAAAACAAAACAAAAGAGGAAGATAGAAAGAAAGAGATTAGAAGATAACAACTAGCTATTTGCGACCTCACCTCGGCAAGGATCAAGCGTAAGCATCATGGTTGTGTTAAGGATAAAGAAAAAGAGAGAAGAAGAAACAACAAGAAATAACAACAACTAGTTAACAAATGAAAATTACAACAATTATAGAAAAAGAAAGACAAGCATGATAATAAACGGTTCTTCTTTATTCATCATTCTTCACTCACAAGCTCACTACAAGTTTAATGGAGAAGAAATGAGAAGAGGAAGAAGAAACACAACTAAACCTTACAAAAGAGAATACAAGATTATGGACCCCTTTCCTTCACAAAGTTCTGGGCTATTTATAGGCTAAAGGATGAAAACCTAGGGCAACCATCAGAACACAAATACAAAGACCAAAATACCCCTGAAGTTTGAACTTCTACGGCGCCAGTACGGCCGCGGATCCGCGGCCTAGACCCCCTATTGGCCGCGGATCCGCCGCACTATAGTAGAGTTAGGGTGTGGGCTTCTTGGTACTTCCCTGGTCTTCTGTCCCCTCTTGTCTGGTACATGTATTTTCTGAAAATACTTCCACATTTCTTCCAGAATTTCTGTTGAGGGAAAGGTGGACTTTTGTCAAGATTTTCTTGAGCTCCGCGTAGATTTCTTGGAACTTGTATTGCCATTGAGCCTTGTGCATGAAGGTGACAATCGATTTGCCATTTTGTCTCCTAAATTGGTGTGTGGCAATAGACGGATAAATAGCGGAGACCCATGTTTTATCTGTGGTTGGCAGGAACCCGGATTTTGTCGTGTTTTCCATGAATTTCACCGTTTTAGAACCGAGAACCTGTATCCTGCAATTGACTAGCAAACACGGCTCAAGAGTATCTACCGATATGCAATGTGACAAAAATTGGGCGGTATGAAAATGCAAAAATCTGATATGAACAAATACCCCCAAACTTATCATTTGCTCGTCCCGAGCAAAGCCAACTTATTCACAAAAAATTTCCTAACCTCACTTTCGCAGGGAACGCGATTGCACTGAGCATGTGCAACAAGCCGTTAAAACTCTAGGTGTCCCTAGTAGGAGGAGTGTTGTCTCCTGAGGGTTTTCAGCGGATACTACCCACAAAATCCGGTCAAGTTGGTTTTGTAAAATAACTAAGATTCAAACCCTAAAGTTTTGTTTCAGAAAATAACAATTCTATAATCTTAAGCCTAGACTATCGAACCTTTATTTTTCACACCTCGCTTCTTATTTAACTACAGATTTTATATGTCTTTACGTGCAGTGCAAATAGTGTCGTTAAGTTCCCGAAAGGTAGAATAAAGTCATTATGTCGCACAATAAAGCCCAGATAACAATTTTAAAAGGATCACATAAGTTTTATAAAGAGGTAAGCATTTTTCAAGTTTCGTTTTCCAGTAAGGTTTCAACTTCAGAATTTCTATCTTTCTTAACTGGAAACTAAGTCGTATTTTTCACTCCACCTTTTTCTTGTTTTCATTTCATACACACCTCTGTGAACGTGCAATAGTCTTTATCATAGAATAAAACCTTCATATCTCCGTTAAAATTTTTTATAAAAGCCTGTCTTTTATCAAGATTATTCTCACACAAAGAACCGTTAGGAATTTTAACTCGGAGAGAACACTTGCTTGACTTTGTTTTAATCTGGACTTTCTAGACTTCTTAGCGAGCTTTGGGCCAATGCACCCAAACCAGTTGATTTTAGGGCATTAGGTGTAGAAACACCCCAGCGGACTTAATTACTCAAGTTACCTAGGTCCAAAAACAAAAGACAGTTTGGCGTGAAAATCAGATGATTTAATACGAACGGAGATATAACCGGCAGTTCAATTATTTTTTTGGATAAAAGACGTGTTTAGTGGGTTCGGTGTGTAATCATTCCAATCAAGTTTCAGATGGGTTATTTTTCAGACTTAGTTCCAATTACGGCATCAATAATATTCCTTCATATTCGCTTTACTTCATAAACTTTTCTTGACATTACTTATTTCAGAACAAACCTATTTGATCCTCAGAAAATCATTGATCCATTTAAAAGGTTTTTTCAACATAAAAGACTTGTCATCTAATTCCCAAAAACTCACGACACGTGTAGGGTGATGTAAAGACGTATATCAGCTATAGTTAACTTCAAAGGAGAGTTATCTTTCAGGTTTTCAAAATCTAAACATAAGATTTAGTTATTTTTATTTTATCAAACAAAACCGTCGAAATGTTGAATCAGAGTTCTCCCACTAGCTAACTTGATAGAAAAGTTTTTATGTTTTTAGAAAATTTTCAGATTTTTATGGATTTTATGGATTTTAATATGCAGATGCAAAATATACATATGAATGCGAAGGTAAGAAATGCGTACCGAGCGTACCCCCAAACTTAAACTGGACAGTGTCCTCACTGTCATTGCATGAAGAGATCATTTGAAGGGTCAAAATTGTCGGTTAGCGATACACGATTTTTATTTGTTTTTGTTTTTAAAGAAAAGAAAAAGAATATACACAAATATATATAGAATGGTTTGTACATACCCCCAAACTTATTTGGAACAGTGTCCACTGTTCATGGCTGGATAACCGAAGTTTGGAGGTAGGCAGAGGAAGATTAGGCAGGGTAAACCGGCTCCTGTAAGAACAGGAGCTCCTCTGTTGGTTCGGCGCTAAGGTACGGTTTGCATCGGTGTCCGTTTACTTTGAAAAGTGAACCGTCCTTTGGATTTTCCAAATCCATAGCGCCCTGCGGATACACATTCCGCACAAAATACGGCCCTTTCCAGCGAGATCTGAACTTTCCTGGAAGGAAGTGAAGTCGGGTGTCGTAAAGCAGTACCTGCTGACCAGGTACGAAGGTTTTGCGCAAAAGGTGTTTATCGTGAAACACCATCGTTCGGTTCTTAACAACAACCGCGTTATCGTAAGTCTCATCCCTAAGCTCGCTCAGTTCGTTCAACTGTAGCTTCCGATGGCTGCCCGCATCCTCGAGAGACAGATTCAGCTCCTTTATCGCCCAAAATGCGCGATGCTCTATTTCGACAGGTAGGTGGCAGGCTTTTCCGTACACAAGCCGATAGGGAGACATGCCAAGGTCGGTCTTATAAGCGGTTCGAAATGCCCAAAGGGCATCAGTGAGTTTCAGCGACCAATCCTTACGGTTCTTGGAAACCGTCTTTTCCAGTATCTGCTTGATTTGCCGATTTGAAACTTCGGCCTGCCCGCAGGTTTGGGGGTGGTAGGGCGTAGAGAGCTTATGATTAATGGAGTATTTCCGCATCAAGGCTTCGAAAGTTTTATTGCAGAAATGACTTCCATTGTCGCTAATGATCGCTCGGGGGTGCCCAAACCGGGAGAAAATGTTTTCTTTAAGGAACCTAACGACAACCTTGTTGTCGTTAGTCCGGCTGGGCACAGCCTCGACCCATTTAGAGACGTAATCAACAGCGAGAAGGATGTACAAGTTCCCAAAAGAGCTGGGAAACGGCCCCATGAAATCGATCCCCCAAACATCGAAAATCTCCACAACCAAGATTGGTTGGAGCGGCATCTCGTTCCTCCGGGATATCCGGCCCATGTGTTGGCACCGGGAGCAAGTCTTGCAATAGTCATGAGCGTCTTTGAAGAGTTGTGGCCAGTAGAAACCACATTGCAAGATCTTCTCAGCTGTCTTTCTGGGCCCAAAATGCCCGCCACACGCTTGATCGTGGCAAAATGACAGCACACTCTTGAATTCCTCATCAGGGACACACCGACGAATAATCTGGTCGGGACAGTACTTGAACAGATAGGGTTCGTCCCAGTAAAAGTGTTTTACTTAGGATAAGAAGCGAAGTCTGTCCTGACTTGACCATTCGGTCGGTAGTAATCCCGTGGCCAAATAGTTCACTATATCTGCGAACCAGGGTTCGCAAGATACTGTCAAGAGATGTTCATCCGGGAAAACGTCGTTGATCGGAATTGGAAGCGAAGGCGAAGAAGGAAGTCGTGAGAGATGGTCGGCAACCACGTTTTCACAGCCTCGTTTGTCCTTAATGACAAGGTCAAACTCTTGAAGCAAGAGGATCCAACGGATTAACCGAGATTTTGCATCTTTCTTCGCAAAAAGATGGCGCAGAGCAGAATGGTCTGTGTAGACAATGACTGGAGAGCCGATGAGGTAAGGCCTGAACTTTTCTAAAGCAAATACAACAGCCAAGAATTCCTTCTCTGTTGTTGTATAATTGAGTTGGGCGTCGTTCAGGGTTCGGCTCGCATAATAGATTACGTGCGGCATCTTGTTGATGTGTTGTCCAAGGACAGCACCAATGGCAAAGTCGGATGCATCGCACATAATCTCGAATGGGTGCGTCCAGTCAGGTGAAGAGAGAACGGGAGCAGAAGTGAGTGAGCTTTTCAATGACTCGAAGGCAGTCACACAGCTCGAGTTGAAGTCGAATGGCGTATCCTTGGCCAGCAAAAGAGTCAAGGGCCTAGCAATCTTGCTAAAGTCCTTGATGAACCGTTGTTAGAAACCGGCATGGCCAAGGAAGGCTCGGATATCTCTGACGCAACGGGGAGGAGGTAGATTGGAAATGACCTCAATCTTTGCTTTGTCAACCTCTATGCCATTTTGCGAGATGATATGTCCTAAGAAAATACCTTCGCGCACTATGAAGTGGCACTTCTCCCAATTCAAAGTGAGATTCTTGTCCTTACATCGGGTAAGGACAGCGTCAAGATGCAGCAAACACTCGTTGAAGGAATCGCCGAAGATGGAGAAATCATCCACGAAGATCTCCAGAAATTTTTCCACCATGTCTGAGAAGATTCCCATCATACACCGCTGGAAGGTAGCTGGAGCATTGCATAACCCAAAGGGCATGCGTCGATATGCAAACGTGCCGAAATGACAAGTGAATGTGGTCTTGTCCTGGTCTTTTTCGGCGATGGGAATTTGATTATAGCCGGAGTAGCCATCAAGAAAGCAGTAGTACTCATGTCCGGCCAATCGTTCAAGCATCTGGTCAATGAAAGGTAGCGGAAAGTGGTCTTTCCGCGTTGCGGCGTTGAGTTTTCTGTAATCAATGCATACTCGCCACCCAGTTTGGGTTCGAGTAGGGATTAACTCGTTCGCCTCGTTAGTTATGACCGTGATGCCCGACTTCTTGGGGACAACATGAATGGGGCTAACCCACTGGCTATCAGAGATAGGGTAAATGATACCACTATCTAGACATTTTACGATCTCCTTCTTCACAGCCTCTTTCTTGACTGGATTGATCCGTCTTTGTGGATCCCGGGCTGGTTTGGCATCATCCATCAGATGAATGTGATGCTCAACGATCAGGGGACTAATCCCCTTGATGTCCGCCATGGACCAGCCAAAAGCTTGCCTGTTGCTGTGCAAGACCGTGAGAAGGGATTTCTCTTGCTCTGGAGCTAGAGAAGCCGAAATGATGATAGGGAGGGTCTCGTTCTCACCTAAGTAAGCGTACTTAAGGTGAGACGGCAAAGGCTTGAGTTCGAGTGCTGGAGGTGAAATGATGGAAGGCAAGATTGGTGCAAAGGTCTCGAACTCAAAGGACTCCAGCAAAGGTTCAAAACGAGTGTAGGCAACCGAGTTGGATGGTTCAGGTAACTCATCCGGAAAGTCGAAGGATTCAAACTCGGGTTGTGCGCGGCTAAGATCGTTCGAGAACGTGAAACACTCGTAGTCGTTGTCGTGTTAGTTGTATGTATGCCCTAGAGGCCAGTATTGTACAGATGATGTATATTATATTGGATGCTTGGACATATATAGAGATGACTTTCTTGCTCGACATGATAGTATGCTATCTGGTTGCTATTTATCTTAACATGTACACTAGTCTCTTTATACTGTCTTACAGTTACATGTTGGTAAAGCCCTTAGGATTTGTACTTGACTACCTGGACTATGATGCAGATCATACTAGTGGGGACATGGTAGTCCATAAGTACATCCTTCAAGGTCCCTAGTCGTGGGTGTATCGAGACGGGGCATCGATATACCAGAGTAGACTAGCGTATACGCTTCTCGACCCATGTGATGGGCGATGGATGATCCCATATCCATTGGTGTTTGACATCAGAGATGGTGTACGGGTGCTCAGTAGTCACTGGGTACACTGGACGGACTCGCCGAGAACTCCCAGATGGTATTATACCTCACGTCAGATGGCAGTTCTCAGGTGACACTTGTACAGGTTAGTCTGTAGACCCGAGATCGTCATAGAGTCTTGTGTGATTCCCACTGTGCTTTGATCTCCACCTTACCACGTCCATGAGGGCGTGCAAAACGGTGGTCTTTGGGCACAGTCCCGAGTCACATGGAGGCAATGAGCGATAGGAGGGGTTTCGTCTCTCCCGGTATTGGGGGTTGATGTTGCGCAGTGCTCGATTGGCCGTAACAGGGAAGTCCCTGGCCAGGGCTGATTAGAGATTTGCTGGTAAGTGTTACCAGTAGTTTCTCGACCCGTTATGAGCCTCACATCAGCACGACTTATCGGGTTATTGGGGTCTGACGTATACCACCCCTAGACTTGATATGCGACGTATCAGACGAAGAGACTGGACTGTATAGTAAGTGTTACTGGTCGGATTCGCAGGAGTGTGAGCGGGCTAGCTCGTCGATCTTCTGATCGCTCAATACCCGGGTGGCCGTTACGTTTAGCAGACCGCTTGCGGCTTGTGGGTGCTTGATATGATCATCATCTGCTACCGGCGTATTGACGAGTCTTTAGAGTCCTACACAGAGGTTTCCTGGCTCAAGCGAAACGAAATAGGAGCGCATATGAGATATGTGCAGGACCGAGAATGATGCGTGTATGTGATACCGCATTTCATTCTCGCGATATATGTTTCGATTGGTTATATTCGATATGACCTAGTTATCGAATCATTGATTCGATAAATCGATGCATTGAATACTAGTCGGTTATGTGCGACATGACCGGATCATTGAATCAAGTGTTGATTTAATGATTTAATGTATAATTATATATTTGATATATTACTTTGCATTAACTAGTATTGGTTCACTTTAAACGGATTTTTCTCACTTGATTTGCACATTGTATATGTGATATACTTTTGTGCACTTTAATGTATCATGTTTGATGATACTTGATCATATGGTTAAGTGAATAGGATTAAACCATGGTTATTATGATAATTAGGGTTTTACATATTTATTTATTCATTTATTTGTTCTTTTATTCATTTGGATAAGTATAAATGATAATGGTGGCAAGTTTTGTTTCTTATGAGATGCTTCATGAACATTTGACTTTATGCAACCATTCTTGTCATTTTGCTTAACCCTAACCCACTCTAATCACCATGGTTAATTCTCTACACTTAACCTTAGTTAAGTTATGATAAATATTGAGTTTATTATTCATTTTAACTCAAGTTATCATAATATTCTAGCTCATCTTCTTCTTCTTCTTCAAGTGAGCAACCTTCATGCCATCAATGGCAACTTGTGATCTAGTGAGCAAAATCCAAATCTAAAGTGAACCCATCTCCTATTTCTTCACCCTCTACCTCTAGCCAAGTTGTAGAGTGTGTTTTCTTCACAAATTTCATCACTTTGTGAAGTCGGAGCTTGAAGTTGCGATGCCTCGACGTAGATCGTCTTTGACACGAAGCCGGCGACCTAGCTCACCCGTTTCTCCGACAAAGCCGACGCTTGAGCCCGGAGTTCGACTTGGACAGCGAGGAGACATCGTTGCGGAGCCGTGGAGGTGGACATCCGGATCTACAAAGGTTGTATTTCCGTATCCTAGTAGTTAAGTGTTAACTAGCTTTTTAGTTTCGCCTAGAATTCTAGCAAACGATCCGTAGTCGGGTCTCTCGGCACCGTTAAAATTTTAATATGGCATGTTCGATGCCTTGTGTGACCTCATTAGGGTGCCTAGGAACCCTACAGTGGTATCAGAGCCTAGCAAGAGCCTTAGGCGAAGTCTAGACGCAGTTTGAAGTCCGAACGAACACGAAACCCAAATACTTTAGAGCTCTCTGGACATTTTCATAAATCTGGGAATTTTTGATATTAAAAATGTCTAAAAAATTCAGAATAGAATTCTAAGCATTACTGTGTAAAACGTTTCCCTGAACTGTTCATTGTGCCGCGGAAGCGCGGCAGAAGCATGCCTTCTGCCGCTCTTCCGCGGCCACATGGTGACATCATCCCACTATTTTTGCACAGTAATACCTGATAAATTCTGGTGAGTTTTCTGGGTATTTTTAAATTTATTTAAGGGTTGAGTGCTCTGGAGTTATATTGGGAATCGATGAATTCGATCGGAATATCAAACTTTGTCTAAGTGTTTTTCCAGATAACTGTAGAATATGTTAAAGAGTTCGACCGGATACAAATACCCAGGTTTTCCCCTACCGGAATAATTCCAAGTGTTGGATTTTTCTGTGGTTAAAAGACGTTCTGAGTAGTGCAAGTAACGCGATGGTCCCTCTAGAAGACACAAACCTTAACTCGATTATGTGACCGTCTTGAACTGCCTTTTGAACCTTCGGGTTTGGGGCAGTACGGCGTGCCACATGTGAGGCGTTGGCTTGACCCTTCTACGGCTGGACCGTTGGTACTGAGGCATGAAGTGAATGTCTTTGAACCTATTTCATGTGTTGATCGGTGTCGGGAAAACTTGGGTGTTCGAATGTTCGATCGGAAAGTTTAATATATTCTATTTATCCGGAATTGGATACAATAATTGGAATTCACAAACAGTTATGAGATAACTGGATGAATGTTATAGATCTAGCAGTTTAGTTTCACAAGATATCGAAAAGAGTTTTCGATGATGGGACTAAAATGCGGGGTTTATAACTGTTAGGCATGTGATGTCTAAAGAGGTTGCGGATTCCAATTGTTGTAGTTTTACACTTTCTTTTCTGTTACCGTAAGTGTAATATGTGATATCGCCGGTTTCGTTGCTATATGTCAACGACAATTGGGGTATGCATACTTACTTACGTTGATGACATGTGATGTTATGTGTTGCTGGATATGTTATATTGGATCGTCGTGTTCGAATAGCCGGGGGTTTTTATGTGAGATGAGTGTTTTTCATTTTCATTCATGTAAAAACTTGTATGTAATATTCTTTTATTCGGGGCACTTCCACGATGCGGGAGTTGTCACCCTTTGTATATTATTTACTTTTCTGCACTAGGATAGACCCAAGGAGGGGAGCACAAGTAACCGGGTTCTGGGGTCCAGTGGGAGACCAACTCGAGGAGTCGAGTCTGGGTCTCCTAACCCTAGAATTGGCAGGGTTGCTTGCCGCTCTCGTAGGGGTCTAGGGGTGTGGGATTGGCTATTCATCACGACCGTGGAATCCGTGTTTTATACTGGCTCGTATTGAAAACACGGACGTCCTAGTATATCCAATATTTCATATGTTTATTCTGCTGCGATATCTGAGTTGTGACTCTGTGATGGATATAGTATATAGTATATATGATATATTATATAGACATTACTTATGTTTTACACCCGCGCTAGCCCTGCCCTGCTCTGTCGTTAGTTACCTAACCTAACGGTGCACGAGGGGACATCGAGGCGAATTCGGATGGCATAAGTGTACGTCATATCTATCTGTGATGTTTAGGTATTTAAATGATGGGACTTCATTAATGTGATTAATGAAAGATAAGAAACCTAAGATGTTGTAGAATCAGATTTTAAATAAAACAGGTAGCTACAGTTCTTGCTTTGCATAGCGGTATATATGATATACCCTGCACCTTATTCGATGAGGAAAGGACCGAGATCCCTTCACCGGGAGTGACTCCTTTAGCAATAACTGGCAGATGCTACACACTCGGTTTGGTTTTGATTGCTTTTAAGAGTTTTTGCTTTGCACAGTGATATATATGATATATCCTGCACCTCATTCGACGAGGAAAGGACCGAGATCCCTTCGCCGGGAGTGACTCCTTTAGCAAAACTAGAAAAGCCTCAAAATCACTCCATTTCAAAACTTCATTTGATTCTACAACGATATCAAGTTCATTACGCTCATGGTTTTATGAAAACCTGCGTAGCCCTCCGTCATTTCAGATAAGTACTAATTAGTATTCGTGCTACGGTAGTTTGGCATTCGTCAAGGCGTAGTGTACGGTAGCTAACTAGTATTTATCTGCTTATGCATATGATGCAGATTGGATTAGGGTATTCGTACGGCGTTGTTTGGCATTCGTCAAGGGTCGTACGGGTGGGTTTAATTCAATCAAGAAATGTACGGGTTGAACTTGACTAGTGGACTATGGGTTGTTTGGCATTCGTCAAGGTCATAGAACACTAGGGGTAAAATATTATCGGGAATTTCAAGTGTTGAAATTTGCAATGAGATTGCATACCTTCTATGAGATAGTTGGATCCCGATACCCGCTGCGAGTAAGAGTTACTCCTGGGAGAGTTTTACACATTGCAATTAGCCGATCAAGTAGGTGTCTAGAAAGGTGTCAACGGGGTTACGCCTCTGGGAAAACGAGGTTTACAGTAATTAGGTTCGTGCGAAAGCACGGGGGACCTCCCTCAAAGTACCGACACTGGCCTGGCTGAAAGATTGGCGAACTTGTAGTGTGTAATTAATCCCGGCTAGTCTTTCCTTTTAAGGTTTGGAGGAAGATTTGATAAAAAGCAGTGGGAGCCATCCTGATTAGATAAGATAAAAACCAATCTGATCTTGCACGAGCTTACGCTAAAGTGTTTTCTTCTCTCTCTCTCCAGGTAGCGACCATTTCATGCCTTAATAAAGATAATAAAATGGATGTATTGACCGAACCCGCATGTTATACTGTGCAGGGGAACGTTGAACCCGTTCTATCTTATAAGTGTTATAAGAATGAACAGGAAACTGGAGAATATCTGGATTCTCACACCGCCCAAACGGAGAACATGCATGTTGATGCATCATCTTCGGGTGTGCTTGTCATTGAGAACTGTTTCTCAGTTCACCCTACGTCCTGGGTATTAGATACCGGATCAGGATCCCACATATGTAAGATGTTACATGGGCTGCGAAAAAGTAGAGAACTGGGAAAAGGTGATCATTCCGTTCAAGTAGGGAACGGTGCAAGTGTTGCAGCCAAAGCAGTTGGTGAATATCACCTAGTATTACCAAGTGGTGATACAATAATTCTGAATGAGTGCTATTATATACCGAACATGATGTGCAACATTATATCAGTTTCTTTATTAAGTAAAGAAGGATATAATTTTGTAGTAAAGGAAAATGTTATGAACATATTCCTAGATCAAAAGTTGATTGCATCAGGCTCGCTACATAATGGCATGTTCATTCTAAATCAAAATACAGTCCTCAATATACAAAACACACACAAGAGGAAAAATTCAGAAATGAACGAATCCTTCTTGTGGCATTGTAGACTTGGTCATATCAATGCGACACGACTGGCTAAGTTACATAAGGATGGTTATTTGAATCCGTTCGAATTATCATCTTATGATACTTGCCATTCATGTCTCAAAGGAAAAATGACCAAAGCTCCGTTTAGTAGACACGGAGAAAGAGTTACTGAACTCTTAGGACTGATACATAGTGATGTATGCGGTCCTATGTCTACACATGCCAGGGATGGTTCTTCCTACTTCATTACATTCACTGACGATCTCTCTAGATACGGGCATGTGTTCCTGTTGAAACACAAGTCTGAAGCTTTTGAGAAATTCAGAGAATATAAGCACGAAGTAGAGAACCAAACGGGCAAAAGTATTAAGATCCTTCGATCTGATCGAGGAGGAGAATACTTGAGCAATGAGTTCCAAGATTATCTAAAAGAGAATGGGATTCTCTCTCAGCTTACTCCACCTTATACACCACAGCACAACGGTGTATCGGAACGAAGGAATCGCACCCTATTAGATATGGTGCGTTCAATGATGAGCACAGCTGAGTTACCTATTTCCTTCTGGGGGTATGCGCTTGAGACAGCCATACACCTATTGAATATGGTTCCTACCAAATCAGTGCCTACCACTCCATATGAGATATGGAGAGGGAAAAGACCATCTCTTAAGTATGTTAAGATATGGAGTTGTCCAGCCTATGTCAAAAGACAAAATCCGGACAAACTCGAGGCAAGATCTGTCTTATGTAAGTTTGTAGGATATCCAAAAAATTCACAAGGGTATATCTTCTACCACCCCGAGGAACAAAAGGTGTTTGTTTCTCGACATGCCACTTTCTTAGAAAAAGGTTTTCTTATGAAACAGATTAGTGGCATTGAGGTAGAACTGGAAGAAGTTCCAGCAACACAAACTGTAACAGAAGACTTGGTGGAACCAGAGGATTCAGTAGAACTCAACGAACCCCAGCCTCTCCGCCGATCTAGTAGGGTATCTCGTCCACCTGAGAGATACTACGGTTTTCTCATTGACGGTGGAAGCGAGGATTGCATCATGGAGGATGATGACCCAACTAGCTTCGAGCAGGCCATCACGAGTAGGGACTCAGTGAAATGGCTGGATGCTATGCGGTCCGAGATGGAATCCATGTACACCAACAAAGTATGGACTTTGGAAGTTGCTCCTGAAGGGGTAAAACCCATTGGGAGCAAGTGGATCTTTAAGAAGAAACTTGGTGTAGATGGGAAAGTGGAGACTTTCAAAGCAAGACTTGTAGCAAAGGGTTTTCGTCAAAGACCAGGTGTGGACTATGACGAGACCTTTTCTCCAGTGGCTATGCTTAAATCCATCCGAATCATGCTTGCCATTGCTGCCTTTCATGACTACGAAATCTGGCAAATGGATGTTAAGACCGCCTTTCTAAATGGTGATTTAGAAGAGTGCGTGTACATAACTCAGCCAGAGGGCTTCGTAGACAGTGGGAGCAGCAGGAAGGTGTGCAAGCTGCTTAAATCCATTTATGGATTAAAGCAAGCATCGCGGAGTTGGAACATCTGCTTTGACGTCGTTATCAAAGAGTTTGATTTCGTCAAAAATCCAGATGAACCTTGTATCTACAAGAAGGTGGCAGAGAGTAAGGTTGTCTTCCTCGTATTGTACGTGGACGACATACTCTTGATAGGAAATGATATTCCTATGCTGCAATCGGTCAAGCTCTTCTTATCACAAAGATTCTCAATGAAAGATCTTGGTGATGCCTCCTGCATATTGGGAATTAGGATCTATAGAGATAGATCCAAACGGATTTTGGGATTGTCCCAATCCAGCTACATTGACACCATACTAAAGAGGTTTAGTATGGAAGAGTCCAAGTGTGGGAATATACCCACGATCTCTGGAGTCACTCTCTCCAAAGAGATGTCTCCCAAGACTGATTTGGAGAGAGCTCGCATGCAAGGGATACCCTATGCTTCGGCAGTAGGCTCTATCATGTATGCGATGCTATGTACCAGACCCGATGTAGCATACTCACTAAGTGTAGTGAGTAGGTATCAAGCTGATCCTGGAGAGAGTCACTGGACAGCTGTGAAGAGCATTCTCAAGTACTTGCGAAGGACTAGAGATATGTTCTTGGTGTATGGTAACGGAGAACTCCAAGTGGAGTCCTTTACCGATTCGAGCTTCCAGAGTGATAAGGACGACTCTAAGTCGCAGTCGGGCTTTGTCTTTACCCTTTACGGAGGGGCGGTTAGCTGGAAGAGTTCCAAGCAGGAAACCGTGGCAGACTCGACGATGGAGGCTGAATACATCGCTGCCAACGATGCTGCCAAAGAGGCTGTCTGGATCAAGAAGTTCATTACTGAACTTGGAGTGGTTCCATCCATTGAGCATCCAATACCTTTGTATTGCGATAACAATGGAGCGGTGGCTTTGGCCAAGGAACCCAGGTCCCATCAGCGATCAAGACATATTCTGAGGCGGTATCACCTGATCCGGGAGATAGTTGATCGCCGGGAGATCGAGGTCAGGAGGGTTGACACGAAGAACAACACGGCGGATCCACTCACGAAGGCCATTCCCTAGATACAGTTTGAGAGACTCTTCGGGATGCTCGGTATGAGATACTACAGCAGCTGGCCCTAGTGCAAGTGGGAGATTGTTAGTTGTATGTATGCCCTAGAGGCCAGTATTGTACAGATGATGTATATTATATTGGATGCTTGGACATATATAGAGATGACTTTCTTGCTCGACATGATAGTATGCTATCTGGTTGCTATTTATCTTAACATGTACACTAGTCTCTTTATACTGTCTTACAGTTACATGTTGGTAAAGCCCTTAGGATTTGTACTTGACTACCTGGACTATGATGCAGATCATACTAGTGGGGACATGGTAGTCCATAAGTACATCCTTCAAGGTCCCTAGTCGTGGGTGTATCGAGACGGGGCATCGATATACCAGAGTAGACTAGCGTATACGCTTCTCGACCCATGTGATGGGCGATGGATGATCCCATATCCATTGGTGTTTGACATCAGAGATGGTGTACGGGTGCTCAGTGGTCACTGGGTACACTGGACGGACTCGCCGAGAACTCCCAGATGGTATTATACCTCACGTCAGATGGCAGTTCTCAGGTGACACTTGTACAGGTTAGTCTGTAGACCCGAGATCGTCATAGAGTCTTGTATGATTCCCACTGTGCTTTGATCTCCACCTTACCACGTCCATGAGGGCGTGCAAAACGGTGGTCTTTGGGCACAGTCCCGAGTCGCATGGAGGCAATGAGCGATAGGAGGGGTTTCGTCTCTCCCGGTATTGGGGGTTGATGTTGCGCAGTGCTCGATTGGCCGTAACAGGGAAGTCCCTGGCCAGGGCTGATTAGAGATTTGCTGGTAAGTGTTACCAGTAGTTTCTCGACCCGTTATGAGCCTCACATCAGCACGACTTATCGGGTTATTGGGGTCTGACGTATACCACCCCTAGACTTGATATGCGACGTATCAGACGAAGAGACCGGACTGTATGGTAAGTGTTACTGGTCGGATTCGCAGGAGTGTGAGCGGGCTAGCTCGTCGATCTTCTGATCGCTCAATACCCGGGTGGCCGTTACGTTTAGCAGACCGCTTGCGGCTTGTGGGTGCTTGATATGATCATCATCTGCTACCGGCGTATTGACGAGTCTTTAGAGTCCTACACAGAGGTTTCCTGGCTCAAGCGAAACGAAATAGGAGCGCATATGAGATATGTGCAGGACCGAGAATGATGCGTGTATGTGATACCGCATTTCATTCTCGCGATATATGTTTCGATTGGTTATATTCGATATGACCTAGTTATCGAATCATTGATTCGATAAATCGATGCATTGAATACTAGTCGGTTATGTGCGACATGACCGGATCATTGAATCAAGTGTTGATTTAATGATTTAATGTATAATTATATATTTGATATATTACTTTGCATTAACTAGTATTGGTTCACTTTAAACGGATTTTTCTCACTTGATTTGCACATTGTATATGTGATATACTTTTGTGCACTTTAATGTATCATGTTTGATGATACTTGATCATATGGTTAAGTGAATAGGATTAAACCATGGTTATTATGATAATTAGGGTTTTACATATTTATTTATTCATTTATTTGTTCTTTTATTCATTTGGATAAGTATAAATGATAATGGTGGCAAGTTTTGTTTCTTATGAGATGCTTCATGAACATTTGACTTTATGCAACCATTCTTGTCATTTTGCTTAACCCTAACCCACTCTAATCACCATGGTTAATTCTCTACACTTAACCTTAGTTAAGTTATGATAAATATTGAGTTTATTATTCATTTTAACTCAAGTTATCATAATATTCTAGCTCATCTTCTTCTTCTTCTTCAAGTGAGCAACCTTCATGCCATCAATGGCAACTTGTGATCTAGTGAGCAAAATCCAAATCTAAAGTGAACCCATCTCCTATTTCTTCACCCTCTACCTCTAGCCAAGTTGTAGAGTGTGTTTTCTTCATAAATTTCATCACTTTGTGAAGTCGGAGCTTGAACTTGCGATGCCTCGACGTAGATCGTCTTTGACACGAAGCCGGCGACCTAGCTCACCCGTTTCTCCGACAAAGCCGACGCTTGATCCCGGAGTTCGACTTGGACAGCGAGGAGACATCGTTGCGGAGCCGTGGAGGTGGACATCCGGATCTACAAAGGTTGTATTTCCGTATCCTAGTAGTTAAGTGTTAACTAGCTTTTTAGTTTCGCCTAGAATTCTAGCAAACGATCCGTAGTCGGGTCTCTCGGCACCGTTAAAATTTTAATATGGCATGTTCGATGCCTTGTGTGACCTCATTAGGGTGCCTAGGAACCCTACATGTCGGGCGCAGAAACAGCAGCAGGTTTGAAGAGAAACGCACTAGTGGCGTCAAGATTATCGTGATCAAACAGAAACTCCTCAAATTCACACTCTTCTGGGGTGATCTCCTGGATCGAGCAGACGTCCAGTATATGAGCATTAGGTTCGGCGGGCTGATTCCCCAACCTAAAAATGTTGAGTTCAATCGTCATATTTCCAAAAGAGAGGTTCATCGAACCATTGCGACAATTGATCACAGCATTTGAGGTTGCGAGAAATGGGCGACCGAGTATCACCGGAATTTGATTCCGGGGGTTAGCTACAGGCTGTGTATCTAATACAATGAAGTCAACAGGGAATATGAAGTCCCCAACTTTTATTAACACATCCTCTAGCTCACCCCTAGGATGGGTGATCGATCGGTCGGCCATTTGGAGAGTGCAGTGCGTGGGTTTCAGCTCTCCGACGCCTAATTGCTCGTATACTGAATACGGAAGCAGGTTAACACTGGCACCAAGATCTAATAGTGCGCGGTTGATGTTCTTATCCCCAATAGTAATTGAAATCGTAGGACAGCCAGGGTCCTTCCGTTTTTGTGGTAAAGATTGGGTAAGGGCATCATTCACAGCACTAGCCAAGAAAACTTTCTTGGGTACCTGAGACTTCCACTTTTTCATGCACAAGTCCTTTAAGATTTTCACGTAGGACGGGACTTGTTGGACAGCATCTAAAAGAGGAATGTTAATGTTAACCTGCTTAAATAACTCCAGAATCTTCTCCATTTGAGGATTTTGTTTGTTAGACCTCAACCGGTTTGGAAATGGAACATTTTGAAAATTGGTTGAGTCTAATGCTGGAGGAGGAGATTGTGGAGTTCGAACGGATCCCAGAACAGGTGTTTTCGTGGAGTGAGAAGTGGGTCCGTTCAGAGCAAAAGAAGAGGAAGGAGAGCCTTGTGAAGAACGGAGAATAGGCTCAGAAGACGAAGAAGAAGAAGAAGAAGAAGAAGCAGCGGCCGGGGTGTCATCGTTGATCCGTTTGCCAATGTTGTTTTGCAGCATCCTTCCCGATCTCAATGTGGTCATGGCACTCACATTATGGTTCTGTTGTTCAAGAGCAACATGTGCATTATGTGGGTGACCGGGATGTGGGAGTGGTTGGGACGGGAGCTTCCCCTTCTCTCGCTCGCTTAAGGCCGCGTTCAGCTGTGCAATCTGGGCCTCGATGGTCTTGATGCTTTGCCCGTGTGCGGCATTGTGTTGCACTAAGGATTGAATGGAAGACTGGATGTTGGCGGTGGACTGAGTCGACTGTTTAACGAACGCCTCCAGACTTCGTTCGAGCGAGGAAACCTTATCGTTGTTTGACGGAACAAAGTTGTTTGGTGGAAAAGAATTGTTGGGTGCAAAGTTGTTCGTCTGATTCTGAAAAGGTTGGGGTTGGAAAGGCTACTGATATTGATGTTGAGTTTGTTGTTGCGCTTGTTGTTGCGGTGGAGGGGCCCTTTGGAAATTGTTGCCCTGGAATTGATTCTGATTCTGATTCCAGGCGAAATTGGGGTGGTTCCTCCAACCGGGATTGTAGGTGGAAGAGTATGGATCATTCTTCGGTCTTTGCTGGAAGGCAGCATTAACCTGATCCTGTCCTTGCGAGGGTGGATTGTAAGGACACTCTTCGGTCAAGTGAGAAGGATCGGAACAACAAGCGCAGATGGTACGAAGGGGGAGAACAGGGGCAGGAGCAGGAGCAGAAAATTTGCTCTCTATCGCTTCAAGCTTTCTTGTTATTGCAGCCATTTCAGCTTTCATCGCAATAGAGACATCAAGTTGGTGGATTCCTACCCTAGACTGACCGGTAGAAGTGGAGGTAGAAGAAGAAGAAGTCGGTCTGGTGCTCTCCCATTGTAGCGTTTGCTCCGCAAGGTCGTCAAAGAATTGCCACGCTTCCTCGTCAGATTTGGATAGGAAGTGGCCCTGACAGATGGTTTCCAACAACTGCTTCGTTGCTGGGTTCAGGCCCACGTATAAGGTTTTGCAGAGTTGCCATTTCTCTATACCGTGGTGAGGACACTGAACAAGAAGGTCTTTGTACCGGTCAAAGCACTTCCAGAAGGGTTCAGAAGGAAGCTGGGAGAATTGGTTGATTTCATTTCGAATCCTTGCAGTTTTATGATTCGGATAGAATTTTTTTAGAAACGCTTTAACAAACTCGTCCCAGCTGGTGATTGAGTGGGAAGCGGTGCTATACAGCCATTTTTCAGCAAGATCGCATAGAGTGAACGGAATGACCCGTAGACGTATAGCATCGTCCGACAGCTGGGTGGTTTTCATCATGGCACAGACGTTTTGAAATTTGTTGATGAAGATATAGGCATCTTCAGATTCAAGCCCATGAAAACGTGGAAGCATGTTGATGAAGTGGGGCTTAATTTCAAAGTTGTCCCCATTGGCCGGAGGAAGAGAAAGGCAGGTGGGAAGTGCAGAACGGGTGGGATAGAAACGATCCTGGAGCGCGATTCGTTGCGGCGCTACAACAGGCGGTGGTGGTGGGATATTGGTCTCCGTAGGAGGTGGAGCCAATCCAGGGGTGGTCAAAGAGATGTTCGGATTAAATCCTGACATCGCGGAAGAAGAGGTTGGTGAAGGTGAAGGTGAAGATGTATGAACAGAATTCCGGTCAACGTCGGAGTTGGCCGGCAAAGGAAGGGGTGAAAGAGGAGTGGACGGAGTATCGACTTCGGAGTCGATCGCGTAGTCGGTAGCGACTAACGTAACGCGGACTAGACGGGCGCTAGAGTCCCGAGACCAAGCGGACATACACTAAACGAGTTTAGTATAGTCAAAGCGGAGAAGGTGAGGGTAAGAAAACGTCAAGGGAGAAAGGCGATGGGTGGTGGGTGAAAATGGATTTGGCGACAAAGGGCAAGTTTTTATAAAAGTTTTTGATTTTTTCTTTTTCTTTTTTTAGAAAGAGATTTACAGAAATATGTACGGAAATACGGCTTAAGTAATCACAAACAAGATATGCACAATCACACCTAGATCTAGGGTAACCTAGGTCTACTAGACCTGCTCTTGAACCTGATTGTCGAAGTTAAACAGTGTCGAGAAACGGGCTTAAAAATACACTGATCACGAGGCCAGGTAAGTGCAGAGATAAGGGGAGGTTGTCCAACGCTTTCGCGAAGTTCCTTAATTAAATAACCCTTTCTCTTTTGGCCGTTGCGCCGTTAACACTTTTCTAGACACCCCGTAAACAATATACCGTTAAGCGAGGTTCTAAACACGGTTTATCTTCTCCTAATGAGCGCGAAGTCCTTAGGGCTGAAGTCTAGTATTTTTTAATTTACAATGGACAATGCATATGCTTTTGTGATTTTTGGGGTCCTGGGAAGGGTGATGAAATCCCCACCCAATCTGGATTGGTTTCAAGCCCCTTAAGTCCGTATTAAGAAATGCAAAGCAGTAACAAATCAACTGCAAACAATTTTTTATTTGCGGCGCAAAGAATCCTGCACAAGAACAGTTTATTAGAAGGGGGAGAAGAGTTTGCGCAAAGAAATCTGCAGAAAACACAATTTATTGGAGTCCAGAGGAGTGGGGAGGAAGCAAGAAAGACTTACAGAGAAATTGGAAGCCTGAGACCACTAAGTGGCCGCGGTTCCGCTGCAATAGGGCTCTAATGCCGCGGTTCCGCGGCTGTGTTGAGGAAGTGGAGCTCCATTTTTCTGGTGTGGTCTGGGCTGGTTGTCCTCTGCTTGACTGGATATTTTGAATCTTGATTTTCTTACTGTAACTGCTCCAGATTTTTAAAGTAGACCGTTGCTTCGTTTTAATCCGTCGCGGTGTAGCCGCGAAATGTGGGTCTATCTTCCCACGTCTTTGGCACTGAACTTGAACTCCGTATATTCTACGTCTTGGCCACTGAACTTGAACTTCGTATTTTCCTGCACACTTGCACAAAAACTAATCAAAAATAACAAAATGATTTTTTTACAATGTATATTTTTTTTTTGTTTTGGTTATATTTATATTCACAAGTTAACCCGAAATTACACAAAGAAATAAACTACCGTCTCCCCGGCAACGGCGCCATTTGATTGTTAGCGATTCTGCGTGTTCAAGTCTTAGTTAAATACCGCAATCAAGACGGTTTCGCTTGTAGCTAGCCGGTTGAGTACGGGTCGTCCGCAGGGAGATGGGAATCTTTTTCTATGTGCTTTAACGAGTTAAGTCCAGTTTTTCAGATTTTGTTGTGATTAATTAAGCGGTAAAATGATATGTAAAGAGAGCTTGTTAGGGTTATGATTAGGTTAGTTTGAGTTAGGAGTCTCCCACATCTTTCATTGCCCCTCTTAATATCGGTGTTACGATAATCGGCAACAACGGGGATTAGCACGACTAGGAAGGAACTTGCGAGTATAAGCTAGGCTTTCCAACGCATAAGTTCTTCCTTTTGGTGCTTGTCCGTCCGTTCTTGGCCCTTAGCCATAACCTCCGGTTAATTCAACCACAACCGGTCTCACTACGGAATCACCACTATCATGTAGGATAGGGTGCCGTAAGGAGTGGATTGTGGTTCAATTAACGGGAGTCGAATTAAGCTGTTGGGCAAGAAAAGAGTGAGAGAGATTTCCTTCTCTCAAACTTCCCTTATCCTACCCTAACAAGTATGAAACTACTCACACATCATGATACGGAAAAATAAAACAAAACAAAAGAGGAAGATAGAAAGAAAGAGATTAGAAGATAACAACTAGCTATTTGCGACCTCACCTCGGCAAGGATCAAGCGTAAGCATCATGGTTGTGTTAAGGATAAAGAAAAAGAGAGAAGAAGAAACAACAAGAAATAACAACAACTAGTTAACAAATGAAAATTACAACAATTATAGAAAAAGCAAGACAAGCATGATAATAAACGGTTCTTCTTTATTCATCATTCTTCACTCACAAGCTCATTACAAGTTTAATGGAGAAGAGATGAGAAGAGGAAGAAGAAACACAACTAAACCTTACAAAAGAGAATACAAGATTATGGACCCCTTTCTTTCACAAAGTTCTGGGCTATTTATAGGCTAAAGGATGAAAACCAAGGGCAACCATCAGAACACAAATACAAAGACCAAAATACCCCTGAAGTTTGAACTTCTACGGCGCCAGTACGGCCGCGGATCCGCGGCCTAGACCCCCTATTGGCCGCGGATCCGCCGCACTATAGTAGAGTTAGGGTGTGGGCTTCTTGGTACTTCCCTGTTCTTCTGTCCCCTCTTGTCTAGTACATGTATTTTCTGAAAATACTTACACATTTCTTCCAGAATTTCTGTTGAGGGAAAGGTGGACTTTTGTCAAGATTTTCTTGAGCTCCCCGTAGATTTCTTGGAACTTGTATTGCCATTGAGCCTTGTGCATGAAGGTGACAATCGATTTGCCATTTTGTCTCCTAAACTGGTGTGTGGCAATAGACGGATAAAGAGCGGAGACCCGTGTTTTATCTGTGGTTGGCAGGAACCCGGATTTTGTCGTGTTTTCCATGAATTTCACCGTTTTAGAACCGAGAACCTGTATCTTGCAATTGACTAGCAAACACGGCTCAAGATTATCTACCGATATGCAATGTGACAAAAATTGGGTGGTATGAAAATGCAAAAATCTGATATGAACAATCAGCGGACTAAGCTGTACTCATGTCACCTGGGAACTGATAACTGACGATAGGTATAATACCAACCAACAGTTCCCGACTAGTCCTGTCTAGTGTACTCGTAACCTAACGAGCACCCGCATACTATCTCAAGTACGACGTACTGACGGCTGTGGGACAGATCGTCTCCCACGCTGGGATGAGAAGCGCATACGCTAGTCTACTCCGGAGTATCGATGCTCTGTCTCGATAGTCCTACGACTAGGGACCTGTATAAGGATGTGCTTATGGATTACCCAGCCCCCACGAGTGTGAGCGCCATCACAACGCTGGTAATCAAGCAAAGATACTAAGAGCTCTACTAATATGTATATGTGATATAATTAAAGAAACACATGTACATATTAAAGCAGAGACAAACCAAGTAGCATACTACCATTTTAAGCAAGATTGTAAATACAACTGTGAATATCCCATGCTTCCATCAAGTAATATACATACTAGTATGATACAGTAATGGCCTCTAGGGCATATACACTAACAGAACTTCCATCACAAAAATCTTCACAAATTTCACAAAAATCACATCTTTGGACTAGTTTTGCCTCTTGGATGCCTTGGAGCTTAGAAAGCTAGGGCCTTTGAGTTCTTTTGCTTAGGTATTGATCTCTATCTGTTAGTTAAGTCTTTTTAGTATTTTGTAGCCTTATAGTTTCAGTTTTGATAGCGTAAAGTTAAGTTTTGTGCAAAATATCGTATTTTTAGTGTCGAATTGTGATATCTGTGATCTGCTGTGACCCCGAGAATTTACTAGAAAACCAAACAATATAGTTGTGTTATACCTGAGACCATAAGCCTGATGGTCAACATTCAACCATGGTTGACTTGTTGACCATGGTTGAATGTTGACCATCATCATTGCTTTGCAAGGATACTCCTTGATTCTAGCTTACATTCATTTATTAAAGTGATGATGGTGGTCATTCCAAATACAACCATCAACTATTTCATTTTGATTTATTATTATTAATTAGATAAAATCATTTTCCTTTTGTTATGGTTGTAAGAGGAAAATAGCTCATTCTATGATATTGATTCTCTCTCCTCACTTCATCTTCTTCCTCCTCTTGTTCAAGGAGAGCAAATCTCATGTGTTGAGAATCATCTCCTTGAAGATATAACACCCCAAAGCACACTCTACTCACTCTAAGGTAAAAGGTCTAGCAAGCCGAATACCTTAGTTCTCTCAAGATCAAGAAAGGAGCCCAAGGATGAAGCCCTCAGGTGGATCTATCTTCGGCAAAGAGGAGACGAGGAGGGGAAGCCATTCAAGCTACTACAAAGAGCAAGAAAGAAGAAGAACAACAAGAAGAGAAGGAGTTCAAGTTGAGGTATAACCACTTTGCCGAGTAGTTAACTCTTCTTCGCAAGTATGCTACTTTAGTTTAGCAAAGATCCGGCTTTTACGGTCCATGTTACAAAGTTTAGAAAATTTTTTGTTTTACCGTTTCCGCATCCCCGAAAGTACCAGGAGAGGTAACGTGGACCTAACAGTTACATGAAGAGCCCAAACGGTGGCGGATCCGCGGCAAGAAGAACAAGTCAACAAAATCAACCATAACATTATTTCATTTAATTACTATTATTAATTGATATTTCATAAATCCATTAGGGTTTGGAAAAAGACGACTGTCAACTGTGCATACGCACCCGTTCCGAAACCCTAATGAAAGACCTCATCCTCCGCCTCAAGCAACTGTGCATACACACCTGCATTCTCGTTCCGAGGAACAAGAATACTGAGAGATAAAAGCAACCCCAAAACATATACCAGTATCTGGCTCAAACCAGAGCCTGCCAGTATAATCCGTCCGGACTCCAAACGTGCACAAGTGCGCGGATGAGAACGAACCCTGCCGCAAAACCATGCGACCTCTACTCAGTTTTGCCCAGAGGCGAATAGCCCTCTGTGTGGGACTCTAAAGACTCGACGCTACGCTGGCAGTGGGTTTAACCACAGACCGCAAGCGGCACTAGCTGTGCGTAACGGTCCCCAGGTAGATGCCGATAAGAAGACTGACGAGGTAAAACCCATCTGAACTCCTACTGAGTCTGAATGTGACATTCTCCGTACAGTCCGATCTGTTCGTCTGATACATCGCATGGCGGGCCTAGGGGGCGGTAAACGTCAGTCCCCCAATAGCGGTACAAGTCGTGTCGGAGTGAAGCCCAGAACGCCCTGAGATAGCACTGGAACCTACCAGTATATCTCGCTTGCCCTGGCCAGGGAGTACTTGTGTAATGGCTCTCCTAGACACAGCGCGATGTCAACCCCCAATACCGGGAGAGACGAATCCTGTCTAACCGTCACTGCCTCCAAGTGCTTCGGGACTGCTCCCAACAACTACCTGTTTGCATTACTCAGAAGAGCCGTGGTAGGGTAGTAATCAAAGAACAGTGGGAACACACTCGAGGCGGAGTGATAGTGTCAAGTCAGCGGACTAAGCTGTACTCATGTCACCTGGGAACTGATAACTGACGATAGGTATAATACCAACCATCAGTTCCCGACAAGTCCTGTCCAGTGTACTCGTAACCTAACGAGCACCCGCATACTATCTCAAGTACGACGTACCGACGGCTGTGGGACAGACCGTCTCCCGTGCTGGGATGAGAAGCGCATACGCTAGTCTACTCCGGAGTATCGATGCCCTATCTCGATACTCCCACGACTAGGGACGTGTATAAGGATGTGCTTGTAGATTACCCAGCCCCCACGAGTGTGATCGCCATCACAACGCCGGTAATCAAGCAAAGATCCAAAGGGCTCTACTAATGCGTATAGGTGATATAATAAATAAACACACAAGTACACATTAAAGCAGAGAGAAACCAAATAGCATACTACTATATTGAGCAAGATTGTCTATACAACTGTGAATATCCCAAGCTTCCATCAAGTAATATACATACTAGTATGATACAGTAATGGCCTCTAGGGCATATACACTGACAATCTCCCACTTGCACTAAGGCCATGTACTGGCGTATCGAAGACCTATCATCTCGATCAGCCGCTCGAACTGAGTCTGGGGTAAAGCCTTCGTGAATGGGTCCGCACTGTTGTCCTTTGTGTCCACTCTCCGCACCTCGATCTCCTGGCGATCAATGATCTCCCTGATCAGGTGATACCGTCTTAAGATGTGCCTGGATTTCTGATGGGACCTTGGTTCCTTCGCTAAAGCTATAGCCCCATTGTTATCGCAATACAAAGGTATTGGGTCAACAATGGACGGAACCACCTGAAGTTCACTAATGAACTTCTTCATCGAGACCGCCTCTTTTGCGGCATCGCTTGCAGCAATGTATTCAGCCTCCATCGTCGAGTCTGCGACGGTATCCTGCTTGGAACTCCTCCAACATACCGCCCCTCCGTTGAGGGTAAACACAAAACCCGAGACAGACTTGCTGTCATCTTTGTCACTCTGGAAGCTTGAATCGGTAAAGGACTCGACCCTGAGGTCTCCATTACCGTAAACCAGGAACATCTCCTTAGTCCTTCTCAGGTACTTGAGAATGTTCTTATCTGCTGTCCAGTGGTCCTCCCCTGGGTCTGACTGATACCGGCTTACAGCGTTTAACGCGTAAGATACATCTGGTCTTGTACATAGCATCGCATACATTATAGATCCTACTGCCGAAGCGTAGGGTATAGTGCTCATGCGAACCCTCTCCTCGTCAGTCTTAGGAGACATCTTCCTGGAGAGGGTAATTCCGTGCAATGCGGGTATGCTACCGCGCTTGGAACCCTCCATACTAAATCTCTTTAATACGGTCTCTATGTACCTGGACTGCGAAAGTCCCAATAGTCTCTTGGATCTATCTCTATAGATCTTGATCCCCAGAATGTACGAGGCATCACCCAGGTCCTTCATGGAGAACCTTTGTGACAAAAATAGCTTGACCGATTGTAGCATAGGAATATCATTTTCCTATCAAAAGAATGTCGTCCACGTACAAAACTAGGAATACGACAGTTCGTCCTACAATCTTCTTATATACGCAGGGTTCATCTTCGTTCTTGATGAAATCAAATTCCTTGATTGCCTCATCAAAACAGATGTTCCAGCTCCGTGATGCCTGCTTTAATCCATAAATGGATTTAAGCAACTTGCACACCTTCCCGCTGCTCCCACTGTCTACGAAACCTTCTGGTTGATCCATGTAAACGTACTCTTCCAAACAACCGTTTAGGAAAGCCGTTTTAACATCCATCTGCCAGATTTCATAGTCATGGAAGGCAGCAATGGCAAGTAGGATCCGAATGGATTTGAGCATAGCCACTGGAGAAAAAGTTTCATCATAGTCCAAACCAGGTCTTTGACGAAAACCTTTTGCAACGAGTCTAGCTTTATAGGTTTCCACCTGCCCATCTACACCAAGTTTCCTTTTGTAGATCCATTTGCATCCAACGGGTTTCACCCCAGGTGGAGCAATATCCAAGGTCCACACTTTATTGGCGTACATGGACTCCATTTTGGATTGCATTGCTTCCTGCCACTTATCAGAGTCCCTACTGATAATGGCCTGCCTGAAACTGGTAGGGTCATCTTCTTCCAAGATGCAATCCTCTCGATCCCCGTCTATGAGAAAACCGTAGTATCTCTCGGGCGGATGAGAAATCCTACCAGATCTGCGGAGTGGCTGAGGTTCGTTCGGGGTTATTGAATCTAGTGGTTCCTCCAAATTTTCAGTTACATTTTGTGGTTGCTGAATTTCTTCCAGTTCTACCGAACTCCCACTAGTTTCTTTTGCAAGAAACTCCCTTTCTAAGAAGGTAGCGTGGCGAGATACAAACACCTTCTGTTCCTTAGTGTGGTAGAACAGATATCCTAGTGAGTCTTTAGGATATCCCACAAATTTACAGAGAACTGACCGTGCCTCTAACTTGTCCGGTTTCTGTGTTTTCACATAGGCCGGGCAACCCCATATCTTAAATCGCTTAAGATACGGATTTCTTCCACTCCATATTTCATATGGAGTCTTAGGCACTGATTTGGATGGAACATAGTTCAATAGGTATGCCGCTGTCTGAAGCGCATGTCCCCAAAATGAAAGAGGTAACTCAGCACTACTCATCATGGAGCGAACCATATCCAATAGGGTACGATTCCTCCGCTCCGATACACCGTTGTGCTGTGGTGTATAAGGAGGTGTAAGCTGAGAGAGAATACCATTCTCTTTTAAGTAATCTAGGAATTCCGTGCTTAAGTACTCCCCTCCCCTGTCAGACCGGAGGATCTTGATACTTTTGCCTGCCTGGTTCTCTACTTCGTTTCTGTATTCCTTGAATTTCTCAAAAGTTTCAGATTTGTGTTTCATCAGATACACATATCCAAACCTAGAGAGATCGTCAGTGAATGTGATGAAGTACGAGAACCCACCCCTTGCATGTATAGACATCGGACCACATACATCACTATGTACGAGTCCCAAGAGCTCTGCCGCTCTTTCTCCATGTCCGGTGAACGGAGATTTGATCATCTTCCCTTTGAGACAAGACTGACAAGTTTCATAAGATGAAAACTCGAACGTATCCAAGAGTCCATCTTTATGCAACTTACTCAGTCTTTTCTCTCCGATATGACCAAGTCTACAATGCCACAAGTAGGATTCATTCGTATCTGAATTCTTCCTCTTGCGTGTGTTTTGTATATTGAGAACTGTATTCTGATTTAGAACGTAGATACCATTACACAGTGTACCCTCTGCAACCAGTACCTTATGAAGGTAAATGTTCATGATATTCTTTTCAAGAACAAAGTTATATCCATCTTTATCGAGTAAAGAAACTGATATGATGTTGCAAACCATGGAGGGTACATAGTAGCAATCGTTCAAAATCATAGTCTTGCCATTTGGCAATACTAGGTGATATTTACCGACGGCTGCCGCATTAACTTGTGCTCCGTTCGCTACTCTGAGCGACATATCACCCGGTGCAACTTTCCTACTTTTCCTCAGTCCCTGTAATAAATTACAGATATGAGATCCTGATCCGGTATCAAGAACCCAGGTGGCAGGGCTGACCGTAAAACAGTTCTCAATTACAAGAACACCTGAAGTAGATGCAAAACCATGCTTCTTCTTCGACTGGGTATCCTGGAAATCCATACAATCCCCTTTCCCATTCTCATACTCATGACTGTTGTCATAAGTTAGAGCTGAACCAACTTTCTCCAGTCCCGAATAAGAATTCGGATCGGTCAAGCGATACATTTTATTATAATGATTAGGGCGTGAAAAGGTTGCTGCCTGGAGAGAGAGAAAAGAAACACTCAGCGTATGCTCTTGTAAGATTAGATTGGTTTATTAATTTATCTAACCAGGATGTCTCCCACTGTTTACTCAAATTCTTCTTAAAACCTTTTAAAAGAAGAACTAGTCAGGATTTTAATTCACGTCACAATACTTGCTTAACCTTTCAGCCAGGCTAGTGTCGGTACTTCGAGGGAGGTTTTCCAACGCTTTCGCGAAGTTCCTTAATTCAAGAACCTCTTTTCCCTGGGGGCGTAGCCCCGCTAACACCTTTCTAGACACCTACTAGGTTTATAGCATTGATCGTTTAGTGAAATAATCTCCCAAGAGTAATCCAACTCATCAGTGGGATCGGGATCCAACTATCATTGTGTGATGACCTAGATGGAATCCACTCTAGTCACCACACTCCAGAAGATATGCTAAATCTGCAAGTTTCAGTACTTTTGAAACTCCCGATGTGGTTTTTGCCCCTAGGACCCAAGTGATCTTGACGGAGTCAACAAATCAAAGAGTCCTAGTCAAGTTCAACCTGTCATTATCTGGATTGCATTAAACCCACCCGCATAACCCTTGACGGAGTCAACAAGGTTATACGACTGTCCTAATCAATCCCATATACCGATACAAACAAGCAGCACTTAGCTACCGTACACTACGCCTTGACGGAGTCAACAAACGCAGCACGAATATTAAGTATTACTTGTAAGAAATGACGGAGGGCTACGGCTGGGTTTTTGGCGAAAAACCCGTTAACGTAATGAACTTGATATCGTTGAAGGAACGTGATACATCCTTTTGAAAAACATAGTGGCGAAAACTTTTGCTAAAGAGGTCACTCCCTGTGAAGGGATCTCGGCTCTTTCCTCGTCGAGTGAGGTGCTGGGCATTCGTAAGATGAATACCTCGATGCAAAGCAAGAATAATCGACTATGGTGAAGTTATTACCCTGACGCAAACCTTTTGTCCAAGGGGTCACTCCAGATGAGGGGATCTCGGCCCTTGCCTCGTCGATTGAGGTGCTGGGCATTCATAACCGAATACCTCGATGCAAAACAAAAAGATGAACGTCCTTGTAATAACAGCTTTTTTTGAAAAACTTGTTCCAACAACGTCTTTTAGGTTTATTTTCTTGCATTAGTTCTTTTAATGCATCCCATCATTTAAATCCTACCATTGCAGAAAACAACCAAAATATGACGTACGCTTATGCCATTCGCATTCGCCACGGGGTCCCGTCATCACCCGTTAGGTTACTTAACTAACGACAGAGCGGGGGCTGGGCTAGCGCGGCTGTAAAACATAAGCAACGCCTAAATATAAAGCAATGATAGACATTACAGATCACAGATGAATACATTGGATATACTAGGAATCCGCAATCCGTTCGAGCCTGCAACGAAAAGCTGATTACACGGTCGCGGTGAATAGCCAAAACCCTACCCAAGACCCCTACGGGTGCGGCAAACTACCCGCCAAGTACCCGGTAGTTTGTGCACCCCTCCATGGGTCTATCCTAGGAGCATAAACAGTAAAAAGAATTATACAATGACGGCTACAACCCCGACCCGGTTGTGCGGACATACAAATAATATTATTACATCAATTTACATTTACAAATGAATGAAAGAAAAACAAAAGCTCATCTCATATCCACCCCGGCTATTCACCCGCGACAGTCCAACACATTCATATACACATTCCAATATCAAACACAGATCACAGAGATGTATAACCCCGACTAATCGACTTAAAGCGATTAGCCGACGTTCAATACATATAAACATCACAGATATAACCAATATAGCCAAAATGTAGCGAAGTTCGAAAAAAATACGGATTTATAGGACCCCAAAAGTAAATTTCTTTTCTGGAAAATCTGGGCACATATAACATATTTGAAAAATCCCAAAACCCTACCAGAAGAACACTGCACAAAACACAATCACATGAAAAGCCCAGACGGCGGCGGATCCGCGGCAAGAAGAATAGCTGAGGCCGCGAATCCGCGGCGGTTTGAAGGATTCATGGGATCGTTTTTGGTGGGTGTTCTTAGAAAACCCTGAGCCGATTTTAGGAGTAAAATATTTTACTTTTAGAGCACAAAAAATTTCAACAGAAACTTAGGGTTTTTGATTTTCCGGTTTTGCGATATTTCCGTTTCGAACTTCCATACACTTCGCTACCAAGCTAGTTTAAGTTTAGTTAGGCTCTGATACCACTGTTAGGTCCACGTTACCTCTCCCGGTACTTTCGGGGATGCGGAAACGGTAAAACAAAAAATTTTCTAAACTTTGTAACATGGACCGTAAAAGCCGGATCTTTGCTAAACTAAACTAGCATACTTGCGAAGAAGAGTTAACTACTCGGCAAAGTGGTTATACCTCAACTTGAACTCCTTCTCTTCTTGTTGTTCTTCTTCTTTCTTGCTCTTTGTAGTAGCTTGAATGGCTTCCCCTCCTCGTCTCCTCTTTGCCGAAGATAGATCCACCTGAGGGCTTCATCCTTGGGCTCCTTTCTCGATCTTGAGAGAACTAAGGTATTCGGCTTGCTAGACCTTTTACCTTAGAGTGAGTAGAGTGTGCTTTGGGGTGTTATATCTTCAAGGAGATGATTCTCAACACATGAGATTTGCTCTCGTTGAACAAGAGGAGGAAGAAGATGAAGTGAGGAGAGAGAATCAATATCATAGAATGAGCTATTTTCCTCTTACAACCATAACAAAAGGAAAATGATTTTATCTAATTAATAATAATAAATCAAAATGAAATAGTTGATGGTTGTATTTAGAATGACCACCATCATCACTTTAATAAATGAATGTAAGCTAGAATCAAGGAGTATCCTTGCAAAGCAATGATGATGGTCAACATTCAACCATGGTCAACAAGTCAACCATGGTCAACAAGTCAACAAAATCAACCATAACATTATTTCATTTAATTACTATTATTAATTGATATTTCATATATCCATTAGGGTTTGGAAAAAGACGACTGTCAACTGTGCATACGCACCCGTTCCGAAACCCTAATGAAAGACCTCATCCTCCGCCTCAAGCAACTGTGCATACACACCTGCATTCTCGTTCCGAGGAACAAGAATACTGAGAGATAAAAGCAACTCCAAAACATATACCAGTATCTGGCTCAAACCAGAGCCTGCCAGTATAATCCGTCCGGACTCCAAACGTGCACAAGTGCGCGGATGAGAACGAACCCTGCCGCAAAACCATGCGACCTCTACTCAGTTTTGCCCAGAGGCGAATAGCCCTCTGTGTGGGACTCTAAAGACTCGACGCTACGCTAGCAGTGGGTTTAACCACAGACCGCAAGCGGCACTAGCTGTGCGTAACGGTCCCCAGGTAGATGCCGATAAGAAGACTGACGAGGTAAAACCCATCTGAACTCCTACTGAGTCTGAATGTGACATTCTCCGTACAGTCCGGTCTGTTCGTCTGATACATCGCATGGCGGGCCTAGGGGGCGGTAAACGTCAGTCCCCGAATAGCGGTACAAGCCGTGTCGGAGTGAAGCCAGAACACCCTGAGATAGCACTGGAACCTACCAGTATATCTCGCTTGCCCTGGCCAGGGAGTACTTGTGTAATGGCTCTCCTAGACACAGCGCGATGTCAACCCCTAATACCGGGAGAGACGAATCTTGTCTAACCGTCACTGCCTCCAAGTGCTTCGGGACTGCTCCCAACTACTACCTGTTTGCACGACTCAGAAGTGCCGTGGTAGGGTAGTAATCAAAGAACAGTGGGAACACACTCGAGGCGGAGTGACAGTGTCAAGTCAGCGGACTAAGCTGTACTCATGTCACCTGGGAACTGATAACTGATGATAGGTATAATACCAACCATCAGTTCCCGACGAGTCCTGTCCAGTGTACTCGTAACCTAACGAGCACCCGCATACTATCTCAAGTACGACGTACCGACGGCTGTGGGACAGACCGTCTCCCGTGCTGTGATGAGAAGCGCATACGCTAGTCTACTACGGAGTATCGATGCCCTATCTCGATACTCCCATGACTAGGGACGTGTATAAGGATGTGCTTGTAGATTACCCAGCCCCCACGAGTGTGATCGCCATCACAACGCCGGTAATCAAGCAAAGATCCAAAGGGCTCTACTAATGCGTATAGGTGATATAATAAATAAACACACAAGTACACATTAAAGCAGAGACAAACCAAGTAGCATACTACTATATTGAGCAAGATTGTCTATACAACTGTGAATATCCCAAGCTTCCATCAAGTAATATACATACTAGTATGATACAGTAATGGCCTCTAGGGCATATACACTAACAAAGCCAGCACCTGGAGCACGAACCCAAACCGCTCGATTTGGCCGGCGACGAGACGAAGGGGATCCGGCCACTTCGGCCTTCCTGTGGAGTTTTGGGTGTGGGTTTTTGTGGGAAGGTGTCTGCTGTGGTTTAGGTGTGTTTGGTCTTGTTTGGTTGTTGAGTTTTCTCTACATACAAAATCTGCGATCACATAGATAGTTTCAAGTGTTACGACTACGCACGATACGTTATCCGACACGGTCCGTGCACTTTGTACTGCTTTTGCTCTTGGGTTGGTTTCGAAGGGTTGCTACGCATGTTAGCCACTAAACGAACACTTGGGAGTATGTTTGGATTTGGTGTGTCGGTAAAACGTAGTGTGTACGTGTTTTTGGTCATTTTCTAATATACACTTGTATTATTGTTTTAATGTTTTAGGTTCGCAGGCGGGGACTTCGGACGCTGCGAGGAAGAGGAAACAGATGGTAGGCTTTGCTTAGCCAGGAGCGTGGGTGAGTAGATTTATGTTAGTGTATATGCCCTAGGGGCCATTATTGTATCATACTAGTTTGTATATTACTTAATGGAAGCTTGGGATATTCACAGTTGTATTAACAGTCTTGCTCAACATAGTAGTATGCTGCTTGGTTTATATCTATCTCAATATGTGTATATGTTTCTTTTAGAATATCGCAAATACATATTGATAGAGCCCATAAGATCTTGCTTTACTACCAGCGTTACGATGGCAGTCACACTTGTGGGGGCTGGGTAGTCTACAAGCACATCCTTTTTCATGTCCCTAGTCGTAGGATTATCGAGACAGGGCATCGATACTCCAGAGTAAACTAGTGTATACGCTTCTCATCTCAGCAGGGGAAATGGTCTGTCCCACATCCATTAGTACGTTGTACTGGAGATAGTATGCAGATGCTCATTGAGTTATGGGTACACCGGATAGGACTCGCAAGGAACTGTTGTTTGGTATTATACCCGTCGTCAGTTAACAGTTCCCAGGTGACATGAGTACAGCATAGTCCGTAGACTTGACACTGCTGCTTCGCCTCGAGTGTGTTCCCACTAATCTTAGATTACTACCCTACCACGGCTCAAAGGAGTCGTGAAAATAAGTAGCAGTTGGGTGCAGTCCCGAAGCACTTGAAAGCAGTGGCGGTTAGATAGGATTCGTATCTCCCGGTATTGGAAGTTTATATCGCACTGTGTTTGGAGAGCCATTACGCAAAGTCCCTGGCCAAGGCAAGCGAGATTTACTGGTAGATTTTCCAGTAGCTTCTCAAGGTGTAATGGGCTTCACTCCGACACGACTTATACCGCTTTTAGGGGAATGATGCCTGTCGCCCCCTTAGGACCGATATGCGATAGTCTTAGACGAACAGACCGGACTGTACGGAGATTGTCACCTCTGGATCAGTAGGAGTTCGGATGGGTTTCCTCATCGGCCTTCTTATCGACTTTTACCTGGGGACCGTTACGTATAGCTAGTACCGCTTGCGTCCTGTGGTTAAACCCACTACCAGCGTAGTGTCGAGTCTTTAGAGTCCCGCACAGAGAGTTTCCCTGCTTCGGGCGAAACGATAGAGAGGTCGTATGGTTTTACGATATGGTTTGGACATATACGTGTACTTGTTCATGTATGATGTTCGGACAGATTATACTAGCGGGCTTTGGTTTAAACCAGATTCTAGTATTGGATTGTTGGATTTATACAGTCTCAGTATATCCGTGTTTTTTTGTAAATACGGATGGGAGGGCCATTCTCGTAATTAGTCGAGAAGCTTCTAGAAGAAAGGTGACTCATTTAGATTTAATTCATTTATGAATTAAACTAAATGAGGTGGAGAGCTTATGTGTTATTTGCATTAAATGAATTAGTGACTCATGAGATGATTCATCCAAATGAGTTAATGAAGCATTAATTGTTTTATTGACTCATGAGATGATTCATTCATCTATATTAAATGGAGCTTGGTTGTAATTATCTCATATGATTTATTTGATAATTATTATGCTTCATAATATATAGAAATGAGTTATATTTTCATTTCATAATTATCATACACACACTCTCTCTTTAAGCTCTCCTCTTCTTCAACCTAAACCTAATCCTCTCATGTGTTGAAATCCCAAGGGTTAGAAAGACTAATAGATCCTTAATCCACTTCTATATCATCTATGTCACTTGGATTAGCAATCCTAACCACTTAGTTATCTCAAGTTAGAGGTTGAAGCTTGAAGGAGGATCTCTCGAGTGGATCTTCTATTACTTCGAGGAGGCCGACGAGGAGGTGAACAACAAGAATAAAAAGGACTAGTATCTTGAGGTATAATCATCTATCATAGTAGTTTAGCACTTCTAGATAGTTTGTTAGATAGGGTGTAGCAAAGATCTGTATGGTAGCCAATGTTACTTTGAAAAAAATGATTGTTTTACCTATTCCGCCTCCCCGCATCTTGTGGGGTGTGTAACGTTGACTTACAGTGGTATCAGAGCCTAGCTAAACCATAACTAATATGTTAGCATAGTCTTTAGAAATTCGATCGCAAAATTATCCCGAAAAAACGACGTTTTCACCATGTTTCTGCCGATTTTAAATTGGGGTCTAAAAATTTTTCAGGGACCCTTAAAAATACAAGCAGGGTTTTTTAAGAATTGTGAAGAAATTTAGGATAGTGACTCGTCCAAACCACCGCGGAACCGCGGCCGATCCAAGCGATCCTCCATGGATCCGCGGCTGAGTTGACACCGAGTCAACCCAAATTTGCTCAGTTATTCTTCTGTGTTGATGTTGTGTTTTCTGCGATGTTTTGTTTCAGCTCAGGTTTTATGGGCACAGAGAATTGTTTGGAGTAGATTCATATGTGTTGCTTGATCGAAATTCTAAGAAATTTGGATAACTGGATAATATCTGTGTTGTGTTTAATGTGTTCGTAAACCTCCCCTAACTGCTTGTATGTCGGTTAGCAGGGGGTTGCACATTACTGTAATGGTTTTTACTCGTTTGTGAATATGAACTTGTTGGATTGTCCTGAATGGATAACCGGGGATGTGAGACGGGTGTTTCTTTCATTCAAATGTAAATTGTAATTTGTTGTAATATTCTTTTGCGGGGCACATCCGGGTTGAGGTTGTAGCCACCGTTGTATTGTTTCATTTACTGTTTTCTGCTCCTAGGATAGACCCAAGGTGGGGTGCACAAACTACCAGGTACTTTGAAGTTCTTAGTAGCCTACTCACGTCGTTGAGGGAGACCGCTTCACTTCGGGTACTTGGCGGATAGTTTGCCGTACCCGTAGGGGTCTAGGGTGGGGTTTGGCTATTCATCGCGACTGTGTAATCCATCTTTCATTGCAGGCTCAAAAGAAATGCGGATTGCTTGTATATCCAATATGTTCATCTATGATCTGGAATGTCAATTATTGCATCTGACGAATGCACAATATCTATATATATGATATATAGTAGGCGTTACTTATGTTTTGCATCCGCGCTAGCCCAGCCCCCGCTCTGCAGTTAGTTAAGTAACCTAACGGGTGAATGATGGAGCCCAGTGGCGAATGCCGATGACATAAGCGGACGTTGTATTTTCGTTGTTTTCTGCAATGATAGGTTAATTGATGGGACACATTATATTAATGCAAAGAAAATAAACCAAAGTTGAATTGTTGGAACAATTTAAAAGAAACCACTCGGTTATTTTTAAAACAGCAGATTTTTAATTGCGGAGCTTAAACCACTCCTTTTAAAAGCTATCAAGTTCCTTCGATCATATGAAGTTTACTACGTTCACGGTTTCGCCAAAACCATTCGTAGTCCTCCGTCATTTTATTTAGGTATTCAGTAGTATTCAAGCTATGTATTTTGACCAACGCCAAGGCATAGTGTTTGGTAGCTGCTGGGTATTCATCTACTGCATAGATAGATGACTTGGTTTGGGACAGTCGTACTGCCATTTGTCCAACGTCAGGGGTATGTACGGGTGGGTTCAAATTAACAAGATAATGATCGGTAAAACTTGACATGTGACTTATGATATTTTGACTAACGCCAAGGTCATAAGAGCATGGGGCAAAAATCCACATCGGGAGTTTCTAAAGAAACTAAAACTTGCTAGAGTTGGATACCATTTGGAGTGTGATAATTTTGTAGGATTCCTTCAGCTTTATCACACGATGTTATTTGGATCCCGATCCTACTGTGAGTATATGGTACTCATCGGGAGATTCTTTCACTTAACGATCAATGCTATAAACCAAGTAGGTGTCGAGAAAGGTGTCAGCGGGGCTACGCCCCCAGAGAAAAGAGGTTATTTAATTAAGGAACTTCGAGAAAGCGTCGTAAAACCTCCCACGAAGTACCGACGCCGGCCTAGCTGAACAGTTAAGCAAGTATTGTACAGTGAGAATAGTCCTGACTAGTTCTTCTTTTTTGGTTTGAGGAAAGATTCGAGAAACAGTGGGAGCCATCCTGTTTAGATAAACTAAAAATCACTCTAAACTTGCAAAAGCATCATGCTAAAGTGTGCAAGTTCCTTAAGTCCATTTATGGACTAAATCAGGCATCACGGAGTTGGAACATCTGTATTGATGAAACGGTCAAAGAATATGACTTTATCAAAAATCCAGATGAACCGTGTATATATAGTAAGATTGTAGCACGAATTGTCGTATTCGTCGTCTTGTACGTGGATGACATTCTCTTGATAGGAAATGGCATTCCTATGCTACAATCTGTCAAAGGATTCATGTCACACAGGTTCTCCATGAAAGACCTGGGTGATGCCTCTTACATTTTGGGGATCCAGATCTATCGTGATAGATCTAAGAGGATGTTGGGACTTTCGCAGTCCAGGTATATCAACACTATACTGAAAAGGTTCAGTATGGAAGATTCAAAGCGCGGCAATTTACCAGCTTGTCACGGAATCACCCTCTCCAAAGAGATGTCTCCCAAGAATGATTTGGAAAGGGATTGCATGTCAATTATACCCTACGCTTCTACGGTACGCTTGACGGGTCCTGGTCACTGCTAGTTAGCTCTATAATGTATGCGATGTTGTGTACCAAACCAGATGTAGCTTACGCACTGAGCGTGGTAAGCCGGTATCAGTCAGACCCACGGGAGAAGCATTGGATAGCAGTAAAGAACATTCTCAAGTACCTGAGAAGGACTAAGGAGATGTTCTTGGTTTACGGTGGAAAAGACCTCCAGATTGAGGCTTTTGCTGACTCCAGCTTCCAGAGTGACAAGGATGACTCCAAGTCCATGTCAGGTTATGTCTTTACCCTCAATGGAGGGGAGGTATGCTGGAAGAGTTCCAAGCAGGACACCGTTGCTGACTCGACAATGGAAGCGGAGTACATAGCTGCTTGCGATGCCGCAAAAGAAGCAGTCTGGATGAAGAAGTTCCTAACAGAACTTCAGGTGGTTCCTACCATTGTTGATCCAATACCATTGTATTGTGACAACAACGGCGCTATAGCTTTAGTGAAGGAACCCTGGTCCCATCAAAAGTCCAGACACATCATGAGGCGGTATCACCTGATCAGGGAGATCATAGATCGCCGGGAGATCGAGGTTCGGAGAGTTGCTACAAAGGAAAACCCTGCAAATCCATTCACAAAGGCCTACCTCAGACGCAGTTCGAGAGACTATTCGAGATGATAGGTTTTCGATACGCCAGTACATGGCCCTAGTGCAAGTGGGAGATTGTTAGTGTATATGCCCTAGGGGCTATTATTGTATCATAATAGTTTGTATATTACTTAATGGAATCTTGGGATATTCACAATTGTATTAACAGTCTTGCTCAATATAGTAGTTTGCTACTTGGTTTATATCTATCTCAATATGTGTATATGTTTCTTTTAGCATATCGTGAATACATATTAATAGAGCCCATATGATCTTGCTTTACTACCAGCGTTGTGATGGCAGTCACACTAGTAGGGGCTGGGTAGTCTACAAGCACATCCTTTTTCAGGTCCCTAGTCGTAGGATTATCGAGACAGGGCATCGATACTTTAGAGTAGACTAGTGTATACACTTCTTATCCCAACAGGGGAAATGGTCTGTCCTACAGCCATTAGTATGTTGTACTGGAGATAGTATGCAGGTGCTCCTTGGGTTACGGGTAGACCGGACAGGACTCGCAGGGAACTGTTGGTTGGTATTATACACGTCGTCAGTTAAAAGTTCCTAGGTGACATGAGTACAGCATAGTCCGCAGACTTGACACTGCTGCTTCGCCTCGAGTGTGTTCCCACGGTTCTTAGATTACTACCCTTCCACGGCTCAAAGAAGTCGTGCAAATAGGTAGCAGTTGGGTGCAGTCCCGAAGCACTTGGAGGCAGTGGCGGTTAAATAGGATTCGTCTCTCCCGGTATTAGGAGTTGATATCGCACTGTGTTTGGAGAGCCATTACGCAAAGTCGCTGGCCCTGGCAAGCGAGACTTACTGGTAGGTTTTCCAGTAGCTTCTCAAGGTGTAATGAGCATCACTCCGACACGACTTATACCGCTTTTAGGGGACTGACGCTTGCCACCCCCTTAGGCCCGATATGCGATAGTCTTAGACGAACAGAACGGACTATACGGAGATTGTCACATCAGGCTCAGTCGGAGTTCGGATAGGTTTCCTCATCGGCCTTCTTATCGACTTCTACCTGGGGAACGTAACGTACAGCTAGTACCGCTTGCGGCCTGTGGTTAAACCCACTGCCAGCGTAGTGTCTAGTCATTAGGGTCCCACACAAAGAGTTTCCCTGGTTCAGGCGAAACGATAAAGACGTCGTACGGTTTTACGACAGGGTTCGGACATATACGTTTACTTATGCATGTATGATGTCCAGACAGATTATACTAGCGGGCTTTGGTTTAAGTCAGATTCTAGTATTGGATTATTGGATTTATACAGTCATAGTATATCCGTGTTTTTTGTAAATATGGAGGGGAGGGGCATTCTCGTAATTAGTCGAGAAGCTTCTAGAAGAAAGATGACTCATTTAGATTTAACTCATTTATGAATTAAACTAAATGAGTTGGAGAGCTTATGTGTTATTTTCATTAAATGAATTAGTGACTCATGAGATGATTCATCCAAATGAGTTATTGAAGTATTAATTGTTTTAATGACTCATGAAATGATTCATTCATCTATATTAAATGAAGCATGCTTGTAATTATCTTATATGATTTATTTGATAATTATTATGCTTCAAAAATAGAAATGAGTTATATTTTCATTTCATAATTATCATACACACTCTCTCTCCTCAAGCTCTCCTCTTCTTCAACCTAACCCTAATCCTCTCATGTGTTGAGATCCCAAGGGTTAGAAAGACTAATAGATCCCTAATCCACTTCTATATCATCTAGTTCACTTGGATTAGCAATCCTAGCCACTTAGTTACCTCAAGTTAGAGGTTGAAGTTTGAAGGAGGAACTCTCGGGTGGATCTTCTATTACATCGAGGAGGCCGACGAGGAGGTGAACAACAAGAACAAGAAGGACTACTATCTTGAGGTATAATCATCTATCATAGTAGTTTCGCACTTCTAGATAGTTTGTTAGTTAGGGTTTAGCAAAGATTCGTATGGTAGTCAATGTTACTTTGAACAAAATGATTGTTTTACCTATTCCGCCTCCCCTCATCTTGTGGGGTGTTTAACCTTGACTTACAATTTATCATCTACAGGGGAATCGCCCGCATGGCGTTATGAGTCTGGGCTAGAGATGTTATGATATTGTCGCATATTCTATTTCATATATAGAGTTGCGCATACACCTTATTGCTTAGTTACTTGTTGTGCTTGGACTAGTACCCTTAGGACACTGCACTATTATTAACGGCTCATGTTGCACGAGCACTGATTGTATGTCACACACACTATCAATAATTACCATGATACGCACAACCCACATACATATATGATATTGTTTGGTTATGGACATTGAGACATTGATTCATACTCCTTTATGCATATGACATATAGCATACCTGTATACCTACATGCTTACACATGCCTTGACATGCTTATATTCTAGTTACCTATATACCTATATGGTATTGTACCATTAATGATAGGTATATACACATATGAGACATAGCTACATGTACATCTTGCATACATACTTACACTTATACTTGGATGGTATATTTCATCATTACTGATAGATATATACATATACCTTGCTATACCAACATAGTCACACATATATCTGGCTATAGCTACATGTTCACCTTTATTTTAATGTTATATAAACTTGGAGAAATTAGAAACCGCATGATGTATATATTAACTTGTTGCAGTTAAATAGCGGCTTTTCCTTTATATGATTACATTACAGTTTTATGTTGCATATATTATATTCATGAATTTTCGCATTGAGATATGGATTTTTCATGATGTTTTCTAGATTTGAGGACTGTGGTAGTTTCATGAAATTATAAATTTTTTAAAAAACCAGGTTTCTCTTGAAATGATATTTCAGCAGCCACCATGAGATTTATCGGTTCTGATATATATATATATATATATATATATATATATATATATATACCCCAAGCGAGGAACGAAGGGAACCGTGTGCGGGTACATGGTGGGGCCTGGAAGTACCCCGGGGCAAGATTTTCGTGGAGCTATGTAACGTTTAAGAAATCGTTTTGCGAATTTTTCCGTTTTAGGGTAAATTTGTCGGTGTTTTCCTTTTTAACCCGATTGTGATCAAACTTCCGTAGAAATTTGCCGGCACCTATTTTAGCTAAAATAAAGCTAGTGCGCCAACTTTGGGGGTATATGGGAGCTTTTGGTTCAGAAAGAATTTTTTCCAAATAAAATATTATTTTAAGCGGTAAATTATGCACGTAAATCTGGAAATTTCTTCTCATGGGAATAAATTGAATCTTATCACTAGAAATTTTTGGAAGCTTCTTTTCTAAATATCTAGATATTTTTAGTGCAAAAGGATTGGAATTAAGAAAGAAAAGAAAATGAATAAAAGGTGGCATTTTGCATTAAATGTGCATTAATTGATTTCTTTTGCTAGAAACTTCACTTTCTTTTTGCACAAAACACCCCCTCACCTCATGGCCGAGCCTACCCCTAATTTCTGCCCTCTTAATTTTCAAAGCTCATTTCTTCTTCTCTTTGACTCAAAAATGCTTCAAAAGTTCCAAAATAAATCCACAAAAATCCTAAATAAATAAAACAATTAATTCTCTTCACTACTAGCTTGGAACTTCAAGAAAAAACTTCATTTTGGAGAAAAAATTATGGATCTACTTGCTTGTTTGTGTTCTTGAAGAGGTATAATTTTCAAAACCCTAATCTTAAATTATTATGCTTAGATCTTTATGTTAGTTAATTAAATAGTTATCATAGCTTTAAATTCTTGATTTAGTTCATTATTCATTTTTTTTTTTAATTCAAGTTAGGGTTAAACCTTGATTAAGTGTTTAATGTTAATTAAAGTGTTAATTTGTGATTAGAAAAACATAACCTAGTAGATTATGATAATTATTGTTAATTAATACTTTGTTTAATTGTGAAATATTGCTTACTAGGTTTTTGCTTAAACTTATTTAGCAAGTGTTAAAAATATAGAAATTGTTTGAATAGCTTAGTTAAGATATTATAAGGTGTTTGTGAGCACTAGATTTCTGTTAGCTTGATTCTAGTGCGAATTATTGCTATAAGTTGTTTACTAGGTTTCGGGGTATTTCCGACATGGGTTCAATTAGTCGTTGCGAGATTATATCTATTATTTTCCTCGCATTTTATTTTGTTGTGTTGCGCAATCTGGACGATCAGAGTCTAGACTTTGTGTTTCATAGTTTAGCGCCCCCAGTTAGGGTTTTGGCCGTTGTCGTGCGTGATAGATGCGCTAAGCGCGCAGTGTAATTTTCTGGGCGTTTTCATTTCGTTTCGTTGACTTTTCGTCGATGTAGGATATTTAGCTTATGTGATTTATTTGTGAAATTTTAGGTTCGCAAGCGGGGACTTCGGGCGCTGCGAACAAGGGGAAGCAGGTGGTCGGATTTTCTTAGCTCGAGACCATCTGTAAGTAGATTTAACATCTCCAAGGTAATCGCCCGCATGGCGTTATGCGTCTGGGCTAGAAATGACTTGACTTGTCGCATATTCTATTTCATATTTAGAGTTGCCCATACACCCTACTGCTTAGTTAATTGTTGTGCTTGGACTAGTATCCTTAAGACACTGCACTATTATTGACGGCTTATGTTGCACGAGCACTAATTGTATGCCACACACATCGTCAATAATTCCCATGACACGCACAACCCACTTATAGATATGATATAGTTTGGTTAGGTATATTGAGGCATTGATTCATATTTCTTTATGCATATGACTTATAGCATACATGTATACCTATATGCTTACACATATGCCTTGACATACTTACATGCTAGTTACCTGTATACCTATAGGGTATTGTACCATTAGTGATAGGTACATACACACATAATGACATAGCTACATGTATACTTTGCATACATACTTCACTTATACCTGGAGTGTATATTACATCATTACTGATAGGTAGATATCTATATCTTGCCATACCTTTATGTTTACACATTTATCTGGTTATGGCTACATGTTTACCTTTACTTGATGTTATTTAGAATTGGAGAAAATAGGAACCGCATGATATTTTATATTAACTTGTTACTGTTAATTAGCGGCTTTTCCTTTATATGCTTACATTACAGTTTTATGTTGCGTATATTTTATTCATGGATTTTCGCATTGAGATATGGATTTTTCATGATGTTTTCTGGATTTGGGGACCGTGGTAGTTTCATGAAATTATGCATTATTTGAAAAACCCGGTTTCCCTTGATATGATATTTGAGCATCCACCATGAGATTTTTCGGTTCTGATATATATACCCCATGCGAGGAGTCGGGGGCCATATGAGGGTACATGGTGGGGCCCGGTACGGTTCCCCTTAGCAAAATGATCGACGGTCCATACCGATTGAGCCTGGAAGGTGGCAAGTACCTACCGGTGACATTATCAATGACTCGGCGGTTATCATGGGGATACCGACGGGAGTCATGTACGTATGGATACATCGAGAGGCAAGGGTCAGAGCTAGGCACTCGAGCTTTCGGTATAGTGTATGATACGTACCTATGAGGGAGCCAACCATGGTGACAGCACCTGATAGATCAGTATTTATGTGTCGATGCTTGACACTTGGTTTAATGATATTTTACTCCTATGTATATATATTAGTGTAGTGGGACGCTAATATATATGTATACATATCACTTTATATAGTTCATCATAATTATTCATGCAAATATACTTAGGATATATGAGGTTGATTTGTTATTGGATAGAGGATATATATGAGATTCACTTCATGTTGGATTCAGGATATGTGAGATTTACTTGATTTTGTACATTCAAGATATATGAGATTTACTTGATATTGTACATTTAGGATTTGTGAGACTTATATGATATGAGAGCGAATTTGAGGAATTGGGACTTGGATTGTCTTGATGGACTTCGGTCCTACCACGATGTCAGGATTCCGTGGAAATGACATGTTTCACCCCATACTCCACATTTATTGTTTATGCACTGCTTCATGTATTAGTAGTACCTGATAAAGTACCTTTCATGAATGTTGCATTTACATACCTTTATTTTGTATGCATTGCTTCATGTATTAGTTGTTCCTGGTAGTGTATCTTTCATGGCTGTTGCATATATACATTGTCATATCATCGCTTCATATATTAGTTGTACCAGCTAGAGTACCTTTCATGATTGTTTCAAATATACATTGTCATATTATTGCTTCATGTATTAGTTGTACCTGCTAGTGTACCTTTTATGACTATTGCACACCTATGACTTTTATTGCTAGTAGCTTGCCTATGTTAGATTCGCGCTGTACGTGCATACTTGCGATTACCTGCATTTGTTATTTACTATTCACGAGTTGGAAACTCACCCCCGTTGTGCCACAGTTTGTTTTGCAGGTTGTTCCCCAGAGTAGTCGAGGCAGGCTATTCATCTATCTTATCATCTTTTGTTTCGGATACCGCATCAGCTCACAGTGTGCAGTTTGGTTTAGGTGGGTTTTGTGGTTATTCGTTGTTGTATTGTATATTCTTTGTATCCATGTGCTCTCCATCTACTACTTTCATGTTGACTTAGAGACTTGATGTCAGGACGATATTGTATAGTATTTTGGGACTTGGATGTCTTTTATGCAGTTTTACTTATATCGTTTTTTATTTCATCGCTACGGCGTCGTATATCCGTTGTGGTGGTTGTGATCCGCCGTTGGGCGTGGATTTGCTCCCGTTGGAGATGCTTTACTTTATATTTATGTTGTACCCATTTTTGGGGTTGGTTTTTACAAAGGTGGTGCTGTCGAAATTTTCAAGAAAGTAAATTGGACTTAAAGAATTTATACTTGAGATTTTCAAAAGTTTAAACAATTTTTCTTATCTTTTCTTGTCTTTTAATGATTTAGATTTCAGGGTTTTGGCTTTCTTTTACTGCGTTACGCCTGTAGACGTTGCGTAGTATTAGGGCCGTCACGTGCCAATTTCAGGTCGTGACAAGCGAGACGATGAGTTAGTTGGGGAACCATACCTACCGGTGACAGTACCTATGACTCGGCGGTTATCGTGGGGATACTGAAGGGAGTCATGTACGTATGGATACGTCGAAAGACGAGGGTCGAAGCTGGGCACTCGAGTTTTCGGGATAGAGTATGATACGTACCTATTAGGGGGTTAGTCGTGGTGACAGCACCTAATAGATCAGTATTTATGTGTCGATGCTTGACACTTGGTTTCATGATATTTTTACTATTAAGTATATATAACAGTGGAATGGGATGCCGTTATATATGCATATATATATATACATATATATATATATTAGTGGAGTGGGATGCTAATATATATGTATACATATCTAACTTATATACATCATCATTATAATCTTGCAAATATATTAGATACAGGATATATGCGTTTCACTTGATATTGGATACAGGATATATGAGATTTACTTGATGTTGCACATTCAGGGTATATGAGTCTTACTTGATGTTGTACATTCAGGATATATGAGATTTACTTGATATTGTACATTCAGGATATATGAGACTTACATGATATGAGAGCCAATTTGAGGGCTGATTTGAGGAAATTGGGATTTGGATTGTCTTGATGGACTTTGGTCATACCACAAGTTCAGGATTCCCTGAGAATGACATGTTTTATCCCATACACCGTATTTATTGTTTATGCACTGCTTCATGTATTAGTAGTACCTGATAGAGTAGCTTCCATGACTGTTGCATTTATATACTTTTATTTTATATGCGTTGCTTCATGTATTAGTCGTACATGCTAGGGCACCTTTCATGTTTGTTGCATATATACATTGTCATATTATTGCTTCATGTATTACTTGTACCTACTAGTGTACCTTTCATGACTATTGCACACATATGACTTTTATTGCTATTAGCTTTCCTATGTTAGATTCGCGCTGTACGTGCATACTTGCGATTACCTGCATATGTTATTTACTATTCACTAGTAGGCAACTCACCCCCGTTGTGCTACAATGTTTTGCAGGTTGTTCCACAGAGTAGTCGAGGCAGGCTATTCATCTATCATATCATCTATCATATCATCTACCACTTTCATGTATGACTTAGAGACTTGATGTGAGGACGATATTGTTTGTTATTTTGTGACTTGGAGGTCTTTTATGAAGTTTCTTTATATCGTCTTTTATTTCTTCGCTACGGCGTCGTATATCTGTTGTGGTGGTTGTTTTCCGCCTTTGGGCGTGGATTTTGCTCCCGTTTGGGATGCTTTTACTTATATTTTGTTGTACCCATTTTTTGGGTTGGATTTTACAAAGGAGGTGCTGCCAAAATTTTAAAGGAAGAAAAGTTGGACTTTAAAGAATTTGGTTTGAGATTTCAAAAGTGTTAACAATGTTCTTATTTCTTACTACTTTTGATGGTTTAGATTGCTGGGTTTTAGGCTTACTTAAATTGCGTTACGCCTGTAGACGTTGCGTAGTTTAAAGCCCGTCACGTGCCAATTTCGGGTCGTGACAAAGTTGGTATCAAAGCGCTAGGTTTTGCCTTTCGTAGTGTAGGATGACCTTGGTATGATGGAGTAAGTAGCTTAAGCAGAGTAACGTAGTGTGTGTATGTCTGCGGCATACTTACGACGCGGTAGTCCGCCTAAAGTGACCTAAGTACTAAATGCTTAAAATTCCTTCCTTGATGATATATCCTTGTGATTCAATTTCCATGTTCTTATCGAATCATTTTCCATTTATAGCCTTTGCCGCCGATGACTATAGGGACTCAGAGTGATGCAACGAGGGCCGAGGTCAGAGTTGACTCGGGTGGGACGAGGACTGTCCAGAATGGCACGCTCGTTGCACAGGAGTAGATAGATCCGCCTTCGATAGATCGTATCGCTAGGCTTGTGGCTAAAATGCAGGACTTGCGCCAGACGATGTGGTCGTTGGTTGAGGCTAGTAGAGCGCAGCGACAGGAGGTTGCCACCCTAGTTACCCAGTTGTTTCTTGCGGTCAGCACACAACACTTCGTCTCCTACACAACACCAGTGGATGCGGCCCTAGTTGACGATGCATGTCTTCCAGAGACTTTGGGAGTTCGAGGACCAAGGAGGGCTAGTATAGGCATATCAGCTCGGAGACAGAGGTTGAGTCGCCGAGACAGATTTCGTGACCATCTTGGGTGTAGCAGAGGCTTAGGACGAGGACAGTTGTTCATCTCGCATCCCCATGAGGGTCAGCAGTCATCGCATGGATGTTTCTGGTGCGGGAGCCTTCATCACCTCATCAGGAATTGTTCCTTACCACTTCGTCTGGGTTGTGTTCAGAGAGGTCATGGACGCGGAGGGTTCGCTCAGAGGGGAAAGGTTGGCAGAGGAGGAGTTCAGCCAATTGCGGGTAGGGGGCAGACATGGGAGTTTGCTTCTACTCAACGGGACGCGCGGGCGTCCAGTGCTGAGTTTTCAGGTATTCTTAATTCGTTTGATCTTTTGATGCACTTGTTTGTTTTTCACACTTTGTGCCGTGGTTGGGCCGAGAGTCATGTTAGCTAGATGAGCCGTTTGTTGTGTTAATTTCTGTCAGCGATTCTTTTGTTACGCGACACGTGTTTCGGTCGTGTGCCAATCGGATAGGAGATAGAGATTCGTCCGTCGCTTTGATCCTTCTAGAGATGTTGGATTTGACGTTCTCCTAGGCACGGACTGGTTAGCTACGTGCTATGCGTCTATGGACTGCAGCGAGGAAACAGTCAGGTTTTGTTTTCCCGGCGAGTCAGTTCTTGTTGTGCAGGGGGACAGTGGTGTCGCCTCTCACAGCTTGAATTCAGCCTTTTTCGCTAGTCGGCTTTTTGAGGAGATGATATCGAGGATTCATGGCTTTCATTCGTGATACCGAGCCATAGTCGGTTGTTGGACCGGGCTCCTTTCGTGCGAGAGTTTTCCGACGTTGTTCCAGATGAGTCGGCGGAGCTTAGGGTGCTTAATGATCAGCTGCAGAGTTGCTCATTTGAGGGGCTTGTACGTCTAAGTGTTTCGCTTTGGGGAGCTCATATTCTATTCGTCAGGAGAAGGACGGCAATTGAGGTTGTGTATTGAGGGATCGTCAATTGAACCGGGTTACGGTGCGGATAAGGTATCCTTTACCTCGCATTGACGATTTCTTCGATCAGCTCCAGAGTGCAAGACTTTTTCTAAGTTTGTTTGGGATCAGGTCATCATTGTTCCGGTTTCGGAGTGATGACATTCCGAAGACTGCTTTTGTGCGCGCTACGGGCAATATGAGTTTTGGTGGTGTCGTTGGACTCACCAATGTAGTAGCGGCATTCATGGACATGATGAACCGGATTTCATCAGGCCGTTCCTCGACCAGTTTATTGTTGTGTTATTGATGACATTCTGGTCTTTTCCAAGAGTCGTGAGGAACTTGAGCAGCATTTGAGAATTTGTTTTGCAGACATTGGGAGAGCACCAGCTGTTTGCTAAATAACCTGAGTGTTCATTCAGGCTAGATTGTGTTGACTCCTAGGTCTTGTAGTTACGGGAGACGGTTTTCATATGGACCCGAGGAAGATCGAGGCCGTACAGCTTTGGTCCAGACTTGTGAACGGGACGGAGGTCCATAGATTTTTGGGCTTAGTTGGTTTTTACCGCCGTTTCGAGCAGGATTGTTTTTGTATCGCTGCACCGTTGACTGAACTAACCGGAAAGGAGGTTCATTTTGGACTGAGGCATGCGTACGGAGTTTTCAGCAATTGCAGACTCGGTTGACAACCGCACCAGTTCTTTCTTTGCTCTCTGGTTCGGGAGACTTTGTTGTTTAACTGTGATGTTTCGCTAGTGGGGCTCGATTTTTCGTTGATGTGGCATTATAGAGTTATCACTTTTGCTTCCCGACAATTGGAGAAAGTACGAGCAAGATATCCCACTCATGATCTGGAGATGGCCACGGTGGTCGTGCGTTGAAGATCTGAGGACACTACTTGTATGGAGAGTCGTATTAGATTTTCATGGACTACCAGATCTTAATGTAAATCTTCCTGCAGCGGGTTTTGATTTTTGAGACAGCGCCGTTGGATGGAGCTTGTGAAGGATTGTGTTTGTGAGATCCTCGTTACCCGTGGCAAGGCGATTGTGGTAGCTGATGCTGGAGTCGTAGGCCCGGGGTTAGCTTGTTCCAGCTGTGCGCAGTTATGAGACAGTCTTCTGCAGATTTACAGTTCTTATGCGATCGTTTAGTACAGCTTAAGTTCGCCTCTACTGAGGGGAAAGCTTGCTCATGTCCGCGCCCGACCACTTTTCCTTAATCGCTTTCGTGAGGCACAGCCCACCGATTCTCGTTTGTCAGAGATTCTTGAGCATATTCGGCTGGGTAAAGATTCGGAGTTCTTGAATTGTGACAAGGGTGTGCTACGTTTAGGGACGCATTTGTGCGTACCCGATACTGATGGGTAGAGACGCGCAATCCTAGAGCAGGCACTTCAGTCAGCTTTCTGTGTTCATTCATGTTCTACCAATATATGAGGTGACTTGTGAGATAGTTATGGGTGGGCAGGGATGAAGAGTGAAGTTTCGGATTTCTTTTCAAGGTGTCTATCTTATTGTAAGCAAAGGGTGAGCATTTGGGGACGGGCTGAAGAGTTGCAACTTTTAACCGTTCCGGAGGATTTCGTTTCATGTTCTCTATGATTTTCGTTATGGTGTCTGCTGGATATAGTGCCCTCAGAGTTAATTATTGTATCACATGCACGTGATTGCAATGATTGAGGGAGGACCTATGCCGGTTGGACAGTCTTACTCAAGATGATAGTATGCTATCTGGTTTATCTTTATCATCGTGTACTGCTTTAGGTGACCTTACAGGTCACTATTGCGCGTTGATAGAGCCTTTAGGATTCTTGCTTGACGGCCAGCAGTATGATGGCGATCTTATACGTGGGAGCTGGGGTCTATAAGCACATCCTTAAAAGGTCCCTAGTCGTGGGAGTTTTCGAGATAGGGCATCGATACTCCAGAGTTGACTAGTGTATACAGTCGAGACCCCGACGAGGGGCGGTGGACGGTCTCACAAGCCACTGGTGTCAGTTGGACCACCTAAGATGTATACTGGTGCTCACAAGGTTATGTGTACACCGGACAGGACTCGCCGGGAACATGCTAGTTGGTCTTATACCTGACGTCAGATAGCAGTTCCCTGGTGACATGTGTACAGGTTAGTTCATCGACCTAAGATCGTCATTTGTCTCGTGTGAGTTCCCACTGTACTTTGATTACTACCCTACCATGGCTCAAAGGAGTCGTGCAAAAAGGTTTTAGTTGGGTACAGTCCCGAGCCACATGGAGGCAGTGAGCGGATCTGCAGGGGTTCGTCTCTCCCGGTATTGGGGTGAGTTTGCGCTGTGTCTAGGAGAGCCATTACACGAAGTCCTTGGCCAAGGCAGGAGATTTACTGGTAGGTATTCCAGTAGTATCTCAGGGTGTTCTGGGCTACACTCCGACACGACTTGTACAGCTTTTGGGGGTCTGACTTTTACCAACCCCCTAGGCCCGCCATGCAATGCTCATAGACGAACGGACCGGACTGTACGGATATTGTCACTGACAGGCTCAGTAGGGTGTGAGGATGAGTTCGCTCATCGACGTCCCTTTTGGTCAATACCTGGTAGCCCGTTACGTATGGCTAATACCTCTGACGTGCTAGTGGTTAAATCCACAGCCAAAGTATTGACGAGTCTTTAGAGTCCCCCACAGACAGTTTCTCAAGTTTCGGGCGAAACGCTGTAGAGGCCGTATGGAGATATGGCAGGGTTCGATCATATACGTGCGGTATTGCACGGATCATGATCGGACGGATAATACAAGCGGGCTTTGGTTTAAGCCGGATCCTAGTATTGTACAGTGTAGATTTTGTCTCATTGCATTTGTATTCGGTCGCCATACAAATGCGGGTATGTTTATACAGTCGCAGGGTTTTCCTGTAATTTATTACGGGATCGGTTTTTTGAATTTACCAGTTTGCTTTCCGTTTCGGCCATTTTCCTTTGTTTCTTTCTTTGGCTGAATTTTGGTTGAGGGGGTTGTTTGCAATTGTGGATTTTATTATGGAGAAGACTTTTTGTGTTGATAGCTTCATGATGGTTCAACCATCATTTGACTTCTTGGATCATGATTACCTTTTTGTTCATCATATTTTGCTTGATGAGATGGTTGATGAGGATTGGACTTTGTTTGTGATCATTATTCATCATGATAACCTTTTTTCTTTCATGCATTATTCTTTTGGCTCACTCCCTTTTCTCATTCTTGATGCCATGGGGCCGACCAATTCTCTTTGGGGCTGTCCAAAATTTTTGTGAGCCATTTTTGTTCTCTTCACGCTCACAAAAATCCCTTTGTTCATCTCAAAAAGCTTATATTTCATTCCTCCACCCAAAAGGCAACATCTAATAACCCTTTAGAGACAAAGAGTACTACACTAGCCTACAACATTCTTGGACACGTCGGCTCGCCAAATTCGTGCCCGAGTTGCCTCGGTCAAGAGGTGGGAGCCCGTAAAAGAACCCGGTGATGTGGTGCCCTTTCCGACGAGGAGATGAAGACCGGAGATTCCGCGAGGAGATCGGGATGGAGGCCGAAGACCGAAGGACACGGATCGCTTGGTATAGCTTTCTACACTATTCTCTAGTTTGCTAAGAGTAGGTTAATGGCCCGATCCGGGTTTTTACTACGCGGTAGCGCCAGTTTTAAAAGTTAAAGAAAAGTATCGTTTCCGCATTTTGGCCTCCTTCAGACAGCCGGGGCGCTGCCATGCGCTTACAATGATATCAGAGCCACACCATTAACCTAGTCTAGCTTGCTCTAACGTGTTTACAAGTTCGATCGAACGGATTTTACAAAAACCGCGTTTCCATGCTTCAGTTTCTGTCGCATTTTTGCAGTGGTCAAAATATTATTTAGTGCATTGCAAAAATACGTGCAGGGTTTTATAGGAATTTTGTGAAAATTTGGTCGGCTGATATTACTGTAGCACGGAGGAACAGCGGCCAACACCACATTTTGGCCGCGGATCCGCCACTGTTTTGTGGCCAAACTGTACCAATGTTCTACAGTGGTTTTCTGACATGGAAATAGGGTTTTTGGTATATTCTTTTTGGGCCCAGATTTATTTTGAGTGATACAGTTGTGCTTGGGGCCCACTTCAGAAAATTTTGTCGATCGAAAATTTTAAACATGTTAGTTCACAGTATTTACATTATATCTGCGACCGTGAATATTATTTGATCGGTAAATCCTGTCTAACTGCTATAGCCCTTTTAGACGGATTTGCGAACGTGACATTCATGTTGATGTTCTGTGTTGCGCTATGATGTTGCGGATTTGTCGTGGTGGATAGCCTGGATGCAATGTTAGTAAAGTTTGGTTGTATATGTACATTTGATATTGCGGGGCGAGCGTCCGACATGTGGACTGCCGTTACTGCCTGTTTGTATATTATTCTTTTGTGGCATGACCGGGCTGAGGTCGATGTACCCGTTGTATATTTTACTTTCTGTACTAGGATTACCCCGGGGTGGGGTGTACGGATAGCCGGGTTCTAGTGGGCAACGGGCCCGCATCTCATGGCTTTGAGACGGAGGGGGCATTACTCTAGAATTGGCAGGCTATTCGTCGCACTCGTAAGGGGTACAGGTTGACCCAAGGAGGGGTGCCCAAGTTACCGGATTCCATGAAGTGCTGGGTGGTCCATTCACGTTGCTGAAAGGGGCTGCCTCGCTTCAGATTTTAGCGGGTAACTTGTCGCGCCCGTAGGGGTCTAGGATTTCATTGCACAGGCTATCCACCCGACTAGGGGAACGTCGGGTTTCAGTAGCGGCTCTATGAAACCCGGGGATCCCAGATATCTGTATTGTTCTGTGATGCTTATAACATTTCTGTGATGATGCATTTTATCACGCCTTGAGAGATTATTATATATTGATATATATACTAGTAGATGTTGTATATGTTTTTCATCCGCGCTAGTCCAGTCCCCGCTCTGTCGTTAGTTAAGTAACCTAACGGGTGATGACGGGACCCAGTGGCGAATGCGGATGGCATATACGTACATCATTATTTTCGTTCTTTATTGGTGTGATCAATTGATGGGACAACATTGATTCGGATCAAAGCAAGCTAAACAAACCTATTCTGATATTGTTGGAACAATTTTTCAAAAAAAAGCTGTTATTGCAAGGTCGTTCTCTTTTGTTTTGCATAGTGGTATTCGGTTATGAATATCCAGCATCTCAGTCGACGAGGCAAGGGTCGTGATCCCTTCACCGGGAGTGACCCCTTTGACAGAAGTTTGAGTCAGGGCAATAACTTCACTATAGTCGATTACTTTTGCTTTGCATCGTGGTATTCAGTTGGAATATCCTGCACCTCATTCTACGGGGAAAGAGCCGAGATCCCTTCACCGGGAGTGACCTCTTTAGCAGTGGTTTTCGTCACTATATTTTTATAAAGAGCTATCCGGTTCCTTCAACAATATCAAGTTCATTACGTTAAAGGTTTTTCGCCAAAAACCATTCGTAGCCCTCCGTCATTTCAGACGGGTAGCACGTAGTATTCATGCTATGTTTGTTGGCCTTCGTCAAGGCATATTGTCTGGTAGCTATGTTAGTTATATGTATGCCCTAGAGGCCATTACTGTACATGAGATGTATATTGTAGTGGATGCTAGGACATATATAGGTAGGACTTTCTTGCTCGACATGATAGTATGCTATCTGGTTGCTCTTTATCTTAACATGTATACTTTCTGTCTTTCTGTTACATGTTGATAAAGCCCTTAGGATATGTGCTTGACTTCCAGGACTATGATGCAGATCATACTAGTGGGGCCTGGGTAGTCCATGAGTACATCCTTCAATGTTCCTAGTCGTGGGAATATCGAGACGGGGCATCGATATTCCAGAGTAGACTAGCGTATATCTTCTCGACCCATGTGATGGGTGATGGATGATCCCATATCCATTGGTGTTTGACATCAGAGATGGTATGCGGGTGCTCAGTGGTGACTGGGTATATTGAACGGACTCTCCGAGAACTCCCAGATGGTATTATACCTCATGTCAGATGGCAGCTCTCTGGTGACATTGGTACAGCTTAGTCTGTTGACCCGAGATCGTCATAGAGTCTTGTGTGTCTCCCACTGTGCTTTGATATCCACCCTACCACGGCTCTACTGAGTCGTGCAAACAGGTGGTTTTTGGGTACAGTCCCGATTCATATGGAGGCAATGAGCGATGGGAGGGGATTCGTCTCTCCCGGTATTGGGGGTTGATGTTGCGCTATGCTCGACTGGCCATAACTGGAAATCCCTGGCCAGGGTTGCACAGATTTACTGGTAACTGTTATCAGTAGTTTCATGCTTGTTATGGACCTTACATCGGCATGACTTATCAAGCTACTGGGGTCTGACGTTTACCACCGCTAGGCGAGATATGCGACATATCAGACGAACAGAACGGACTGTGCGGTAAGTGTTACTGGTTGGATTCACAGGAGTGTGAGCAAGCTTGCTCGTTGATCTTCTGATCGCTCAATACCCGGGTGGCCGTTACGTTTAGCATACCGCTTGCGGCTTGTGGGTGATTGATATGATCACCACCTACTGCCGGCTATTGACGAGTCTTTAGAGTCGTACACAGGGGTTTTCTGGCTCAAGCGAAACGAAATAGGAGCGCATAGGAGATATGTGCGGGACCGAGAATAATACCAGTATGTGATACTGTGTTCTATTCTCGCGATTTGTATCATCGGACGGTTATATGTGATATAGCCGGGTTACCGAATCAAGTGTTGATTCGATATATTGATACACTACATATTAGTCGGTTATATGCGTTATGACCGGATCATTAAATCAAGTATTGATTTAATGATTTAAAGTATAATTATATATTTGATATATTACTTTACATTAACTAGTATTTGTTCACTTAAGATTGATTTTCTCACTTGATGTGCACAAGTTGTATATATGATATATGTTTGTGCACTAGTTTGTATAATGATTGATGATACATGCAAACTTGGGTGTGTGTATGACTTACACCATGTTTAGGTTAATGGTTGGGTTTTATTTCTTTTATTTATTTTTAGCAAAAATAAAATGGTTGCTTTCTTTATTTTATGCTTGAAGCTTCATGAAGCTTTTTAGCATCTTTGAAAAAGTCTAACCATTTTGTTTTGTTCTTTGACCTAACCATCAACCTAAACTCTAGTTTACTCTCTACAAAAGTTAACTCACCCATGGTTGCAAGATGATAGACTTCACTTGATTTATTATTTTTCAATAATTCATTCATATTCTTTTCTTCTTCTTCATCTTCTTCATGATGAAGAAAAACTTTTCTTGAAAATTTTCAAGTGAAGATTAAGAGTGAGAAATCCAAATCCAAAGTTAACCCATTTCCTATTTCTTCATCCTCTACCACTTGCCATGTTGTATAGGGTGTTCTCTTCACAAAGTTTTTGACCAAGTGAAGGAATAGCTTGAGTTTGAGTCTCCCCGACGTCGATCATCTTCGAACTCGAAGTCAACGACCTAGCCAGCTCATTTCTCCGATGAAACCATCGCTAGGGTCCGGGATCCCGATGATCGCAGCGAAGGGACGTCAACACGGAAGTTTAGAAGTGAAGGACCGGATCTACAATGGTTGTAATTCTTTTCACTTGTAGTTAAAGTAGTTAACTTGTTTTTGTTTCGCCTAATCTCTAGTTAACGATCTTGCATAGGGTTGTTCGGCACATTGATTTTGGCATGGTTGATGCCATGTGGAACCTCATTAGTGTGCCTACGAACCCTACAGTGGTATCAGAGCCTAGCTAGAGCTTTAGGCGAAGTGTAGACGAAGTTAGAAACCCGATCGAACCCCGAAACCATAAACAAAACCCTTCTCTGTACATTTTTCAAAACAGTGGATTTTTGTGAATTAAAAATGCTCAGAAAATAGAGCAGGAAAGTCTAAGAAAAACTGCAGAAAACGACAAGCTGAATCTACTGTAGTGCCGCGGAACCGCGGCCTTACCCTACTTCTGGCGGCGGTTCCGCGGCCGTATGTGATGATTATGTGCTCCATTTTCTACAGTTACCTCCGTAGCAGTTTCCTGTTCCTTCTGTGAATTTTTAATCTGTACACAACAGTTGAGTTTTCTGGTTTGTTTTGGGGACTCGATGTTTCGATCGGATTGTTTAACTTTGTTTATATTTTTCCGGGTAATTTTAGAACGTGTTAAAAAGTTCGACCGAATATAAATAACCCACTTTTTCCCCTGACGGGAAATTTCCAAGTGTTGGATTTTTCCGTAGTTTAAGAACGTCTAAGTAGTGCAAGTAACGCGATGGACCCTGTAGAAGACAACAAACCTTAACTCGATTATGTGACCGTCTTGAACTGCCTTTTGAACCTTAGGGTTTAGGGCAGTACAGCGTGCCACATGTGAGGCGTTGGCTTGACCCTTCTACGGCTGGACCGTTGGTACTGTGGCATGAAGTGGATATTTTTAAACTTATTTCAAGTTTTGAGCTATTCGGGAAAACTTGGGTGTTTGATTATTCGATCGGAAAGTTTAATATTGTCTATTTATCTGGAATGTGATACAATAATTGGAATCAACACTATTTGAATGTTATAGACATAGCAGTTTAGTCTCATTTGATCGGTTGCCACGGAATTTTGATGTGATCAAAAGTCCGTCGCAATCGCATAGCATACGCGGATACTCGCCGGTAAACTTAATAGACAGCCACGCCCCATAGCCCCGACCAAGTGACTGTAGGAGAACCCCGTCGCCGAAAGCATCCGTTCGGGTGCTCGCGGCAGCGGTGTTCCGCCTTAGGGCACTTCGTCGACGGCATCCGGGGGTGCGACCGTCTACTAAATTTTGCGACGAGCATTCGTTCTGGATGTCGGGAATCTTGCTGAATTGACCGACTTTATATTGAAAAGTGTTTTCGATAATGAGACTAAAATGCAGGGTTTATAATTGTTAGGCATGCGATGTCTAAAGAATTCATTTGATTAGGCATGCGATATCTAAGGAGGTTGCGGATTCCAACTGTTGTAGTTTTACACTTTTTTTTATGCGACCGTAAGTGTAATGTGTGATATCGCCGGTTTCGTTGCTATATGTCAACGACAGTTGGGATGGGCATATTTACTTACGTTGATGACATGTGATGTTATGTGTTGCTGGATATGTTATATTGGATCGTCGTGTTTGAATAGCCGAGGGTTTTTATATGAGATGAGTGTTTTTCATTTTCATTCATGTAAAATTCATTGTATGTAATATTCTTTTATTAGGGCACTTCCGGGTTGAGAATGATGTCACCATTGTATATTATTTACTTTTCCGCATTATGATAGACCCAAGGAGGGGAGCACAAGTAACCGGGTTCTAGGGTCCAGTGGGAGACCATCTCGAGGAGTCGAGTCCGGGTTGTTAGTTGTATGTATGCCCTAGAGGCCAGTATTGTCCCCAACGATAAACGAACAGCGGAGCGGGAGCCCGAGAGGGAAGGTTGACTCGCCCGGGATAGGTGGGACCATTTCGGGGCAGGGGGCGGAGAGAGACAGACCATAAGAATGATTCATTTGGATCGACGCAGATGATGTATATTATATTGGATGCTTGGACATATATAGAGAGGACTTTCTTGCTCGATATGATAGTATGCTATCAGGTTGCACTTTACTTTAACATGTATACTTGTCTCTTTATACTGTCTTATCGTTACATGTTGGTAAAGCCCTTAGGATGTGTACTTGACTACCTGGACAATGATGCGGATCATACTAGTGGGGACATGGTAGTCCATAAGTACATCCTTCAAGGTCCCTAGTCATGGGTGTATCGAGACAGGGCATCGATATACCAGAGTAGACTAGCGTAAACGCTTCTCGACCCATGAGATGGGCGATGGGTGATCCAATATCCATTGGTGTTTGACATCAGAGATGGTATACGGGTGCTCAGTGGAGACTGGGTACACTGGACGGACTCGCCGAGAACTCCCAGATGGTATTATACCTCACGTCAGATGGCAGTTCTCTGGTGACACTTGTGCAGGTTAGTCTGTAGACCCGAGATCGTCATAGAGTCTTGTGTGATTCCCACTGTGCTTTGATTTCCACCTTACCACGTCCATGAGGGAGTGCAAAACGGTGGTTTTTGGGTACAGTCCCGAGTCACATGGAGGCAATGAGCGATAGGAGTGGTTTCGTCTCTCCCGGTATTGGGGGTTGATGTTGCGCTGTGCTCGATTGGCCGTAACAGGGAAGTCCCTGGCCAGGGATGATTCAGAGATTTACTGGTAAGTGTTAGCAGTAGTTTCTCGACCCGTTATGAGCCTCACATCGGCACGACTTATCGGTTATTGGGGTCTGACGTTTACCACCCCTAGACTTGATATGCGACATATCAGACGAGGAGACTAGACAGTACGTGAATGTGTTACCGGCAGGCTTTTACAAGAGTTGGAGCGGGCTTGCTTGCTGATCTTCTGATCGCTCAATACCGGGATAGCCATTACGTCCAGCTAGTACCGCTGACGGCTTGTGGGTGTGTGATGTGATCATCACCTACTACCGGCGTATTGACGAGTCTTTAGAGTCCTACATAGAGGTTTTACTGGCTCAGGCAAAATGAAATAGGAGCACGTATGTGATATGTGCAGGACCGAGAATAATGCGTGTATGTGATACCGTATTCTATTCTCGCGAATCTTTGTATCGGTCGGTGATATTTGATGTAGCCGGGTTATCGAATCAAGTGTTGATTCGATAAATCGATACAATGAATGTTAGTCATTTATATGAGATATGACCGCATTATTAAGTCAAGTGTTGATTTAATAATTAAGTATATAATTGTATATTAGATATACTAGTTTACATTTACTAACACATGTTCACTTAGGGTTTTATCTCATATGTACACATCTTTACAATATATATGATATATATTAAAATGTGTTATAATTTTGTATCATGGTTGATGATACACATGACTTGGGTGTATGAGACTTACACCATGCTATATATTATGTTGGGTTTTTATATTTTAAGTAATCACAAAATTAAGTGGAGGATTAGATCAATGCATGAAGCTTGTGGAAGCTTATGGATGCATTGACTAAGTCCACTTGATTTTGTTTTTACCATAGATATTTCTTAACCCAACCATAAGTGTTAGCTATGGTTATGGCTCTACAAGAGTTAGTATATGATACTCACTCACCATGGTTAGACTTCTCACTTGATCATTATCCTCATCTCTTTCTTTTCTTCTTCTTCTGCATTTGCAAAGAAAGAAAAAGCTTGCTAGGGTTTGATCCAAAGTGAGAAAGAGTGTGAGAAATAAAATTCTAAAGAGAACCCACTTTCTATTTCTCCATCCTCTACTAGATTAGCACTTTAGTATAGGGTCTTTGGCCTCGGTGACTTCAAGCAAAGGTCGCACCTTTCACCTCGTGATGCCATGCAAGAGTCTGGGAGAACCTTGATCGCAGCGAAGGGACTTCATCAAGGAGCTTTATAAGTGAATGACCGATCTACAAAGGTTGTATTTCGTATTCCCTTTAGAGTAAAGTTGTTTACTTGTTAATTGTTTCGCCTGAACTCGAGTTTACGATCTTGCTTAGTGTTGCTCGGCACATAAAATTTAATTTTGGCATGGTCGATGCCTTGTAGAGCCTTGTTAGTGTGTCTAGTAACCCTACAGTGGTATCAGAGCCTAGCTAGAGTATTAGGCGATGTGTTAACGAAGTTAAAACTCCGAACGAACCCGACAACGTCGAAATCAACCCCTCTCTGGATTTTTTTCAAAATCTGTGATTTTTTGGAATTAAAAATATCTAAAAAATTCAGCAGGGTTTTTTAAGAAATACAGTGAAAATTGATAGCGCAATCCGTACAGATAGCCGCGGATCCGCAGCCGTACCTCCCTTGGGCCGCGGAACCGCGGCAGTAATGAAAAATTGTGCACTAAAATTTCCACTGTAATTCCTAATTCTGTTATTTTTATTTTATGGGTATTTTTAAATTAACTCAAGTGTTGAGTATTTTGGGGTTTATTTTGTAATCGTCTATTCGCTCGGAGATTTTAATTTTGTTATGTTATTCCGGATAATTTAGAAAGTACTAAAATGTTCGAACGGATATCATTAACTCAATTTTTCCCGGCACGAAAAACATTCAAGTGTTGAATTTTTCTCGGGTTTAAATATTTCGGAAATACGTGCATGTGACGCGATGGACCCTCTAGAAGACAACAAACCTTAACTCGATTATGTGACCGTCTTGAACTGCCCTTTGAACCTTAGGGTTTGGGGCAGTACGGCGTGCCACATGTGAGGCGTTGGCTTGACCCTTCTACGGCTGGACCGTTGCTACTGTGACGTATTCTGGAATGTTTGAACTCCGCTCAAGTGTTGAACTATTTTTGGAAATCTTGGGTATTTGATTATTCGATCGGAAAGTTTAATATTGTCTATTTATCTGGAATGTGATACAATATGTGGAATTCATACAGTTAGGCATGAAATGTGGAATATGTGATATTTCGGATTTACGATGTCTAAAGAGATTGTGGATTCCAAATGTTTTAGTTTTACACTTTCTTTTCTGTGACCGTAAGTGTAATATATGATATCGCCGGTTTCGTTGCTATATGTCAACGACAGTTAGGATGCGCATATTTACTTACGTTGATGACATGTGATGTTATGTGTTGCTGGATATGTTATATTGGATCATCGCGTTAAGAATAGCCGGGGGTTTTATATGAGATGAGAGTTTTTATTTTCATTCATGTAAAATAAATTGTATGTAATATTCTTTTATTTGGGCACTTCCGGGATAAGGTTGATGTCACATTTTGTATATTATTTACTTTTCCGCTCTAGGATAGACCCAAGGAGGAGAGTACAAGTAACCGGGTTCTGGAGTGCAGTGGGAGACCAACTCGAGGAGTCGAGTCCGGGTCTCCTAACTCCAAAATTGGTAGGGTTGCTTGCCGCTCTCGTAGGGGTCTAGGGTTGTGGGTTTTGCTATTCGTCGCGACCGTGGAATCCGTGTTTTATAGAGGCTCAAAAATAAAACACGGACGTCCTAGTATATCCAATGTTTCATATATTTCTTCTGCTGCGATATCTGTGATGTGATCATTTGATGTTCTGTGATAAATACTGTATATAGTATATATGATATATTATATAGGCGTTACTTATGTTTTACACCCGCGCTAGCCCTGCCCTGCTCTGCCGTAAGTTACCTAACCTAACGGTGCACGAGGGGACATCGAGACGAATGCGGATGGCATAAGTGTACGTCGTATTTATCTGTGATGTTTAGGTGACTTAAATGATGGGACTTCATTAATGTGATTAATGAAAGAAAAGAAACCTAAAAGATGTTGTAGAATCAAATTTTCAAATAAAAAGGGTAGCTACAGTTTTGCTTTGCATAGCGGTATATATGATATACCTTGCACCTTATTCGATGGGGAAAGAGCCGAGATCCCTTCACCGGGAGTGACCTCTTTAGCAAAACTGGCAGATGCTACAACACTCGGTTTGACTTTTGACTGCTTTTGGAGTTTTTCTTTGCATAGTGATGTATATGATATATCCTGCACCTTATTCCATAAGGAAAGAGCCGAGATCCCTTCACCGGGAGTGACCTCTTTAGCAAAACTAATGAAAGCCTCAAAATCACTCCATTTCAAAATTCACGCGATTCTACAACGATATCAAGTTCATTACTCAATAGGTTTTCAGAAAAACCTGTCGTAGCCCTCCGTCATTTCAGATAAGTCCTGCTTAGTATTCGTGCTGCGTTTGTTGACCTTGTCAAGGTGTAGTGTACGGTAGCTGACCAGTATTTATCTGTTTATGCATATGATGCAGATTGTTTTAGGGTAGTCATACAGCCTTGTTGACCTTGTCAAGGGTCGTGCGGATGGGTTTAATTCAATCAAGAAATGACGGGTTGAACTTGACTTACGGTCTATGGTTTGTTGACCTTGTCATGGTCATAGATCGTTTGGGGCAAAATATTATCGGGAATTTCAAGTGTTGAGATTTGTAATGAGATTGCATATCTTCTATGAGATAGTTGGATCCCGATACCCACTGTGAGTAATTGTTACTCCTGGGAGAGTTTTACACAGGACAATTAGCCGATTAAGTAGGTGTCTAGAAAAGTGTCAACGGGGTTATGCCTCTGGGAAAATGAGGTTTACTTTAATTAAGTCTGTGCGAAAGCACGGGGAACCTCACTCAAAGTACCGACACTGGCCTGGCTGAAAGATTGGCGAAGTTGTAGGGTGTTATTAATCCCGGCTAGTCTTTTCTTTTAGGGTTTGAAGGAAGATTTGATAAAAACAGTGGGAGCCATCCTGATTAGATAAGATAATAACCAATCTGATCTTGCAAGAGCATACGCTAAAGTGTTTTCTTCTCTCTCTCTCCAGGTAGCGACCATATCATGCCTTAATAAAGATAATAATATGGATGTATTGACCGAACCCGAATGTTATACTGTGCTGGGGAACGTTGGTTCCGTTCTTTCTTATAAGAGTTATAAGACTGAACATAATATTGGGGAATACCAGGATTCTCATGCCACCCGAATGAAGAAAGTACATGTTGATGCATTTTCTTCGGGTGTGTTCGTTACAGAGAACTGTTTCTCCATTTCCTCTACGTCCTGGGTATTAGATACCGGGTCAGGATCCCATATATGTAATCAGTTACATGGGCTTAGGAAAGGTAGAGAACTTGGAGAAGGTGATAAAGACATAAGGGTTGGAAATGGTGCAATTGTTGCAGCTAAAACCGTCGGGGAATATCACCTTGTATTGCCAACTGGTAATACATTGATTCTGAATGAATGCTATTACATGACGAACCTGATATGCAACATTATATCGGTTTCTTTGTTGAGTAAAGAAGGATATAATTTTGTATTACAGGATAATGTTATGAACATTTTCCTAAACCAAAAGTTGGTCGGATCAGGCACGATGTGCAATGCCATTTATGTTCTAAATCAATCAACAGTTCTGAGCATAACAAACACACACAAGAGGAAGAGTTCAGAACTGAACGAATCCGTCTTGTGGCATTGTAGACTGGGTAACATCAATGCGACACGACTCGCTAAGTTGCATAAGGATAGATATTTGAATCCGTTTGAATTTTCATCTTATGACACTTGCCAGTCATGTCTCAAAGGCAAGATGACCAAAACTCCATTTACGGGACACGGAGAAAGAGTTACCGAACTCTTGGGACTGATACATAGTGATGTATGCGGTCCCATGTCTACACATGCCAGGGATGGTTCTTCGTACTTCATTACATTCACTGACGATCTCTCTAGATTTGGATATGTGTTCCTGATGAAACACAAATCAGAAGCTTTTGAGAAATTTAGAGAATATAAACAAGAAGTCGAGAACCAAACCGGAAAAAGTATTAAAATCCTACGATCTGATCGAGGAGGTGAATACTTGAGCAATGAATTCCTGGACTTCCTAAAAGAGAATGGGATTCTCTCTCAGCTGACTCCTCCATATACACCACAGCACAACGGTGTATCTGAACGGAGGAACCGCACCCTATTAGATATGGTGCGCTCTATGATGAGCACAGCTGAGTTACCTATTTCCTTCTGGGAGTATGCGCTGGAGACAGCAGCATACCTATTGAATCAAGTTCCATCTAAATAAGTACCTACCACACCATATGAGATATGGAGTTGGAAAAGACCATATCTTAAACGAGTTAAGATATGGGGTTGTCCGGCCTATGTCAAAAGACAAAATCCGGAAAAACTCAAGGCACAGTCAGTTCTTTGCAAGTTTGTGGGATATCCAAAGAAGTCATATGGGTATTTTTTCTACCATAGTGAGGAACAAAAAGTGTTTGTTGCTCAACATGCCACCTTTTTAGAAAAGGAATTTCTTGTAAAAGAAATTAGTGGCAAAGTGGTAGAGCTGGAAGAGGTTCCAGATACACAAACTGCAACTGAAGATTTAGTGGAACCAGAGAATTCGGTAGTTCCTAACGAACCTCAGCCTCTCCGCCGATCTAGTAGGGTTCCTCACCCACCTAAGAGATACTACAGTTTTCTCATGGATAGTGGGAGCGAAGATTGCATCATGGTTGATGATGACCCAACTAGCTTCGAGCAGGCCATCACGAGTGGGGACTCAGTGAAATGGCTGGATGCAATGCGGTCCGAGATGGAATCCATGTACACCAACAAAGTGTGGACTTTGGAAGTTGCTCCTGAAGGGGTAAAACCCATTGGGAGCAAGTGGATCTTCAAGAAAAAACTTGGTGTAGATAGGAAAGTGGAGACTTTCAAAGCTAAACTTGTTGCAAAGGGTTTTCGTCAAAGACCAGGTGTGGACTATGACGAAACCTTTTCTCCAGTGGCTATGCTTAAATCCATCCGGATCATGCTTTCCATCGCTGTATATCATGACTACAAAATCTGGCAAATGGATGTTAAGACCGCCTTTTTAGACGGTGATTTAGAAGAGTGCGTGAACATGACTCAGCAAGAGGGCTTCGTAGATAGTGGGATCAGCGGGAAGGTGTGCAAGCTGCTTAAATCCATTTATGAATTGAAGCAAGCATTGCGGAGTTGGAACATCTGCTTTGACGTCGTTATCAAAGAGTTTTATTTCGTCAAAAACGTAGATGAACCTTGTATCTACAAGAAGGCGACAGAGAGTAAGGTTGTCTTCCTCGTATTGTACGTGGACGACATACTCTTGATAGAAAATGACATTCCTATGCTGCAATCGGTGAAGCTCTTCTTATCACAAAGATTCTCAATGAAAGATCTTGGTGATGCCTCCTGCATATTAGGAATTAGGATCTATAGAGATAGATCTAAATGGATATTGGGTTTGTCCCAATCCAGGTACATTGACACCATACTAAAGAGGTTTAGTAAGGAAGAGTCCAAACGTGGGTTTTTACCCACGATCTCAGGGCTCATCTCCAAAAAGATGTCTCCCAAGACTGATTTGGAGAGAGCTCGCATGCAAGGGATACCCTATGCTTCGGCTGTAGGCTCTATCATGTAAGCGATGCTATGTACCAGACCCGATGTAGCATACTCACTAAGTGTAGTGAGTAGGTATCAAGCTGATCCTGGAGAGAGTCACTGGACAGTTGTGAAGAGCATTCTCAAGTACTTACGAAGGACTAAAGAGATGCTCTTGGTGTATGGTAACAGAGAACTCCAAGTGGAGTCCTTTACCGATTCGAGCTTCCAGAGTGATAAGGACGACTCTAAGTCGCAGTTAGGATTTGTCTTTACCCTTTACGGAGAGGCAGTTAGCTGGAAGAGTTCCAAGAAGGAAACCATGGCAGACTCGACGATGGAGGCTGAATACATCGCTGCCAACGATGCTACCAAAGAGACTGTCTGGATCAAGAAGTTCATTACTGAACTTGGAGTGGTTCAATCCATTGAGCATCCAATACCTTTGTATTGTGATAACAATGGAGCAGTGGCTTTGGCCAAGGAACTCAGGTCCCATCAGCGATCCAGGCATATTCTGAGGCGGTATCACCTGATCCAGGAGATAGTTGATCGCCGGGAGATCGAGGTCAGGAGGGTTGACATGAAGAACAACACCGCGGATCCACTCACGAAGGCCATTCCCCAGATACAGTTTGAGAGACTCTTCGGGATGCTCGGTATGCGATACTACAGCAGCTGGCCCTAGTGCAAGTGGGAGATTGTTAGTTGTATGTATGCCCTAGAGGCCAGTATTGTACAGATGATGTATATTATATTGGATGCTTGGACATATATAGAGAGGACTTTCTTGCTCGATATTATAGTATGCTATCTGGTTGCACTTTACTTTAACATGTATACTTGTCTCTTTATACTGTCTTATCGTTACATGTTGGTAAAGCCCTTAGGATGTGTACTTGACTACCTGGAATATGATGCGGATCATACTAGTGGGGACAAGGTAGTCCATAAGTAAATCCTTCGAGATCCCTAGTCGTGGGTGTATCGAGACAGGGCATCGATATACAAGAGTAGGTTAGCGTATACGCTTCTCGACCCATGAGATGGGCGATGGATGATCCCATATCCATTGGTGTTTGACATCAGAGATGGTATACGGGTGCTCAGTGGAGACAGGGTACACTGGACGGACTCGCCGAGAACTCCCAGATGGCATTATACCTCACGTCAGATGGCAGTTCTCTGGTGACACTTGTGCAGGTTAGTCTGTAGACCCGAGATCGTCATAGAGTCTTGTGTGATTCCCACTGTGCTTTGATTTACACCTTACCACGTCCATGAGGGCATGCAAAATGGTAGTTTTTGGGTACAATCCCGAGTCACATAGAGGCAATGAGCGATATGAGGGGTTTCGTCTCTCCCGGTATTGGGGGTTGATATTGCGCTGTGCTCGATTGGCCGTAGCAGAGAAGTCCTTGGCCAGGGCTGATTCGGAGATTTACTGGTAAGTGTTACGAGTAGTTTCTCGACCCGTTATGAGCCTCACATCGGCACGACTTATCGGTTATTGGGGTCTGACGTTTACCACCCCTAGACTTGATATGCGACATATCAGATGAGGAGACCGGACTGTACGGGAAGTGTTACTGGCAGGCTTTTACAGGAGTTGGAGCGGGCTTGCTTGCTGATCTTCTGATTGCTCAATACCCGGGTAGCCGTTACGTCCAGCTAGTACCGCTGACGGCGTGTGGTTGTGTGATGCGATCATCACCTACTGCCGGCGTATTGACGAGTCTTTAGAGTCCTACATAGAGGTTTTACTGGCTCAGGAAAAACGAAATAGGAGCACGTATGTGATATGTGCAAGACCGAGAATAATGCGTGTATATGATATCGTATTCTATTCTCGCGAATCTTTGTATCGGTCGGTTATATTTGATGTAGCCGGGTTATCGAATTAAGTGTTGATTCGATAAATCGATACAATGAATGTTAGTCGGTTATATGAGATATGACCGGATTATTAAGTCAAGTTTTGATTTAATAATTAAGTGTATAATTGTATATTAGATATACTAGTTTACATTTACTTACACATGTTCACTTAGGGTTTTTTCTTACATGTACACATCTTTACTATATATATGATATATATTAAAATGTGTTATAATTTTGTATCATGGTTGATGATACACATAAGTTGGGTGTATGAGACTTACACCATGCTATATATTATGTTGGGTTTTTATATTTTAAGTAATCACAAAATTAAGTAGAGGATTAGATCAATGCATGAAGCTTGTGGAAGCTTGTGGATGCATTGACAAAGTCCACTTGATTTTGTTTTTACCATAGATATTTCTTAACCCAACCATAAGTGTTAGCTATGGTTATGGCTCTACAAGAGTTAGTATATGATACTCACTCACCATGGTTATACTTCTCACTTGATCATTATCCTCATCTCTTTCTTTTCTTCTTCTTCTTCATTTGCAAAGAAAGAAAAAGCTTGCTAAGGTTTGATCCAAAGTGAGAAAGAGTGTGAGAAATAAAATTCTAAAGAGAACCCACTTCCTATTTCTCCATCCTCTACTAGATTAGCACTTTAGTATAGGGTGTTTGCTTCACCAATTCTCAAGTTAGTGAAGTAGAAGCTTGAGTCGGAATTCCCTCGACGTAGATCATCTTCGGCCTCGGAGACTTCAGGCAAAAGTCGCACCTTTCACCTCGTGATGCCATGCAAGAGTCCGAGAGAATCTTGATTGCAGCGAAGGGACTTCATCAAGGAGCTTTAGAAGTGAAGGACCGATCTACAAAGGTTGTATTTCGTTTTCCCTTTAGAGTAAAGTTGTTTACTTGCTAATTGTTTCGCTTAAACTCTAGTTTACGATCTTGCTTAGTGTTGCTCGGCACATAAAATTTAATTTTGGCATTGTCGATGCCTTGTTGAGCCTTGTTAGTGTGCCTAGTAACCCTACGCGGGTCTCCCAACTCTAGAATTGGTAGGGTTGCTTGCCTCTCTCGTAGGGGTCTAGGGGTGTGGGATTGGCTATTCATCACGACCGTGGAATCCGTGTTTTATACAGGCTCAAAATAAAACACGGACGTCCTAGTTTATCCAATATTTCATATGATATTTTCTGCTGCGTTATCTGTGATGTGATCATGTGATTTGTTCAGATGGATACTGTATATACTACATATGATATATTATATAGACGTTGCTTATATTTTACACCCGCGCTAGCCTTGCCCCGCTCTGCCGTTAGTTACCTAACCTAACGGTGCAGACGGGACATCGAGGCGAATGCGGATGGCATAAGCGTACGTTGTATTTATTTGTGATGTTTAGGTGGACTTAAATGATGGGACATTCATTAATGAGATTAATGAAAGAAAATAAACCTAAAAGTTATTGTGGAATCGAATTTCAAAAATAAAATTAGGTAGCTCTAGATGTTGCTTTGCATAGTGGTGTTCCTTGTAAAACATCCAGCACCTTATTCGATGATTAAAGAGCCGACGATCCCTTCACCGGGAGTGACCTCTTTAGCAATAATTAGCAGATGCTACAATCTTCGGTTTGTCTTTTGACTACTTTTCTAGTTCTTGCTTTGCATAGTGGTATTGTGAATATCCTGCACCTCATTCGACGGGGAAAGAGCCGAGATTCCTTCACCGGGAGTGACCTCTTTAGCGAAACTAGCAAAAGCCTCAAAAACACTCCATTTAAAAACCATTTGATTCCGCAACGAGATCAAGTTCAAAGCGTTAAAGTTTTTCTTAAAAACCATCCGCAACCCTCCGTCATTTTAGGAAGTAGAGTACTTAGTATTCGTGCTATGTTTGTTGACCATAGTCAAGGCACAGTGTACGGTAGCTAAGTGATGTCTTCCTACACCGCATATGATGCGATTAGTTAGGACAGTCGCGTGACTTTGTTGACCTTAGTAAAGGGTCATGTGGGTGGGTCTAATTAATCATGAAATGACGAGTAGAATTTGACTAGTGCTTATGATTTGTTGACCATAGTTAAGGTCATAAGTGCTAGGGGTAAAAATCATTATCGGGAGTTTCAAGTGTTGAAATTTGCAATGAGATTGCATACCTTTTATATGATAGTTGGATCCCGATACCCACTGCGAGTAATTGTTACTCCTGGAAGAGTTTTGCACTTTACAATTAGACGATGAAGTAGGTGTCTAGAAAGGTGTCAACGGGGTTACGCCCCTGGGAAAACGAGGTTTACTTTAATTAGGTCCGTGCGAAAGTACGGGGAACCTCCCTCAAAGTACCGGCACTGGCCTGGCTAAAAGATTGGCGAACTTGTTGAGTGTAATTAATCGCGGCTAGTCTTTCCTTTTAGGGTTTGAAGGAGGATTTGATAAAAACGGTGGGAGCCATCCTGATTAGATAAAATGTATAACCAATCTAATCTTGCAAGAGCGCACGCAGAGTGTTTTCTTCTCTCTCTCTCCAGGTAGCGACCTTGTCACGCCTTAATAAAGATAATAATATGGATGTATTGACCGAACCCGCTTGTTATACTGAGCTGGGGAACGTTGGTCCCTCTCCAACTTATAATTGTTATAAGACCGAGCAGGAAATAGGGGAATACCAGGATTCCCATGCCGCCCAAACGAAGAAAGTGCATTATGATGCATCTTCTTCGGGTGCGTTCATTACAAAGAATTGTTTCTCAGTATCCTCTGCGTCCTGGGTATTTGATACCAGATCAGGATCCCAGATATGTAATCTGTTACATAGGGCTAAAGAAAGGTAGAGAACTAAGAACGGGTGATGAGTTTCATGAGACGGAAAACGGTGCAAGTGTTGCAGCCAAGTCTGTTGGTCACTATCACCCAGTATTTCCAAATACATTGATTCTGAATAAATGTTATTAGATACCGAACATGATATACAACATCATATCAGTCTCTTTATTTATTAAAGAAGGATATAATTTTGTATTGTTGGATAATGTTTTGAACATTTCCTATATCAATAGTTGATCGGTTCAGGCACGTTATCTTAAAGCATATACATTCTAAATCAAACTACAGTTCCTTACGTACAGAACACAAACAAGAGGAAGAATTCAGAAATGAACGAATTCTTCTTGAGGCATTCTAGACTAGGTCATATCAATGCGACCCGACTAGCAAAGTTACATTTAAATGCATATTTAAATCAGTTTGAATTTACATCTTGTGAAACTTGCCAGTCATGTCACAAAAATAAGATGACCATAGCTCTGTTTACTCGAAACAGAGAAAGAATTAATGAACTCTTGGGACTGATATATAGTGATGTATAAAAGTCCCCAGTCTACATATGCCACGACTGGTTCTTTGTACTTCATTACATTCACTGATGATCTCTCAAGATTCGAACACATGTTCCTGTTGAAACACATGTCAGAAGCTTTTGAGAAATTCAATGAATATAAGTTAGAAGTAGAGAACCAAATACAGGTATAAGTATTATGTCCTATGATAAGATCAGGGAGGAGAATACTTGTGCATGGAATTATTGGACTATTCTAAAGGAGAATGAGATTCTCTCTCAGCATTACTCCTCCGTATACACCACAGCACGTAGGTGTATCGGGGCGGAGCAATCGCACCATATTGGATATGGTGTGCTCTATGATGATTACTACTGAGTTACCTATTTCCTTTTGGGGGTTATGCACTTAAATAGCTGCATACCTATTGAATTAGGTTCGAATCAGATCACTACCTACCACTCCATAAGAGATATGGTATGGGAAGAGCCTATCTCTTAAGTAAGTTAAGATTTGGGATTGTCCGGCCTATGTCAACAGCAAAATCCGGACAAGATCGAGGCAAGGTCAGTTCTGTAGAACTGGAAGGAGTTCCAGTTATACAAACTACAGCTGATGATTTGACAAAACCAAAGGATTCTATAGTCTCCAACGAACCTCAGCCTCTCCGCCGATCTAGCAGGGTTCCTCACCTGCCTGAGAGATACTTCGGTTTCTCGATGACAGTGGGAGCGGGGATTGCATCATGAGATGATGACCCAACTAGTTTCGATCAGGCCATCAAGAGTGGAGACTCTGTAAGAATGGCTGGATGCTTAGCGATCTGAGATGGAATCCATGTACACCAACAAAGTATGGACTTTGGTTGCTGTATCTGAAGGGTTGAATCCCTATCAGGAGCAAGTATATCTTGAGAAGATTACTTGGTGTAGATGGAAAAGTTGAGACTTTCAAAGCTAGACTTGTTAAAGTTTTTCGTCATCAACCAGGCGTGGATAATGATGAAACCTTTTCCAGTGGCTGTGCTTAAGTCCATCCGGATCCTACTTAACATTGCTACATACCATGACTATGATATCTGGTGGTTGGGTGTCATGACTATTTTTTTAAATACTGATTTAGAAGAGAACGTCTATAAGTACACAGCCAGAGGGCTTCGTAAACAGTGGGAGTAGCGGAAACGTGTGCAAGTTGTTTTACAGATTAAAGCAGGCATCGCGGAGTTGGAACATCTGTTTTGATGAGGTAGTCAAAGAGTTTGACTTCATCAAAATGGTAGATGAACCTTGTACATACAAAAAGGTAGTAGAAAGTAAGGTGGTGATCCTCGTAGAGTACGTAGATAACATACTCTTGATAGGGAAGGAGTTTCCTATGCTACGCACGGTCAATCTCCTCTTATCACATGAATTCTCCATATAGGATCAAAGTGATACCTCCTAAATCCTGGGTTTTGGATCTATGAGATAGATCTAAATGGATGTTAGGATTCTCACTACGTGTAGTAAGATGGTATCAATGGATCCTGGGGAGAATCACTGGAAAGGTTCCAGGGTGATAAGGACGACTGAATGTCAGTCGCAGGCATTGTCTTTACCTTCAATGGAGGGACGGTATGTTGGAAGAGTTCCAAGCTAGATACCATGGCAGACTAGACGATAAAAGCTGGTGACATCGCTATCAGAGATACTACCAAAGAGGCAGTTTGGGTGTATATTAGTTCATGAGATGAACTAGGTTCCTACCATTGTATGACAATGGAAGTTTGGCTTTGGCCCTGTAAGTCCATGCTACCTCTCCCGGTACTTTCGGGCATGCGGAATTTGGTGAAAAACAATTTTCTAGAGGCGGTAACATGGACTCAAAACCGGATCTTTGTTAAACATATAACTAACAACCTAACTAGGAGTTGTTAACTACTCGGTTAGGGGGTTATACCTTTCTTACTTGAACTCCTTCGTCTTCAAACCTCGATGGTTGTCCGGATCGGCTTCACCCCGTCGTCTCCTTGCGCCGAAGATCGATCCACCTGAAAGCTTCTACCTTTGGCTTCTTCTTCGAACTTTGAAGAAACTAGTTCACTCGGTTTGCTAAAACTTATGAACTAGAGTGAGTAGAGAAGAGTGTGTTGGGATTTTCTCTATGGTTCTTGGTTCTCAACACATGAGACAAGTGAACCATAGACTAAAGAGAGTGAGAGAAAGAGGAAAGAGATGAGAGCTCAAGAACACAAGAGAGAGAATGAAAATGATAGAATGAGCAAGACTTTTCTCACTTGGCTCTCATAATCCAAAACCATCATCACAAAAATAATAATCAAGTATTGTGTAAATGGTTTAAGTCAAAATGGCTATATCATTTCATGCACTCATATTGCACAAGAGAACAAGCAAGTAAAAAGTCTTTGCCATGAAATGATAGCCATTGTCATCATGATGTTCAACTAGTCCAACCTAGTCAACCGGTCAACAAAGTCAACAAGTCAACAAAGTCAACCCCTCAACAACCATGTCACCACAATACTTAATTAATATTATTGTTAATTACATATCATATTCTCATTAGGGTTGAGCAAAAAGTCAATAGTCAACAGTCAACGGTCAACAACCCTAATGAGAATCCTCTGCCTCTGTCTCTCCGTCAACTGTGCATACACATCCGCATTCGCGTTCCGAGTAACACGAATACATACTGGATAAAACCAATCCCAAAACGCACACTAGGATCTGGCTTAAACCAAAGCCCGCTAGTGTTAACCGTCCGGACACTGTACGTGCACAAGTGCACGGATGTGACCGGACCCTGTCGCAAAACCGTGCGACCTGTCGCAAAACCATGCGACCTCTACTCTTTTGCCTAAAGGCGAATAGCTTTCTGTGTGGGACTCTAAAGACTCGACACTACGCTGGCAGTGGGTTTAACCACAGACCGCAAGCGGCACTAGCTGTGCGTAACGGTCCCCAGGTAGATGCCGATAAGAAGACTGACGAGGTGAAACCCATCTGAACTCCTACTGAGTCTGATTGTGACAATCTCCGTACAGTCCGGTCTGTTCATCTGATACATCGCATGGCGGGCCTAGGGGGGCGGTAAACGTCAGTCCCCTAATAGCGGTACAAGTCGTGTCGGAGTGAAGCCCAATACACCCTGAGATAACACTGGAAGCCTACCAGTATATCTCGCTTGCCCTGGCCAGGGACTACTTGTGTAATGTCTCTCCTAGACACAGCGCTATGTCAACCCCCAATACCGGGAGAGACGAATCATGTCTAACCGTCACTGCCTCCAAGTGCTTCGGGACTGCACCCAACTACTACCTGTTTGCACGACTCCTTTGAGCCGTGGAAGGGTAGTAATCGAAGTACAGTAGGAACACACTTGAGGCGAAGTGATAGTGTCAAGTCAGCGGACTAAGCTGTACTCATGTCACCTGGGAACTGATAACTGACGATAGGTATAATACCAACCGGTCAGTTCCCGACGAGTCCTGTCCAGTGTACTTGTAACCCAACGAGCACCCGCATACTATCTCCAGTACGACGTACTGATGGCTGTGGGACAGACCATCTCCCACTCTGGGATGAGAAGCGCATGCGCTAGTCTACTCTGGAGTATCGATGCCCTGTCTTGATAGTCCTGCGACTAGGGACCTGCATAAGGATGTGCTTATAGATTACCCAGCCCCCACTAGTGTGACTGCCATCACAACGCTGGTAATCAAGCAAAGATCCTAAGGGCTCCACTAATGTGTATAGGTGATATACTAAAATAAACACAAGTACACATTCAAGTAGAAACAAACCAAGTAGCGTACTACTATTTTGAGCAAGATTGTATATACAAGGTGAATATCCCAAGCTTCCATTAAGTAATATACAAACTAGTATGATACAGTAATGGCCTCTAGGGCATATACGCTAACAATCTCCCACTTGCACTAAGGCCATGTACTGGCGTATCGAAGACCTATCATCTCGATCAGCCGCTCGAACTGAGTCTGGGGCAAGGCCTTGGTGAATGGATCTACATTGTTATCTTCTGAAGCAACCCTCCGAACCTCGATCTCCTGGCGATCCACGATCTCCCTGATCAGGTGATACCGTCTCAAGATGTGTCTGGATCTCTGATGGGGCCTGGGTTCCTTCGCTAAAGCTATAGCCCCGTTGTTGTCGCAATACAGAGGTATTGGATCAACAATGGACGGAACCACCTGAAGTTCTTTCAAGAACTTCCTCATCCAGACAGCTTCTTTTGCGTCATCAGATGCAGCGATGTATTCCGCTTCCATCGTCGAGTCTGCAACGGTTTACTGTTTGGAACTCTTCCAACACACCGCCCCTCCATTGAGGGTAAAGACAAAACCCGACATGGACTTGGAATCATCCTTGTCACTCTGGAAGCTGGAGTCAGCAAAGGCCTCGATCTGGAGGTCTTTTCCGCCATACACCAAGAACATCTCCTTAGTCCTTCTCAGGTACTTGAGAATGTTCTTTACCGCTATCCATTGTTTCTCCCCAGGGTTTGACTGATACCGGCTTACCACACTCAGTGCATAAGCTACATCCGGTCTGGTACACAACATCGCATACATTATAGAGCCTACCGCAGAAGCGTAGGGTATAATAGACATGCGATCCCTCTCCAAATCAGTCTTGGGAGACATCTCTTTAGAGAGGGTGATCCCGTGACAAGCCGGTAGATTACCGCGCTTGGAATCTTCCATACTGAATCTTTTCAGTATGGTGTCGATGTACCTGGACTGTGAAAGTCCTAATATCCTCTTGGATCTATCACGATGGATCCGGATCCCCAGGATGTATGAGGCATCACCCAGGTCTTTCATGGAGAACCTGTGTGACAAGAACCCCTTGACAGATTGTAGCATAGGAATGTCATTTCCTATTAAGAGAATGTCATCCACGTATAAAACGAGGAATACTACAGTTCTCGCTACAAATCTACTATAGATGCATGGTTCATCTGAATTTTTGATAAAGCCAAATTCCTTGACCGTCTCATCAAAACAGATGTTCCAACTCCGCGATGCCTGCTTTAGTCCATAGATGGACTTAAGCAACTTGCACACCTTTCCGCTGCTCCCACTCTGAATGAAACCCTCTGGTTGGTCCATATAGACACACTCCTCTAAATTTCCATTTAGAAAAGCGGTCTTTACGTCCATCTGCCAGATCTCATAATTGTGGAAGGCAGCAATGGCAAGAAGGATCCGAATGGATTTCAGCATAGCCACTGGAGAAAAGATTTCGTCATAGTCCAAGCCAGGTCTTTGACGGAAACCCTTTGCAACAAGTATAGCTTTATAGGTCTCAACCTGTCCATCTACACCAATCTTCCTTTTGAAGATCCACTTGCATCCTACGGGTTTTACCCCGTCTGGAGCAATGTCCAACGTCCATACCTTGTTGGTGTACATGGACTCCATTTCGGTCCGCATTGCATCCAGCCATTTTACCGAGTCAACGCTCTGAACGGCCTCCTGGAAGCTAGTAGGCTCATCATAATCTATGATGCAATCCTCTCTATCCCCATCTATGAGAAAACCGTAGTATCTCTCGGGCGGATGAGACTGCCTACCACTCCTGTGGAGCGGCGCAGGAATGTCCTGTTCTTTTGAACCCTCTGGTTCTACTAAGCTTTCAGTAATAGTCTGTGGTTCTGGAATTTCTTCCAGTTCTATTTCGCTCCCACTTGTTTCCTTTTCCAAGAACTGGTGTTCTAGAAAGTGGGCATTACGAGAAACAAAGACTTTTTGTTCCTCTGCATGGTAGAAAAGATACCCCATGGTGTTCTTTGGGTATCCCACAAACTTACACAGTACTGAGCGTGCCTCGAGTTTGTCCGCATGCTGCTTTTTGACAAAAGCCGGACATCCCCAGATCTTCAGATATTGAAGATAGGGTTTCTTCCCACTCCATATTTCATATGGTGTGGTAGGCACAGTCTTAGTCGGAACTCGGTTCAAAAGGTATGCAGCTGATTCTAGCGCATACCCCCAGAATGATCGCTGTAACTCAGTGTTACTCATCATGGATCGTACCATATCCAATAGGGTTCGGTTCCGTCTTTCCGATACACCGTTGTGTTGCGGAGTGTATGGAGGAGTAAGCTGAGAGAGAATTCTGTTCTCTTTTAAATAGTCCAGGAACTCGGCACTCAAGTATTCACCACCTCGATCCGATCTTAGAATCTTGATACTTTTGCCGGTTTGTTTTTCTACCTCATTCTCATATTCCTGGAATTTTCCAAAGGCTTCGGACTTATGTTTCATTAAGAAGACATGTCCGAATCTTGAAAACTCATCCGTAAAAGTAATGAAGTAAGAAAAACCGCTTCGCGCATGTGTAGACATTGGACCGCACACGTCGCTGTGTACGAGTCCCAAGAGCTCGCTCGCCCTTACTCCGTATCCCGTGAATGGAGTCTTTGTCATCTTTCCTTTGAGACAGGATTGACAAGTGGCATACGATTGATATTCGAACGGATTCAAATATCCTTCTGTATGTAACTTTGTCAACCTTCTCTCATTGATGTGACCCAGTCTACAATGCCATAAGAAAGTCTGATTTATTTCCGGAGTCTTTCTTTTGTGTGTATTCTGGACATTGAAAATCTGTGGTTGGTTTAATACGTATATACCATTGCTCAATGTACCTGACCCAATCAGAACTTGATTAAGGTGAATGTTTACAATATTACTTACAAACGCAAATTCATAACCTTCTTTAGAAACTAAAGATACAGAAATGATATTACAAGTTGCGTTGGGTACAAAAAAGCAATTACGCAAAACCAAAACATGTCCATCTGACATTCCCAGGTGATAGTCCCCCACGGCCTTAGCATCCATGCTAGCTCCGTTTGCAACTTTGAGGGTCATGTCACCTGCCTTCAAAACCCTACGGTTTCTCAACGCCTGCAAAGAATTACAGATATGAGATCATGATCCGGTATCCAATACCCAGGAAGTAGAGTTTATTGAAAGACAGTTTTCAATAACATACACACCTCAAGCTGAAGCCGCAACCTGCTTCAGTTCCTGTGTTCTAGCTTTCCAAGCCCTGCAATCATTTTTCCAGTGTCCCTTCTTATGACAATAGAAGCATTCTTCCTTATCCACAAGCTTTCCCACTTTCTTTGTTGCTTTTGCCTTTCCCTTCGTATCCACTTTACTAACACCGCCCCTTGGTTTGGCAGGGGCTTTCTTCTTCTTTCCCTTGGCTTTCGCCTTGGACCTAGAAGAGGAAGATCCTCCTACAAACAAAGTGGATGTTTCCCTACCTTTCTGTAGGGTGCCCTCTGCTCTCCTCAGCATGTTGAGGACTTCTGAAGGTTCAACTTCCTTTTCTTGTAAGTTGAAGTTCAGGATAAACTGGGCGTAAGTGGAAGGAAGGGACTGGAGAATCAAGTCCGTATAGAGCTCATTCTCCAACGTGGTCCCAAGGTCCGCGAGCTCTTCTATGTAGCCAATCATCTTAAGCACGTGTTCCGCTACTGATGATCCGACGACCAACCTTGCCGAAAATAACTTCTTCGACACTTCGTATCTTGCGATACGAGACTGCTCTCCATACAGTTCTTTTGTATGGAGAAATATGGATTCGAGGTCCATATTCTCGTGCCTCCTCTGATGTTCGTTGTCCATAGAGGCAAGCACGAGGCACTTGGCCTTCGCGCAATCTAGTTCCCAGGTCTTAAGGATTTCCTTATCTGCGACGCTGGTTTTGGGACCTGGGACAGGGGGAGCTTTGGTGGTAAGAAGATACCCCAGCTTGTCGTAAGTGATTGCCATCTTTACATTCCTGAGCCAATCTTTGTAGTTTGGCCCTGTCAGTATGTTTTTATCTAGAAGTAACATAAGTCCAGTCATGTCGATTGGTCGCTGCAACTAGGAGAGAGAAGAAACACTCAGCATGATGCTCTTGCAAGTTTAGAATGGTTTTTAGTTTGTTGATTGCTTTCAAATTCTGCGTGTTCAAGTTTAGTTAATTACCGCAATCAAAACGGTTTCGCTTGTAGCTAGCCGGGTTGAGTACGGGTCGTCCGCAGGGAGATGGGAATCTTTTTCTATGTGCTTTAACGAGTTAAGTCCAATTTTCCAGATTTGTTGTGATTAACTAATTGTTAAAATGATATGTAAAGAGAGCTTGTTAGGGTTAGGATTAGGTTAGTTTGAGTTAGGAGTCGTTCACTTCTTGCATTGCCACTCTTAATATCGGTGTTACGGTAATCGGCAACAACGGGGATTAGCACGACTAGGAAGGAACTTGCGAGTATAAGCTAGGCTTTCCAACGCTTAAGTTATTCCTTTTGGTGCTTGTCCGTCCATTCTTGGCTCTTAGCCATAACCTCCGGTTAATTCAACCACAACCGGTCTCACTACGGAATCACCGCTATCATGTAGGATAGGGTGCCGTAGGGAGCGGATTGTGGTTCAATTAACGGGAGTCGATATAAGATGTTGGGCAAGGAAAGAGTGAGAGAGATTTCCTTCTCTCAAACTTCCCTTATCCTACCCTAACAAGTATGGAAACTACTCACACATCGTAACGAAAAGAAAATAAAACAAAAGAGGAAGATAGAAAGAAGGAGATTAGAAGATAACAACTAGCTATTTGCGACCTCACCTCGGCAAGGATCAAGCGTAAGCGTCATGGTTGTTTAAGGATAAAGCAAAAGAGAAAAGAAAGAAACAACAATAAATAACAACAACTACTTATCAATTAACGATTACAAGCGATTAACATAAAAAGAGCAAGACAAGTATAATAACAAAATGAACTTCTTTATTCATCATTCTTCACTCACAAAAGCTCACTACAAGTTTTTCAATGGAGAAGAGATGAGAAGAGGAAGAAGAACAAGTATTCTAAACCCTAAAAAATACAAGATTAAGCACACTTGGCTTTGGCAAGTTCTGGACTATTTATAGGCAGGAGGCTGGAAACCTAGGGCAAGAATCGGGCTCCACATAGAATGACCAAACTGCCCCTAAAATATTTCACTCTGAAGAGACCGTACGGCCGCGGTTCCGTGGCCTAAGCCTGCTAATGCCGCGGAACCGCGGCCGTTTAGAGGGATCGTGCCTTCATTTTTGGTGGTGTTCCCTGGTTTGCTGTGCCCTTTATTCTGGTATATGTTTTTTTCTCAGAATATTTTCACGATTTTTCCAGAATTTCTGTTGATCAAAAGGTGATTGGATATGGATCTTTTTGTCATGATTTTCTTGAGCTCCGCGTAGATTTCTTGGATCTTGTGTTGCCATTGAGCCTTGTGCGTGAAAATGACATTGATTTGCCATTTTGTCTCTCAAACTGGTGTGTGGCAACATACGGATAGAGAGCGGAGACCCGTGTTTTATCTGTGGTTGGAAGGAACCCGGATTTTGTCGTGATTTTCCATGAATTTCATCGTTTAGAGCCGAGAACCTGTATCCTGCAATTGACTAGCAAACACGGCTCAACAGTACCTACCGATAAGCAATATGATAAAAATTGGGCGGTATAAAAATGCAAAAATCTGATATGAACAAATACCCCCAAACTTATCATTTGCTCGTCCCGAGCAAAGCCAATTTATTCACAAAAAATCATAACCTCACTTTCGCAGGGAACGCGATTGCACTGAGCATGTGCAACAAGTCGTTAAACCTCTAGGTGTCCCTAGTAGGAGGAGTGTTGTCTCCTGAGGGTTTTCAGCGGATACTACCCACAAAATCCGGTCAAGCTAGTTTTGCAAAATAACTAAGATTCAAAAACCCCAAAGTTTTGTTTCAGAAAATAACAATTCTATGATCCTAAGTCTAGACTATCGAATCCTTATTTTTCACACCTCACTTTTTATTCAACTACAGATTTTATATGTCTTTACGTGCAATGCAAATAGCGTCGTTAAGTTCCAGAAGGATCGAATAAAGTCATCATGTCACACAATTAAGCCCAGATAAAAATTTTAAAAGGATCACATAAGTTTTATAAAGAGTTAAGCATTTTTCAAGTTTCGTTTTCCAGCAAGGTTTCAACTTCAGAATTTCTATCTTCCTAAACAGGAGACTAGGTCTTATTTTTCACTCCACCTTTTTCTTGTTTTCATTTCATACACACCTCTGTGAACGTGCAATAGTCTTTATCATAGAATAAAACCTTCATATCTCCGCTAAATTTTTTTTTTATAAAAGCCTGTCTTTTATCAAGATTATTCTCACACAAAGAACCGTTAGGAATTTTAACTCGGAGAGAACACTTGCTTGACTTTGTTTTAATCTGGACTTTCTAGGCTTCTTAGCGAGTTTTGGGCCAATGCACCCAAACCAGTTGGCTTTAGGGCATTAGGTGTAGAAACACCCCAGCGGACTTAATTACTCAAGTTACCTAGGTCCAAAAACAAAAGACAGTTTGGCGTAAAAATCATGATGATTCAATACGAACGGAGACATAACCGGCAGTTCAATTATTTTTTATTTATTTTTTTTTTTTTGGATAAAAGACGTGTTTAGTGGGTTCGGTGTGTAATCATTCCAATCAAGTTTCAGATGGGTTATTTTTCATACTTAGTTCCAATTAAGGCATTAATAACATTCCTTCATATTCACTTCACTTCATAAACTATTCTTGATATTACTTATTTCAGAACAAACCTATTTGATCCTCAGAAAATCATTTATCCATTTAAAAGTTTTTAGACATAAAAGACTTGTCATCTAATTTCCAAAACTCACGACACGTGTAGTGTGAGGTAAAGACGTATATCAGCTATAGTTAACTTCAAAAGAGAGTTATCTTTCAGGTTTTCAAAATCTAAAAATAAGATTTAGTTATTTTTATTTTATCAAACAAAACCGTCGAAATGTTGAATCATAGTTTTCCCACTAGCTAACTTGACAGAAAAGTTTTTATATTTTTAGAAAATTTTCAGATTTTTATGGATTTTATAGATTTTAGTATGCAGATGCAAAATATACATATGAATGCGAAGGTTAGAAATGCGTACCGAGCGTACCCCCAAACTTAAACTGGACAGTGTCCTCACTGTCATTGCATGAAGAGATCATTTGAAGGGTCAAAATTGTCGGTTAGCTATACACACATTTTTTTGTTTTTAAAGAAAAGAAAAGAAAAGCAAAAATGGAAAAGAATATCCAAAAAAAAAATGTACAAAAATTGTATATATATACCCCCAAACTTATTTGGAACAGTGTCCACTTGTTCTTGGCTGGATAACCGAAGTTTGGAGGTAGGCAGAGGAAGATTATGCAAGGTAAACCGGCTCCTGTAAGACCAGGAGCTCCTCTGTGGGTTCGGCGCTAAGGTACGGTTTTAGTCGGTATCCGTTCACTTTGAAAAATGAACCGTCCTTTGGATTCTCCAAATCCACAGCGCCATGCGGATACACATTCCGCACAAAATACGGCCCTTTCCAGCGAGATCTGAGCTTTCCTGGATGGAAGTGTAGTCTGGTGTCGTAAAGCAGTACCTGTTGACCAGGTACGAAAGTTTTGCGCAAAAGGTGTTTATTGTGAAACACCTTCGTTCGATTCTTAACGACAACCGCGTTATCGTAAGCCTCATCCCTAAGCTCGCTTAATTCGTTCAACTGCAGCTTCCGATGGCTGCCCGCATCTTCGAGAGACAGATTCAGCTCCTTTATCGCCCAAAATGCGCGATGCTCTATTTCGACAGGTAGGTGGCAAGCCTTTCCGTACACAAGCCGATAGGGAGACATGCCAAGGTCGGTCTTATAAGAGGTTCGAAATGCCCAAAGGGCATCAGTGAGTTTCAGCGACCAATCCTTACGGTTCTTGGAAACCGTCTTCTCCAGTATCTGCTTGATTTGCCGATTTGAAACTTCGGCCTGCCCGCAGGTTTGGGGGTGGTAGGGCGTAGAGAGCTTATGATTAATGGAATATTTTTGCATCAAGGCTTCGAAAGTCTTGTTGCAGAAATGACTTCCATTGTCGCTAATGATCGCTCGGGGGTGCCCAAAACGGGAGAAAATGTTTTCTTTAAGAAATCTAACGACAACCTTGTTGTCGTTAGTCCGGCTGGGCACAGCCTCGACCAACTTAGAGACGTAATCAACAGCGAGAAGGATGTACAAGTTCCCAAAAGAGCTGGGAAACGGCCCCATGAAATCGATCCCCCAAACATCGAAAATCTCCACAACCAAGATCGGTTGGAGTGGCATCTCGTTCCTCCGGGATATCCGACCCAAGTGTTGGCACCGGGAGCAAGTCTTGCAATAGTCATGAGCGTCTTTGAAGAGTTGTGGCCAGTAGAAACCACATTGCAAGATCTTCCCAGCTGTCTTTCTGGGGCCAAAATGCCCGCCACATGCTTGATCGTGGCAAAATGACAGCACACTCTTGAATTCCTCGTCAGGGATACACCGACGAATAATCTGGTCGGGACAGTACTTGAACAGATAGGGTTCGTCCCAGTAAAAGTGTTTTACTTGGGATAAGAAGCGAAGTCTTTCCTGACTTGACCATTCAGTCGGTAGTAATCCCGTGGCCAAATAGTTCACAATATCTGCGAACCAGGGTTCGCAAGATACTGTCAAGAGCCGTTCATCCGGGAAAACGTCGTTGATCAGAATTGGAAGCGAAGGCGAAGAAGGAAGTCGTGAGAGATGGTCGGCAACTACGTTTTCACATCCTCGTTTGTCCTTAATGACAAGGTCAAATTCTTGAAGCAAGAGGATCCAACGTATTAATCGAGATTTTGCATCTTTCTTCGCAAAAAGATGGCGCAGAGCAGAATGGTCTGTGTAGACAATGACTGGAGAGCCGATGAGGTAGGGCCTGAACTTCTCTAAAGCAAATACTACAGCTAAGAATTCCTTCTCAGTTGTTGTATAATTGAGTTGGGCGTCGTTGAGGGTTCGGCTCGCATAATAGATTACGTGCGGCATCTTGTTTATGTGTTGTCCAAGGACAGCACCAATGGCAAAGTCGGATGCATCGCATATAATCTCAAATGGGTGCGTCCAGTCAGGCGTTGAAAGAACGGGAGCAGAAGTGAGTGAGCTTTTCAATGACCCGAATGCAGTCACACAGCTCGAGTTGAAGTCGAATGGCGTATCCTTGGCCAGCAAAAGAGTCAAGGGCCTAGCAATCTTGCTAAAGTCCTTGATGAACCGTCTATAGAAACCGGCATGGCCAAGGAAGGCTCGGATATCTCTGACGCATCGGGGAGGAGGGAGATTGGAAATGACCTCAATCTTCGCTTTGTCAACCTCTATGCCATTTTGCGAGATGATATGTCCTAAGACAATACCTTCGCGCACCATGAAGTGGCACTTCTCCTAATTCAAAGTGAGATTCTTGTCCTTACATCGGGTAAGGACAGCGTCAAGATGCAGCAGACACTCGTTGAAGGAATCGCCGAAGATGGAGAAATCATCCATGAAGATCTCCAGAAATTTTTCCACCATGTCTGAGAAGATTCCCATCATACACCGCTGGAAGGTAGCAGGCGCATTGCATAACCCAAAGGGCATGCGACGATATGCAAACGTGGCGAAAGGACAAGTGAATGTGGTCTTGTCCTGGTCTTTTTCGGCGATGGGAATCTGATTATAGCCGGAGTAGCCATCAAGAAAGCAGTAGTACTCGTGTCCGGCCAATCGTTCAAGCATTTGGTCAATGAAAGGTAGCGGAAAGTGGTCCTTCCGCGTTGCGGCGTTGAGTTTTCTGTAATCGATGCATACTCGCCACCCAGTTTGGGTGCGAGTAGGGATTAACTCGTTCGCCTCGTTAGTGAAGACCGTTATACCTGATTTCTTGGGGACAACGTGAATGGGGCTAACCCACTGGCTATCAGAGATAGGGTAAATGATACCACTATCCAGACACTTTACGATCTCCTTCTTCACAGCCTCTTTCATGACTGGATTGAGACGTCTTTGTGGATCCCGGGCTGGTTTGGTGTCATCCATCAGATGAATGTGATGTTCAACGATCAGGGGACTAATCCCCTTGATGTCCGCCATGGACCAGCCAAAAGCTTGCCTGTTGCTGTGCAAGACCGCGAGAAGGGCTTTCTCTTGCTCTGGAGCTAGAGAAGCCGAGATGATGACAGGGAGGGTCTCGTTCTCACCTAAGTAAGCGTACTTAAGGTGAGACGGCAAAGGCTTGAGTTCGAGCGTCGGAGGTGAAACGATTGAAGGCAAGATTGGTGCAGAAGACTCGAACTCAAAGGACTCCAGCAAAGGTTCAAAACGAGTGTAAGCGACCGAGTCGGATGGTTCAGGTAACTCATCCGGAAATTCGAAGGATTCAAACTCGGGTTGCGAGCGGCTAAGATCGTTCAAGAACGTGAAACACTCGTAGTCGTTGTCGGGCGCAGAAACAGCAGCAGGTTCGAGGAGGAACGCACTAGTGGCGTTAAGGTTAGCATGATCGAACAGAAACTCTTCGAATTCACACTCTTCAGGGGTGATCTCCTGGATCGAGCAGACGTCCAGTATATGAGCATTAGGTTCGGAGGGCTGATTCCCCAACCTAAAAATGTTGAGTTCAATTGTCATGTTTCCAGAAGAGAGGTTCATCGAACCATTGCGACAATTGATCACAGCATTTGAGGTTGCAAGGAATGGGCGACCGAGTATCACCGGAATTTGATTCCGGGGGTTAGCTACAGGCTGTGTGCCTAGTACAATGAAGTCAACGGGGAATATGAAGTCCCCGACTTTGATTAACACATCCTCTAGCTCACCCCTCGGATGGGTGATCGATCGGTCGGCCATTTGGAGAGTACAGTGTGTGGGTTTCAGCTCTCCTACGCCTAATTGCTCGTATACTGAGTACGGAAGAAGGTTAACACTGGCACCAAGATCTAATAGTGCACGGTTGATGTTCTTATCCCTAATGGTAATAGAAATCGTAGGACAGCCAGGGTCCTTCCGTTTTTGTGGTAAAGATTGGGTAAGAGCATCACTCACAGCACTAGCCAAGAAAACTTTCTTTGGTACCTGAGACTTCCTCTTTTTCATGCACAAGTCCTTTAAGATTTTCGCGTAGGATGGGACTTGTTGGACGGCATCTAAAAGAGGAATGTTAATGTTAACCTGCTTAAATAACTCCAGAATCTTCTCCATTTGAGGATTTTGTTTATTAGACCTCAACCGGTTTGGAAATGGAATGTTTTTACAATTGGTTGAGTCAAATGTTGGAGGAGGAGATTGTGGAGTTGGAACGGATCCCAGAACAGGTGTTTTCGTGGAGTGAGAAGTGGGTCCGTTCAGAGCAGAAGAAGAGGAAGGTGAGCCTGTTGAAGAGCGGAGAATAGGCTCAGAAGACGACGAAGCAGGAGAAGAAGAAGAGGAAGAAGAAGCAGCGGCCGGGGTGTCATCGTTGATCCGTGTGCCAATGTTGTTTTGCAGCATCCTTCCCGATCTCAATGTGGTCACGGCACTCACATTATGATTCTGTTGTTCAAGAGCAACATGTACATTATGTGGGTGACCGGGATTTGGGAGTGGCTGGGACGGGAGCTTCCCCTTCTCTCGCTCGCTTAAGGCCGCATTTAGTTGTGCAATCTGTGCCTCGATGGTCTTGATGCTTTGCCCGTGAGCGGCAGTGTGTTGCACTAAGGACTGAATGGAAGACTGGATGTTGGCGGTAGATTGTGTCGATTGTTTAACGAACGCCTCCAGATTTCGTTCGAGCGAGGAAACCTTATCGTTGGTTGACGGAACAAAATTGTTTGGTGGAAAAGAATTGTTGGGTGCAAAGTTGTTCGTCTGATTTTGAAAAGGTTGGGGTTGGAAGGGCTGCTGAAATTGAGTTCGTTGTTGCGCTTGTTGTTGCGGTGGAGGGGGCCTTTGGAAATTGTTGCCTTGGAATTGATTCTGATTCTGATTCCAGGCGAAATTGGGGTGGTTCCTCCAACCGGGATTGTAAGTGGAAGAGTATGGATCATTCCTCGGTCTTTGCTGAAATGCAGCATTAACCTGATCCTGTCCTTGCGATGGTGGATTGTAAGGACACTCTTCGGTTAAGTGAGAAGGATCGGAACAACAAGCGTAAATGGTACGAAGGGGAAGAACAGGGGCAAGAGCAGAGAATTTGCTCTCTATTGCTTCAAGCTTTCTCGTTATTGCAGCCATTTCAGCTTTCATCGCAATAGAGACATCAAGTTGGTGAATTCCTACCCTAGACTGACCGGTAGAAGTGGAGGTAGAAGAAGAAGAAGTCGGTCTGGTGCTCTCCCATTGTAGCGTTTGCTCTGCAAGGTCGTCAAAGAATTGCCACGCTTCCTCGTCAGATTCGATAGGAAGTGGCCCTGACAGATGGTTTCCAACAACTGCTTCATTGCTAGGTTTAGGCCCTCATATAAGGTTTGGCAAAGTTGCCATTTCTCAATACCGTGGTGAGGGCACTGAACAAGAAGGTCTTTGTACCGGTCAAAGCACTTCCAGAAGGGTTCAGAAGGAAGCTGAGAGAATTGGTTGATTTCATTTCGGATCCTTGCGGTTTTATGATTCAGATAAAATTTCTTTAGAAACGCTTTTACATACTCGTCCCAACTGGTTATGGAATGGGAAGCGGTGCTATACAGCCATTTTTCAGCTAGATCGCATAAAGTGAACGGAATGACCCGTAGACGTATAGCATCGTCCGACAGCTGGGTGGTTTTCATCATGGCACAAACGTTTTGAATTTTATTGATGAAGATATAGGCATCTTCAGATTCAAGCCCATGAAATCGTGGAAGCATGTTGATGAAGTAGGGCTTAATTTCAAAATTATCCCCATTGGCCGGTGGAAGAGAAAGGCGGGTGGGAAGTGCAGAACGGGTGGGATAGAAATGATCCTGGAGCACGATTCGCTGCGGCACTACAACAGGCGGTGGTGGTGGGTTATTGGTCTCCGTAGGAGGTGGAGCCAATCCAGGGGTAGTCAAAGAGATGTTCGGATTAAATCCTGACATTGCGGAAGAAGAGGTTGGTGATGGTGAAGGTGAAGATGTATGAACAGAATTCCGGTCAACGTCGGAGTTGGCCGGCAAAGGTAAGGGTGAAAGAGGAGTGGACGGAGTTTTGACGTCTGAGTCGATCGCGTAGTCAGTAGCGACTAACGTAATGCGGACTAGACGGGCGCTAGTATCCCGAGTCCAAGCGGACATACACTAAATTAGTTTAGTATAGTCTAAGCGGAGAAGGTAGGGTAAGAACACGTCAATGGAGAAATACGATGGGTGGTGGGTGAAAAATGGATTTGGCGACAAAGGGCAAGTTTTTATAAAAGTTTTTGATTTTTTTCCTTTTTTTTTATTTTATTTTTAGAAAGAGATTTACAGAAATATGTACGGACTTACGGCTTTAAGCAATCGCAAACAAGACATGCACAATCTCATCTAGATCTAGGGTCACCTAGGACTACTAGACAGCTCCTAACTGTTCCAGAGGGCTAGAAATAGGACCTCAAACCTCCTCTTCTCCGTCAATTGCGACCAGGTAAGTGCCAGGTAAGTGGGAGGTTGTCCAACGCTTTCGCAAAGTTTCTTAATTAAATAACCACTTGCCTTCGACACACTTGCCCAGACACCGCAAAAGTCAGATAGGATAAACGGCCGATGCCTGTAACTAGTCCTCTGTCCTATTGAGCGCGAAGTCCTTAGGGCTGAGTCTAGTATTTTTTAATTAACAATGGTCAATGCATATGCTTTTTGTGATTTTTGGGGTCCTGGGAAGGGTGATGAAATCCCCACCCAATCTGGATTGGTTTCAAGCCCCCTTAAGTCCGTATTAATGAATGCAAAGCGGTAACAAATCAACTGCAAACAATTTTTATTTTTAGCGCGGCGCAAAGAATCCTGCACAAGAACAGTTTATTGGAAGGGGGAAGAGAATTTGCGCAAAGAATGCTGCAGAAAACACAGTTTATTGGAGTCCAGAGGAGTGGGGAGGAGAAAAGGAGGACTTACAGAAATTTTGGCAGCCCGAAGGCACCAAACGGCCGCGGTTCCACGGCCTAAGCCTCCTTATGCCGCGGTTCCGCGGCGGTTTGTTGGTGTTGGGCTGCGAAAATTTTTGGGTGTGCTCTGTTGGGTGTCCTCTGCTTGTCTGGATGTGCTAAATTTTGACTTGCTTACTGTATCTGCTCCAGATTTTTACAGTAGACCGTTTGCTTCATTTTGATCCGTTGCGGTATAGCCGCGAAATGTGGGTCTATCTTCCCACGTCTTTGGCACTGAACTCGAACTCCGTATTATCCTGCACACTTGCACAAAATCTAATCAAAAATAACAAGATGATTTTTCTTTACAAAGTATTTTTTTTTGTTTTGTTTTTTGGTTATATTTATATTCACAAGTTAACCCGAAATTACACAAATAAATAAACTACCGTCTCCCCGGCAACGGCGCCATTTGATTGCTTTCAAATTCTGCGTGTTCAAGTTTAGTTAATTACCGCAATCAAAACGGTTTCGCTTGTAGCTAGCCGGGTAGAGTACGGGTCGTCCGCAGGGAGATGGGAATCTTTTTCTATGTGCTTTAACGAGTTAAGTCCAATTTTCCAGATTTGTTGTGATTAACTAAGTGTTAAAATGATATGTAAAGAGACCTTGTTAGGGTTAGGATTAGGTTAGTTTGAGTTAGGAGTCGCTCACTTCTTTCATTGCCACTTTTAATATCGGTGTTACGGTAATCGGCAACAACGGGGATTAGCACGACTAGGAAGGAACATGCGAGTATAAGCTAGGCTTTCCAACGCTTAAGTTCTTCCTTTTGGTGCATGTCCGTCCGTTCTTGGCTCTTAGCCATAACCTCCGGTTAATTCAACCACAACCGATCTCACTACGGAATCACCGCTATCATGTAGGATAGGGTGCCGTAGGGAGCGGATTGTGGTTCAATTAACGGGAGTCGATTTAAGATGTTGGGCAAGGAAAGAGTGAGAGAGATTTCCTTCTCTCAAACTTCCCTTATCCTACCCTAACAAGTATGGAAACTACTCACACATCGTAACGAAAAGAAAATAAAACAAAAGAGGAAGATAGAAAGAAGGAGATTAGAAGATAACAACTAGCTATTTGCGACCTCACCTCGGCAAGGATCAAGCGTAAGCGTCATGGTGGTTTAAGGATAAAGGAAAAGAGAAAAGAAAGAAACAAAAATAAATAACAACAACTACTTATCAATTAACGATTACAAGCGATTAACATAAAAAGAGCAAGACAAGTATAATAACAAAATGAACTTCTTTATTCATCATTCTTCACTCACAAAAGCACACTACAAGTTTTTCAATGGAGAAGAGATGAGAAGAGGAAGAAGAACAAGTATTCTAAACCCTAAAAAATACAAGATTAAGCACACTTGGGTTTGGCAAGTTCTGGACTATTTATAGGCAGGAGGCTGGAAACCTAGGGCAAGAATCGGTCTCCACATAGAATGACCAAACTGCCCCTAAAATATTTCACTCTGAAGAGACCGTACGGCTGCGGTTCCGCGGCCTAAGCCTGCTAATGCCGCGGAACCGTCGCCGTTTAGAGGGATCGTGCCTTCATTTTTGGTGGTGTTTCCTGGTTTGTTGTGCCCTTTATTCTGGTATATGTTTTTTTCTCAGAATATTTTCACGATTTTTCCAGAATTTCTGTTGATCAAAAGGTGATTGGATATGGATCTTTTTGTCATGATTTTCTTGAGCTCCGCGTAGATTTCTTGGATCTTGTGTTGCCATTGAGCCTTGTGCGTGAAAATGACATTGATTTGCCATTTTGTCTCTCAAACTGGTGTGTGGCAACATACGGATAGAGAGCGGAGACCCGTGTTTTATCTGTGGTTGGCAGGAACCCGGATTTTGTCGTGATTTTCCATGAATTTCATCATTTAGAGCCGAGAACCTGTATCCTGCAATTGACTAGCAAACACGGCTCAACAGTAGCTACCGATAAGCAATATGATAAAAATTGGGCGGTATAAAAATGCAAAAATCTGATATGAACAATTCTCTAAACAGGATGGCTCCCACTGTTTCTCGAATCCCTCCTCAAACCAAAAAGGAAGAATTAGTCAGGATCAATCTCACCGTACAATACTTGCTTAACCGTTCAGCCAGGCCAGTGTCGGTACTTCGAGGGAGGTTTTCCAACGCTTTCGCGAAGTTCCTTAATTAAATAACCTCTTTTCCCTGGGGGCGTAGCCCCGCTAACACCTTTCTAGACACCTACTTGGTTTATAGCATTGATCGTTAAGTGAGAAATTTCCCAAGGAGTAGCATATACTCACAGTAGGATCGGGATCCAAATATCATCGCGTGACGAAACTGAAGGAATCCTACCAGAATCATCACACTCCAAATAGTATGCAACACTAGCAAGTTTCAGTTCTTTTGAAACTCCCGATGTGGATTTTTGCCCCATGCTCTTATGACCTTGGCGTGAGGTCAAAATGTCATAAGTCACATGTCAAGTTCTTCCCATCATTATCCAGGTTAATTTGAACCCACCCGTACCTACCCTTGACGTAGGCCAAAATGGCGGTACGGCTGTCCTAAACCAACGCATTCTATCTATGCAACAGATAAATATCCGGCAGCTACCAATCACTATGCCTTGGCGTGAGGTCAAAATACATAGCTTGAATACTACCGAATATTTAACTGAAATGATGGAGGGCTACGGATGGTTTTGGCAAAACCGTGAACGTAGAGAACTTGATATAATCGATGGAACGAGATAGCTTTTAAAAGGAGTGGCTCAAGCTCCGCATTTAAAAGTTATTTTTGAAAAGAACCGAGTGGTTTTTCAAAAGTGTTCCAACGACTATTACTTGGTTTATTTTCTTGCATTAGTTCTTTTAATGCGTGATATTCTTGCATTAGTTCTTTTAATGCGTCCCATCATTTAATCCTACCATTGCAGAAAACAACCAAAATATGACGTACGCTTATGCCATTCGCATTCGCCACGGGGCCCCGTCATTACCCGTTAGGTTACTTAACTAACGACAGAGCGGGGGCTGGGCTAGCGCGGCTGTAAAATATAAGCAACGCCTAAATAATATCATATATAGATATACTGCAATGATAGCCATTTCAGATCACAGATGAACACATTGGATATACTAGGAATCCGCAATTCGTACGAGCCTGTAACGAAAAGCAGATTACACGGTCGCGGTGAATAGCCAATACCCCACCCAAGACCCCTACGGGTGCGGCAAACTACCCGCCAAGTACCCGAAGCGAAGCAACCTCCCTAAACTCCGTGAGTAGGCCACTCGGCACTTCGGCATATCCGGTAGTTTGTGCACCCCCTCCATGGGTCTGTCCTAGGAGCAAAAACAGTAAAAAGAAATTATACAATGACGGCTACAACCCCGACCCGGTTGTGCGTCCGTACAAATAATTATTACATCAATTTACAAATTTACATGAATTGAAAGAAAAGAAAACTCTCGTCTCACAACCCCCGGCTTTTCACCCGCGACAATCCAATGAATTCATATACACATTCCAATAACATTACAGATCACAGATTTGTATAACCCCCACTAATCGACATATAGCGATTAGCAGACGTTCAATACAAATATCACATCACAGATAAAAACCCGTCAGCTTAAGTCTTTAGAAGTTCGATCAAAAATACGGATTTTTAGGCCCCAAACATAAAATTTTCGTTCTGGAAAATCTGGGCTAAAAATACATATTCCAAAAATCCTAAAATACCCCACTGAACAAACTGCAACCAAAATTTCCCACTGCCGAGTCAACTCGGCCGCGGAACCGCGGCGGGAGCACGCTCCCGCCGCGTTTCCGCGGCGCTTTGATCGGTTCAGTGGATGAAATTTTTGCAGTTTGCTATAAAAACCCTGAGTCGATTTTTGAAGCAAGATTTATTACTTTTACTGTACTTTGAAAATCGACAGCAGGCATGAATTTTTGGTGTATTTCGTGACTTTTTGTTTGATTGATCTTCTAGCTACTTTGCTAACATGATAGATAGAGTTTAACTAGGCTCTGATACCACTGTAAGTCCATGCTACCTCTCCCGGTACTTTCGGGCATGCGGAATTTAGTGAAAAACAATTTTCTAGAGGCGGTAACATGGACTCAAAACCGGATCTTTGTTAAATATCTAACTAACAACCTAACTAGGAGTTGTTAACTACTCGGTTAGGGGGTTATACCTTTCTTACTTGAACTCCTTCGTCTTCAAACCTCGATGGCTGTCCGGATCGGCTTCACCCCGTCGTCTCCTTGCGCCGAAGATCGATCCACCTGAAAGCTTCTACCTTTGGCTTCTTCTTCGAACTTTGAAGAAACTAGTTCACTCGGTTTGCTAAACCTTATGAACTAGAGTGAGTAGAGGAGAGTGTGTTGGGATTTTCTCTATGGTTCTTGGTTCTCAACACACGAGACAAGTGAACCATAGACTAAAGAGAGGGAGAGCAAGAGGAAGGAGATGAGAGCTCAAGAACACAAGAGAGAGAATGAAAATGATAGAATGAGCAAGACTTTTCTCACTTGGCTCTCATAATCCAAAACCATCATCACAAAAATAGTAATCAAGTATTGTGTAAATGGTTTAAGTCAAAATGGCTATATCATTTCATGAACTCATATTGCACAAGAGAACAAGCAAGTAAAAAGTCTTTGCCATGAAATGATAGCCATTGTCATCATGATGGTCAACTAGTCCAACCTAGTCAACCGGTCAACAAAGTCAACAAGTCAACAAAGTCAACCCCTCAACAACCATGTCACCATAATACTTAATTAATATTATTGTTAATTACATATCATATTCTCATTAGGGTTGATCAAAAAGTCAATAGTCAACAGTCAACGGTCAACAACCCTAATGAGATTCCTCTGCCTCTGTCTCTCCGTCAACTGTGCATACACACCCGCATTCGCGTTCCGAGGAACACGAATACATACTGGATAAAACCAATCCCAAAACGCACACTAGGATCTGGCTTAAACCAAAGCCCGCTAGTGTTAACTGTCCGGACACTGTACGTGCACAAGTGCACCGATGTGACCGGACCGTGTCGCAAAACCGTGCGACCTGTCGCAAAACCATGCGACCTCTACTCTTTTGCCTAAAGGCGAATAGCTTTCTGTGTGGGACTCTAAAGACTCGACACTACGCTGGCAGTGGGTTTAACCACAAACTGCAAGCAGCACTAGCTGTGCGTAACGGTCCCGAGGTAGATGCCGACAAGAAGACTGACGAGGTGAAACCCATCTGAACTCCTACTGAGTCTGACTGTGACAATCTCCGTACAGTCCGGTCTGTTCGTCTGATACATCGCATGGCGGGCCTTGGGGGGCGGTAAACGTCAGTCCCCTAATAGCGGTACAAGTCGTGTCGGAGTGAAGCCCAATACACCCTGAGATAACACTGGAAGCCTACCAGTATATCTCGCTTGCCCTAGCCTGGGACTACTTGTGTAATGGCTCTCCTAGACACAGCGCGATGTCAACCCCCAATACCGGGAGTGACGAATCCTGTCTAACCGTCACTGCCTCCAAGTGCTTCGGGACTGCACCCAACTACTACCTGTTTGCACGACTCCTTTGAGCCGTGGTAGGGTAGTAATCAAAGTATAGTGGTAACACACTCGAGGCGAAGTGATAGTGTCAAGTCAGCGGACTAAGCTGTACTCATGCCACTTAGGAACTGATAACTGACGATAGGTATAATACCAACCGGTCAGTTCCCGACGAGTCCTGTCCAGTGTACTCGTAACCCAACGAGCACCCGCATACTATCTCCAGTACGACGTACTGATGGCTGTGGGACAGACCATCTCCTACTCTGGGATGAGAAGCGCATGCGCTAGTCTACTCCGGAGTATCGATGCCCTGTCTCGATAGTCCTGCGACTAGGGACCTGCATAAGGATGTGCTTATAGATTACCCAGCCCCCACTAGTGTGACTGCCATCACAACGCTGGTAATCAAGCAAAGATCCTAAGGGCTCCACTAATGTGTATAGGTGATATACTAAAATAAACACAAGTACACATTGAAGTAGAAACAAACCAAGTAGCATACTACTATTTTGAGCAAGATTGTATATACAAGGTGAATATCCCAAGCTTCCATTAAGTAATATACAAATTAGTATGATACAGTAATGGCCTCTAGGGCATATACACTAACAGGCCCAGGAACCCCGGTCCCATCAGTGACCCAGACATATTCTGAGGCAGCATCACCTGATCATGGAGATAGTTGATCTTCAGGGTGATCGAGGTTAGGAGAGTAGACTCAGAGGACAACACGGCGGATCCACTCACAAAGGCCTTTCCCCAAAGAGAGACTTTTATGGGATGGTTGAGTATGAGATACTGCAACCACAGCTACAGATGGCCCTAGTGCAAGTGGGAGATTGTTAGTTATATATATGCCCTAGAGTCCATTACTGTACATGAGATATATAATGTAGTGGATGCTAGGACATATATAGGTAGGACTTTCTTGCTCGACATGATAGTACGCTATCTGGTTGCTCTTTATCTTAACATGTATACTTTCTGTCTTTCTGTTACATGTTGATAAAGCCCTTAGGATATGTGCTCGACTTCCAGGACTATGATGAAGATAATACTAGTAGGGCCTGGGTAATCCATGATTACATCCTTCAATATTCCTAGTCGTGGGAATATCGAGACGGGGCATCGATATTCCAGAGTAGACTTGCGTATATCTTCTCGACCCATGTGATGGGTGATGGATGATCCCATATCCATTGGTGTTTGACATCAGAGATGGATGCGGGTGCTCAGTGCTGACTGGGTACACTGAACGGACTCTCCGAGAACTCCCAGATGGTATTATACCTCACGTCATATGGCAGTTCTCTGGTGACACTGGTACAGCTTAGTCTGTTGATCCGAGATCGTTATAGAGTCTTGTGTGTCTCCCACTGTGCTTTGAGTTCCACCCTACCACGGCTCTACTGAGTCGTGCAAACAGGTGGTTTTTGGGTACAGTCCCGATTCACATTGAGGCAATGAGCGATAGGAGGGGATTCGTCTCTCCCGGTATTAGGGGTTGATGTTGTGCTATGCTCGACTGGACATAACTGGAAATCCCTGGCCAGGGTTGCACTGATTTACTGGTAAGTGTTATCAGTAGTTTCATGCTTGTTATGGACCTTACATCGGCATGACTTATCAAGCTTCTGGGGTCTGACGTTTACCACCCCTAGGCGAGATATGCGACATATCAGACGAACAGACCGGACTGTGCGGTAAGTGTTACTGGTTGGATTCACAGGAGTGTGAGTAGGCTTGCTCGTTGATCGTCTGATCACTTAATACCCGGGTGGCCGTTACGTTTAGAAGACCGCTTGCGGCTTGTGGGTGATTGATATGATCACCACCTACTGCCGGCGTATTGACGAGTCTTTAGAGTCCTACACAGGGGTTTCCTGGCTCAAGAAAAACGAAATAGGAGCGCATATGAGATATGTGCGGGACCGAGAATAATACCAGTATGTGATACTGTGTTCTATTCTCGCGATTTGTATCATCGGACGGTTATATGTGATATAGCCGGGTTACCGAATCAAGTGTTGATTCGATATATTGATACACTACATATTAGTCGGTTATATGCGATATGACCGGATCATTAAATCAAGTATTGATTTAATGATTTAATGTATAATTATATATTTGATATATTACTTTACATTAACTAGTATTTGTTCACTTAAGATTGATTTTCTCACTTTATGTGCACAACTTGTATATATGATATATGTTTGTGCACTAGTTTGTATCATGATTGATGATAAATGCAAACTTGGGTGTGTGTATGACTTACACCATGTTTAGGTTAATGGTTGGGTTTTATTTTCTTTTATTTATTTTTAGCAAAAATAAAATGGTGGCTTTCTTTGTTTTATGCTTGATGCTTCATGAAGCTTTTTAGCATCTTTGAAAAAGTCTAACCATTTTGTTTTGTTCTTTGATCTAACCATCAACCTAAACTCTAGTTTACTCTCTACAAAAGTTAACTCACCCATGGTTGCAAGATGATAGACTTCACTTGATTTATTCTTTTTCAATAATTCATTCATATTCTTTTCTTCTTCTTCATCTTCTTCATGAAGAAGAAAAACTTTTCTTGAAAATTTTCAAGTGAAGATTAAGAGTGAGAAATCCAAATCCAAAGTGAACCCACTTCCTATTTCTTCATCCTCTACCACTTGCCATGTTGTATAGGGTGTTCTCTTCATAAAGTTTTTGACCAAGTGAAGGAATAGCTTGAGTTTGAGTCTCCCCGACGTAGATCATCTTCGGCCTCGAAGTCAACGACCTAGCCCGCTCATTTCTCCAATGAAACCATCACTACGGTCTGGGATCCCGATGATCGCAGGGAAGGGACGTCAACACTGAGCTTTAGAAGTGAAGGACCTGATCTACAAAGGTTGTAATCCCTTTCACTTGTAGTTAAAGTAGTTAACCTTTTTTTGTTTCGCCTAATCTCTAGTTTACGATCTTGCATAGGGTTTTTCGGCACATAAAATTTTTGATTTTGGCATGGTTGATGCCTTGTGGAACCTCATTAGTGTGCCTAGGAACCCTACAAGCTGCTTGTTACCTTTCTGCTGCATAGATAGATGCGTTGGTTTGGGACAGTCGTACTGCCTTGGTGGCCAAAGTCAAGGGTAGGTACGGGTGGGTTCAAATTAACCTGGAAAATGACGGGTAGAACTTGACATGTGACTTATGATTTGTTGATCTTCGCCAAGGTCATAAGAGCATGGGGTAAAAATCACATTGGGAGTTTCTAAAGAAAGTGAAGCTTGCCGGGCATGCACATACCTTCTAGAGTGTGATAACGTGAGTGTATTCCATCACGTTATTATGCGATAATAGTTGGATCCCGATTCCCACTGATGAGTTGGTTTACTCCTCGGGTGATCCCGACTAATTCTTCTTTCAGGTTTGGAGGAGAACTTGAAGTTACAGTGGGAGGTTTCCTGATTAGATAAATTGGTTACCATTCTGATCTAGGTTAGAGTGCACGCTGAGTGTTTCTTTTCTCTCTCTCTCTCTCTGGTAGCGACCATGGCCTGACCCTAGACTATGACTCAGTGACCAAAATTGACCGAACCTTCTTAAACACTGTCTTTTGGATTGTCAGAGTTGCAAACCGCATTGTCACTCCTACTTTTACCCTTTTTCTCCAGGACACCCCGTATTACTATGAACGTCCACTTCCATTGGATAAAACCATCGTATGGTTATATACGAACTCGAAGGAATTTATTCGAGGATGGTTTCCGGTTCAGGAGAAAACGGATAGGGTTATTCAGTTGTCTCTTCCTTTTACCTTCTCTCAGGTTGCGAGTGTTCCTTGGATTAGGACGGTACACCTATTACGCTTATTGGATAGTCTTCTTCCAAACTATAGGCTGGTGCCGAACGGTAGGAAATGAAGAAAACCAATTAGCCTAACGATGGTGTACAGAAGGTATTAAGTTAAGACAAATAAAGGGATTTGTGAGAGGGCAAAGTAAAATGCGACTGCTACTCACGACCAAACCAAGTATTTCATTACCACTCCTACTTCACCTTTGTATTTCTCCAGAACACTCCGTATCACTACGAAGATCCACAGTTTATTGGATACTCCGTCGTATGGTTATATACGAACTCGAAGGGACTTGTTCCAGTTCGGGGAGGGATTCTTCTTCAGGAGAAATAGGAATAAGATTTATTCAGTTGTCTTTTATCTCCACCTTCTCTCGCATTGCGAGTGCCCCTAGGATTGGGACAGTACACCCATTATGCTTATTACATAGTCTTCTTCCAAACCATAGGCTGGTGCCGAACGGTAGGGAAGGAAGAAAACCATTTAGCCTAAAGGGGTGTACAGAAGGTAATGACTAAAGACATATAAAGGGATTTGGAGAGATGGCAAAGAAATATACGGTTACAGTTGTGAATCTGGATAATGGTAGAGGCATTACTAGGAATACCCGAATACCCCTACGAAACATTTCAATGTTTCGGTTTCACTGTGTACTGTTAAAAGAAAACTGATTTCCCCATTAGCCCTTGCTCCAGGGTATGTATTTACCAGGTATGATTCTCATATCTGTATTGTTTTACAGATGATGAGTGGGAGTAACTTATTGGGAATTAGGTGATCATCCTCATTATATCGGAATTCGTTGTAATTGGTGATATTTGAGGAAATCACCTGGGTTGTTTGCCGGACGGTAAATATTTGGTTTTGAATATCCGTTGCTATGCACCAATTTCAAATTGATATATCTGTACGTCTATTTTTATAGAGTGAGATATAACCTTTTGAAATTATGTCCATGACATTTACCTATATCAGTGGATGGTTAGGTAAGGAGTATTAAACAGCGGTGTAATTCTTCTTAACCATAAGTACAGTTTTCAATCTACGACACACAGCGAATGAGTTATTAGACTCAGCGGACTTATACAGAGTGTTGTATGTTGTCCAGTGTCCATTAGGATAGAGGGGTTGGTCCTCGTACTATATTCGGTTTACTTATGACTTCTCTAGTTTTTAGACAAGTGTTTCGTAGAAACACAAGGTCCAAGTTTTGAGAAGTTATAGGTATATGAATAAAGTAGAGAACCAGGTATTGCAAGTATCAGGATTCTTCAAGGTGATCGAAGATGTAGATACTTTTGTATAGTATTCAGTTGATAGTAATGATTTTGAGAAACTTGTTTCTCTTTTACGTCACTCATAATTGGAAGCATTCCTATGTTGAGAAACGCTGATAGGCCTCCTTCCATTTAGTTGACATGCACTGGAGACAGCTGCATGATTTGAATCTGGTTCAATTAAATCAGTGCCTCTGTTTCTATATTGGATATAGAACGGTTCATATCTTAACGATGTTAAGGTACAGGGAGTTGTCCGGCATATACTTAAAACCAGACTCTGGATAACTCAAGGCACGTTTCCGTAATGGCTGTTTGTGGGTTGACCCGGGCTATGACGAGGGTTGACTTTCTACCATATGGAAGATCAATAGTGATATTGTTCTAAACTCACCACAGTTTTAAGTAAAATGGATTTTTCAGAAAACAGAAGTGGGAGTATGGTAGAACTGGAAGTGATTCCAGAACCGCAAACGATTACTGAAAATTTGATAAGAACCTAAAGATTCAATCTGGTTTGACATTCCATTGTCCACTCCGCAGATAAGGTGGGTAACCTCAGGCACTCGAGAGGTACTTCGGTATGCTCAAGGACGGTGACAGGGAGGTTCTTGTTTACCCAGACTTGACACTACTGTTGTTCCAAACTGTGAGACCCGGCAGGAGGATGAGTATAGCGTCATTCTAAACAAGCTTTAGAAGTGCACGTGTATATGATTCTGCCAGAGGGTTGTCGTAGTCATTGGGAGCAGCGGAAGCATTGGTGGACAAGTGGCTTATGTCTATTAAGAGACTAAAGTAGATGTAGCGGAGATAGATCATCTATTTCTGATGTGACGGTCATAGGTTTGACATTATCAGAATAGGGGATGGATCTGTTAAGAAGGTAGTAGGGTGTGATGTCCTGGTATTTGGATGACATACACAGAGTAGGAAGTGAAATTCCTATACTACGATCGGTTATACTTTGGTTGTCACACAGTGGTTTCTCCATATAGGACATGGATATTATATCAGATATTCTGGTTACTAGATCTATGGTTTTAGATCTAGATTTGGGAAGTGTCCCAATCAGGGTACTTAGACAGCATTCTAAAGGTATTTAGAATGGACGACTCCTGGCACGGTAGTGTACTTGCAGGTGATGGAGTCACCCTCTCTAAAGGTGTCTTACAGACTAAAGGGGAGAGGGATGTGCATGGTTGGCAGATCACTTGCTTAGGCAATTGAGTCAATCATGAGATGTCAAGTACCACACCAGATGTTGTTTTTGCAGTAGATGCAATAAATTGATATTGACTCAATCCTAGAGAAGCATTCGGAAGCAGTTTTAGAACATAAGTTGATGTTTTGGGGAGATGATAACGACATCCTCCTTTGGAAGATAGTTATCATTCCAGGCTTCCAAGTGTAACGTTTTGAAAATCGTTTTGGTGAAATTTCGAAAAAACGGTAAAATAAGGAGGTTTTCTGTAAAAAAGTAAAAATACAAATATCTTTATTATTAAATTAAATATACATATTCTAGCTATGTAATTGCTAGTATTTGGTGTTTATTGAGCCACTGGTGAAATTTCAAATTTTCTGAAAATTTTTCCGAAATTAATTATTTTAATATTATTTTCAGCCGTCACTAATACATTTAATTAGGGAAAATTACAAATTGGAATGAGTTGAAACAAATTTTGTGCATCATAAAACATTAAATAAAATTTTATCATGTGGTTTTTGAAATGAAATCGTTTGCCAAAACGGTTTAGAAAATATCGAAGAAAAAGACTTTTTTTAGTGTAAATGGATGTTTGGGGTATTGTATTTATTATTTTCCATCATCCCACACCCATACCCAGACTCACACACCCCCATTTACTTCATTCCTTGGCTGAATTCAGCAGCCCCCACCCTCTTTCCCCACTTGAATTTCGAAGAAGAAAATAAAAGAATAGAATAAAGAATGTATTAATTAAAAGAGATATGGGGGTAATTGTTGACTTGTGACTTTTCCAACACCACACAATCTCTCTCTCTCAACCCCCACCAAAAATTGGCCGAAACCCCTTCCCCTTACTACAGCAGCAGCTCCCCCACTTGTCCCCCTTCATTTCTTGTGCTAAAATCATCAAATCTCACTCAAAAATCCACTAAAAATCCCACAAAATCAAAATCTAATCCCTACCCATTTCTCATCGGCCTATCTAGTATGGATCTTGGGGAAAAGCTGGAATTTTGGAGGCTTAGTTTGCATGTTGATCTCATGGTTGTGAGGTATAAATCCCAACCCATGTTTAAATCGTTGTTTAAATTGTTTCAATCTAGCATATTTAAGTGTTAAATTGGTTCTAGTTGTTAATTTAGAAAATTAAATAGAATGGGTTGTGATCAAATTAGGGTTTTGGGTATTTGGATCATTGATTGTATGTTGTAATTGAGATCTTAAGACTTGCTAAATCAAATCTAGTCGCTAGTTCGCATTTTGTTAATTTAAATTTGTAATAAGTATATATAAATTGCAAACTAGTTTTTAGCTTTTAGTTGCAAATGAGTGATTTAAAATCTAATTAAGGTTTTGATAACTTTATTAACATTTTAATTGTTGTTTAGCAACTTAGATCATGCAAAACCATGCTTAATTGATAAATTGTGAATTTTACTTTAAAAAGAGTTAAAATCGGTATTTTTACAAACTAGGAATTTGGAATTTATACAAATTGATGAGATTAATTTATGAATTTGATTTGTATGAATTAGTTATGATATTTAGTGGATATTGAGGCCGCTAGATTTGTTTAAATATCAAGTTTTGTACTAAAACGGTTAATATTGCTTGCTAGATTTTCGGAAAAATGGCTTTTAAAGTGAGTGCGGGGTTTTTGTGAATTTTAACCCATTTTATATTATAATTAGTGTTCGTGAATGTGCAAATGAGTGTGTTTGGGTTTTTCTCGATGGTTTGACATTTGTACATCGACATCGAGGGTTGGTTTGACAATTCTTGCATGCGTAGGCGATAGGTTTTGACCTATGCGTGATACGAGTGCCGATTTGATTTTCAAAATGCCGTTTCGATTTCGAATTGGGTTTTAATGCGACGCGGTGCGTTATGATATGTAGGTACCCCATGTGGACTTCGAGACGACAAGCAAGCGCGTGGCGACGTCGGCACCGGCTAGCGAGGACCAGGTGAGTAGATTTATATCTACGGGGAGAAGTCGGGTGGATGGCGTATAGCATCCCCGCAGTTCGTGGTGATGTATACGAATACGTATACACACATATATATATTGTTTATATATTGTTTGAGTATATTGATGATAATAGGGATATTTGGTGTTCTTGGATGATTTAGTGTCGCGAAACCCTAGAGTAGTGCTCGCACTACACATGCACACACCAACCCATACTTGCATACCTTCTACTTTCAATTGTGCTTATACGTGAATATATAGTTATGTGTTCACATGGGTATGGGACTATGTGTTCACATACGGATTTGAGGATGATACTTGGGTTTGAGATGAGTCGATGAGATTTGTATTGAGGTTTTGAATTCGGTGATATGGCAGGATTCGTATTTGAGATACGACATGACGTTGTAGCGGGTCCTTGACGTAGTGTTTCACACACGTGCATGCATACTTAGGCGGTATCAGTATTGTACTAGACGTAGATCAGTACCCCGATCATGATATTTGATAAAGAGGATACCAGGTGAATAGTATGATGAATGTGATATTAACCCGTACCCAGATTTAGGGATGTCGTACGACGGATTTACGTACGAGCTATATTTTGATGATTGATCCGCACTCTTGACTTGGGATGTCTGATTATAGATATGGTATCGGATATGATATTATTGAGGCGGGATCACCGACTAATATATATACAGGTATGTATATGTATCGACTCAGATGTTAGGCGGTTTCCTTACCTGTAGTCCAGCTTGTTAGCTTAGCCCTTTAGTTTAGTTTAGTTGTTAGATTAGATTCGATTCTTACCTACTTCAAAAACTAACGAATCGTGGGTATTTTAAAAGACGGCCCAAGGGATCCTACGGATATTTCAAAAGACGTATCTTTTCCTAAAAACACCGTAGCCCCTATTTTCAAAACCCCATGATTCGTGTTATTTCAAAAGGCACCATTTGTAGGACTTATATTAGATTAATGCAGATTAGTTATAGTTGCGTCTAGTATTCAGCTCCCGCTAATTATTGTGGTTCGCTTCGCATCGCATGCTTATATTATGTTTCATACTCCATTATTGATATCATGCTGTTAGGACACCAGCACCATTACCGATGATGCGTATGTACCACGTACACTTACTTGCCGGCTCACACACATCTTCATCGGTAATTGCCATGTCACGTACACCTTAGAAAATATTATTGCTTGACATAGCCTGTTAGCTAATAGTTTAGACATGATATTAGTGTACTTGCCGTATATGTTAGTTTAGACATTGTAGTTATTACCTGCTACTTCATGCATACTGTTATTCATTGTTAAGCCGCATTCATGGATTCTCATGCATATATTCACTATTTTACGTGTTATTGAGGTTTTGGATTCGGATTTCCATGAGATTTTCTGCATTTGGAGGAAAACCGCAAAAACATAAATAAACCTTTTCTCTCTTTTAAAATAAAAGGTGCGGTTTTCCCTTGATGTATGAGTCGTCCACCATGAGTTTGCTGATGGATTTCGAGACCCGATTCGAGGAGTGGAGGAACCGTTTCGGGTACATGATGGGCCCGGTGCGGTACCCCGGGGCAAGAGGATCGTGTTGTTGACGTTGAGCCTGGTAGGGGAGCACTACCGACCGGTGATATTACCCAACGCGTCAGATATCCGGAGGATACCATCGTGGTCTTGAGATAGATGGTAGGGGCCTGTCTGGATTGACGGCGCTCTAGATATTGTGATTGAGATTTTGAGATTTTGAGATATTGAGGTACAGAGATTGTGATACAGAGATATGGAGATATTTGGACACTTGTTTTGTGTCGATGCTGGGCACTGTTTTATGCTGATTTCATTTATGGTACCTCACTTTTAAAATACAGAAATGTCATTGATTTATGAAAGCAGTTTTCTTCAGTTCATGCATTCATACATTGCTACCTGAGGCACTGACACGGCACATGGATTTACACTTGGGTTAGATATTTGCCCTAACCATTGTTATGGGTTGCTGGTTATTATTTGAGGATTTATTATGATCATTGACCTAGGATTGCGTTATTTATGCGATTTCTATTCGTAGATGTTTTTCTATTCACGAGTTGGCAACTCACCCCCGTTGTGCCCCAGTTTCTTGCAGGTTTCGCCGTACAGGTTTCTTTACGGCTTTGCGGATACAGTTTCGTTCGGGTGATTTGCTAGTAGGTGGGTTTATTTGTATCGTACCCATCATTATACATTGTATATTATTATTCAGTTGTATCTAGAAGTTCCATCAACCAAACATGTATTTACTTTGAGATAGAAACCAGTGATGTTATTCCTTCGACCTTAGAGTCGCGCGTTATTTTTCTGTGGTTTTCTTGTGATTTGAGTTTCCTTTTGAGTTTTGATCCTCGCCGTTGGCGTTGTATATTATATTGCTTGTGTGGTTGTGACCGTCGATTGACGAAGAGCTAGCTCCCGCTTGGGGATGCATTTTTATTGATTTCGTATACTATTCATGTTGTATCCCGTTTGGGGGGCAGTATTTACAAAGGAGACTCTGCCGAAATTTTCAGGAAATTTTTGATGTTTTTAGAAACCCGCATAATTTGGCTTGTGATATTGAAACTACTTATTTTAAATTGGTTTTCCTTCACTCTACTACTTTTCTTGGTTTGGATTTCTGGGGTTTCGGTTTACTTAGATTACGTACGCCTCGAGACATTCGTAGTATAAGTTCCGGTCTTGTTCCATACTATCGGGACGTGACAAAGTTGGTATCAGAGCATTCGGTTTTACCTTCGGAGCGTAGGATGACCCTTGGTTGATGGAATAGGTGACTAAAGTAGAGTGACGTACAGTAGGTATGTTCCACGGCATATTTACGATACGCTACTCCACTTAAGGAGCCTTAGGATGTACATTTCTTTGCTCAGTATTATATTCATTCCGATCTAGCCTCATCAGTACCAGTTATGGTTTTGCTGCCACGATTACAAGTAGGGAGAGCTACGGCTAGAGTTGCGGTCAGCATGAGCTCGTCAAGAACGAGGACTGACCAGGGTGAAATTCCGGCGACACACGATTGCGGAGATGTGTCTTTTTACTGTGTTTCCGCGCCACGAGCGTTTGGCGGATCGCCTTTATGAGGTTACTCGGACGTGCCGATTTGCACTAGAGGATTAAGCCACTGATAGAGGCCAGCCAGATTTTGATGACCATTGATGTATTGCTCACTCATGATGATTGAGACACTGTTCAGCGTGCAGACGAGTGAGCCAGTTGTTGCTGCGAGCGACAGGATATTGCCCCAGACGCTGGAGCTAATGCAGTACGAGTTGTACTAAGAGATGATAGAAGGTCGCCAGTCACCCAAGGATGAAAGACTAGGACATGTGGTTTGTTCGCCTACCCGATGAGAGGTCATCAGATAGCTTGATTCCAGCTAGAGACGACTTCACGAGGAGACGTTGAGAGTCGACAGAGACGATCGAATGTCAGAAACCTATTATTCCAAGTTTAAAGTAGTCGGAAAGACATGCAGGCAATTCTATGGACCCTCTAGAAGAATGAAACACTAACTCGACATAATGACCGTGTGAAAGCATTTGAACCTTCGGGTTTGCGGCAGTTCCACGGCGCCATTAGTGAGGCTTGGGTTTGCCCTTCTACGGCTGGACCACCGATGCTGTGGTATGTACTCGATACTATTAAACTGTGCCCAAGATGTTGAGCCCTTTGGGGATTATGAAGTTTTGACGACTCGATCGGATGGCTCGACTTAATTCGGATGCTAGGTGGTGAGATGCATTTCTTAGGAGACTCCCGATACGAGGATAGCCGTTGGAGCTCAGTCCATGCAGCCGTGACGAGACGAGTCCAAAGCAGACGACATTAGAGAAAAATGGAGTAAGAGGTTCGTACAAGATCTGGATATGATGACGTTCCCCTCCGCCGACATCAGAGATGCGATGCGCATGCCGAGGCAGGGTACTGGATAAACCTTCCAGAAGGAGTCGCGATGGGTATGCAGCCGTTCCAGAGCAAGATGCAGATATAGGAAAGGACGATGACTTCCGGACAGTTGGCAGAGACGAGACATGGAAGAGACCGTGAGCAGGATTCCTTCCAGGACACTGCTGCAATGATACTTGCACCCAGGATCAGATGTGTCACGTACATTCAGAGTGCCAGAGGCCGACGCCAGTGATATGCTGCCTTACGAGTGGTCGCGATGATTGACCGAGAGATGACCAGAGAAGTGCCAGAACGGAATCATCCCCGTTAGCACACCTGACAGGGCCGATGAGCCGATGGACCGAGAGATTGGTAATTCATAGTGAAGACCTTGATCCAGGAGTGGTCATTGTTACGCACACCAGCAGGCCAGAGTTCAAGATCATCGACGAGACGTCCCACTAGTGACCGCGACAATTGGCCCGAGATTCTTAGAGGATGCGCTTGAGCGGTACTATTCTGCCATTATTGATTTCGATGTTTTGGGTGATTTATTCGGTTGATTTGATTTTGATGATTGAGGATTTACGATCTTTGCACAGTGTTGCACTTGATATCGTTTTCGTGCTTGGGTTTCACATGTTTGTAATTTTACGGTTTTAGACATTTGAGTTGATTTTGTGTGTATGCACGCACACGATTTGGTTCCTGCACTCTGTATAGTTTATATATGCTTGCAGTGCAGTGATACGCCTTTTGTGCACTTAGATACACTGGACTTCGATTTCGATTGTGATACTCGATATTTGTTTTGTGCACCTTGTGCACCGGATTTGATTTTGCGCATGTTCGGCGCTTGATATTAGATTTCATGATTTCGTGCATGATGGATGCCCCTGGTTTTGGGTTTTCGCGCATGTTGAGCGCATGTCTTGAGATGCGATTTTGGTGCACACCAGATGCACTAAATCGAGATTTTTTTCGTGCATGTCAGATGCACCTAATTTTGCGGTCAGGCACACACGTTGCCTATGACAGATGCTTTGTGCACACCCGATGCACTTAGATCTTATTTCTGTGCACTTGTATGGCACGTATATGGATTTTGATTGTCGTGCGCACCAGACGCACATAGTATTCATACGCGTATTTTAGGATTGATTTCTTATAAAGCAGTACGTTTTTTTTATGATAATTGCAATGTGTTTTCGTACTAAGCAGGACTAGTCAGAGGACAGTACCTGAATGTATTTTGCATGCATTTATAGCTATTGAAGGGAATTCCAAAAAAAACGAGCTATAGTCTCAGTATTTACCTACGTGTCTGATATGACACGAAGTGTTTAAAACAAGGAGACCCTTCTAAATTGTTTCCGAAACGGCGGAACGTACATATTAAACAAAGGATATATACATATGTAGTTATTTTCTTACAATAGACGTCCGCCGCTGTGCGGTGCTGCGAGCATCGCACAGCGATTTGAAAAAGGTTGTCATACATTGCTTCTAGATGCTTTAATGATGTATATCATGTTGGTTTTCGTATTAGATCTTGACATTGATGTCTTCCCCATGACTCCGATGATTACGGGATGCTTGACGGAGTTTTGATTTTGAGTTTTATGCTCATTTTTCATGCGCATGCATGGCGCTATGATGTGTTTATGTATTTATGATTTCGGAGCCCCGGCGATTTGATGGTTTTGGCTGAAACATTTTAGTATTTGGGGGGAGTTTCAATTTAAATTCGGGGACCGAATTTCTTTAAGGGGGGAAGATTGTAACGTTTTGAAAATCGTTTCGGTGAAATTTCGAAAAAACGGTAAAATAAGGGGGTTTTCTGTAAAAAAGTCAAAATATAAATATCTTTATTATAAAATTAAATATACATATTCTAGCTATGTAATTGCTAGTATTTGGTGTTTATTAAGCCACTGGTGAAATTTCAAATTTTCTGAAAATTTTTCCGAAATTAATTATTTTAATATTATTTTAAGCCGTCACTAATACATTTAATTAGGGAAAATTACAAATTGGAATGAGTTGAAACAAATTTTGTGCATCATAAAACATTAAATAAAATTTTATCATGTGGTTTTTGAAATAAAATCGTTTGCCAAAACGGTTTAGAAAATATCGAAGAAAAAGGCTTTTTTTTAGTGTAAATGGATGTTTGGGGTATTGTATTTATCATTTTCCATCACCCCACACCCATACCCACACTCACACACCCCCATTTACTTCATTCCTTGGCTAAATTCAGCAGCCCCCACCCTCTTTCCCCACTTGAATTTCAAAGAAGAAAAGAAAAGAATAGAATAAATAATGTATTAATTAAAAGAGGTATGGGGGTAATTGTTGACTTGTGACTTTTCCAACACCACACAATCTCTCTCTCTCCCCCCCACCAAAAATTGGCCGAAACCCCTTCCCCTTGCTGCAGCAGCAGCTCCCCCACTTGTCCCCCCTCATTTCTTGTGCTAAAATCATCAAATCTCACTCAAAAATCCACTAAAAATCCCACAAAATCAAAATCTAATCCCTACCCATTTCTCATCGGCCTATCTAGTATGGATCTTGAGGAAAAGTTGGAATTTTGGAGGCTTAGTTTGCATGTTGATCTCATGGTTGTGAGGTATAAATCCCAACTCATGTTTAAATCGTTGTTTAAATTGTTTCAATCTAGCATATTTAAGTGTTAAATTGGTTCTATTTGTTAATTTAGAAAATTAAAGAGAATGGGTTGTGATCAAATTAGGGTTTTGTGTATTTGGATCATGGATTGTATGTTGTAATTAAGATCTTAAGACTTGCTAAATCAAATCTAGTCGCTAGTTCGCATTTTGTTAATTTAAATTTGTAATAAGTATATATAAATTGCAAACTAGTTTTTAGCTTTTAGTTGTAAATGGGTGATTTAAAATCTAATTAAGGTTTTGATGACTTTATTAACATTTTAATTGTTGTTTAGCAACTTAGATCATGCAAAACCATGCTTAATTGATAAATTGTGAATTTTACTTTAAAAAGAGTTAAAATCGGTATTTTTGCAAACTAGGAATTTAGAATTTATACAAATTGATGAGATTAATTTATGAATTTGATTTGTATGAATTAGTTATGATATTTAGTGGATATTGAGGCCGCTAGATTTGTTTAAATATCAAGTTTTGTACTAAAACGGTTAATATTGCTTGCTAGATTTTCGAAAAATGACTTTTAAAGTGTGTTCGGGGTTTTTGTGAATTTTAACCCATTTTATATTATAATTAGTGTTCGTGAATGTGCAAATGAGTGTGTTTGGGTTTTTCTAGATGGTTTGACATTTGTACATCGACATCGAGGGTTGGTTTGACTATTCTTGCATGCGTAGGCGATAGGTTTTGACATATGCGTGATACGAGTGCCGATTTGATTTTCAACATGCCGTTTCGATTTCGAATTGGGTTTTAATGCGACGCGGTGCGTTATGATATGTAGGTACCCCATGTGGACTTCGAGACGACAAGCAAGCGCGTGGCGACGTCGGCACCGGCTAGCGAGGACCAGGTGAGTAGATTTATATCTACGGGGAGAAGTCGGGTGGATGGCGTATAGCACCCCCGCAGTTCGTGGTGATGTATACGAATACGTATACACACATATATATATTGATTATATATTGTTTGAGTATATTGATGATAATAGGGATATTTGGTGTTCTTGGATGATTTAGTGTCGCGAAACCCTAGAGTAGTGGTCGCACTACACATGCACACACCAACCCATACTTGCATACCTTCTTCTTTCAATTGTGCTTATACGGGAATATATAGTTATGTGTTCACATGGGTATGGGACTATGTGTTCACATACGGATTTGAGGATGATACTTGGGTTTGAGATGAGTCGATGAGATTTGTATTAAGGTTGTGAATTCGGTGATATGGCAGGATTCGTATTTGAGATACGACATGACGTTGTAGCGGGTCCCTTACGTAGTGTTTCACACACGTGCATGCATACTTAGGCGGTATCAGTATTGTACTAGACGTAGATCAGTACCCCGATCATGATATTTGATAAAGAGGATACCGGGTGAATAGTATGATGAATGTGATATTAACCCGTACCCAGATTTAGGGATGCCGTACGATGGATTTATGTATGAGCTATATTAGGATGATTGATCCGCACTCTTGACTTGGGATGTCTGATTATAGATATGGTATCGGATATGATATTATTGAGGCGGGATCACCGACTAATATATATACAGGTATGTATATGTATCGACTCAGATGTTAGGCGGTTTCCTTACCTGTAGTCCAGCTTGTTAGCTTAGCCCTTTAGTTTAGTTTAGTTGTTAGATTAGATTCGATTCTTACCTATTTCAAAAACTAACGAATCGTGGGTATTTTAAAACACAGCCCAAGGGATCCTACGGATATTTCAAAAGACGTATCTTTTCCTAAAAACACCGTAGCCCCTATTTTCAAAACCCCATGATTCGTGTTATTTCAAAAGGCACCATTTGTAGGACTTATATTAGATTAATGCAGATTAGTTATATTTGCGTCTAGTATTCAGCTCCCGCTCATTATTGTGGTTCGCTTCGCATCGCATGCTTATATTATGTTTCATACTCCATTATTGATATCATGCTGTTAGGACACCAGCACCATTACCGATGATGCGTATGTACCACGTACACTTACTTGCCGGCTCACACACATCTTCATCGGTAATTGCCATGTCACGTACACCTTAGAAAATATTATTGCTTGACATAGCCTGTTAGCTAATAGTTTAGACATGATATTAGTGTACTTGCCGTATATGTTAGTTTAGACATTGTAGTTATTACCTGCAACTTCATGCATACTGTTATACATTGTTACGCCGCATTCATGGATTCTCATGCATATATTCACTATTTTACGTGTTATTGAGGTTTTGGATTCGGATTTCCATGAGATTTTCTGGATTTGGAGGAAAACCGCAAAAACATAAATAAACCTTTTCTCTCTTTTAAAATAAAAGGTGCGGTTTTCCCTTGATGTATGAGTCGTCCACCATGAGTTTGCTGATGGATTTCGAGACCCGATTCGAGGAGTGGAGGAACCGTTTCGGGTACATGATGGGCCCGGTGCGGTACCCCGGGGCAAGAGGATCGTGTTGTTGACGTTGAGCCTGGCAGGGGAGCACTACCGACCGGTGATATTACCCGACGCGTCGGATATCCGGAGGATACCGTCGTGGTCTTGAGATAGATGGTAGGGGCCGGTCTGGATTGACGGCACCCTAGATATTGTGATTGAGATATTGAGATTTTGAGATATTGAGGTACAGAGATTGTGATACAGAGATATCGAGATATTTGGACACTTTGTTTTGTGTCGATGCTGAGCACTGTTTTATGCTGATTTCATTTATGGTACCTCACTTTTAAAATACAGAAATGTCACTGATTTATGAAAGCAGTTTTCTTCAGTTCATGCATTCATACATTGCTACCTGAGGCACTGACACGGCACATGGATTTACACTTGGGTTAGATATTTGCCCTAACCATTGTTATGGGTTGCTGGTTATTATTTAAGGATATATTATGATCATTGACCTAGGATTGCGTTATTTATGCGATTTCTATTCGTAGATGTTTTTCTATTCAAGAGTTGGCAACTCACCCCCGTTGTGCCCCAGTTTCTTGCAGGTTTCGCCGTACAGGTTTCTTTACGGCTTTGCGGGTACAGTTTCGTTCGGGTGATTTGCTAGTAGGTGGGTTTATTTGTATCGTACCCATCATTATACATTGTATATTATTATTCAGTTGTATCTAGAAGTTCCATCAACCAAGCATGTATTTACTTTGAGATAGAGACCAGTGATATTATTCCTTCGACCTTAGAGTCCCGTGTTATTTTTCTGTGGTTTTCTTGTGGTTTGAGTTTCCTTTTGAGTTTTGATCCTCGCCGTTGGCGTTGTAAATTATATTGCTTGTGTGGTTGTGACCGTCGATTGACGAAGAGCTAGCTCCCACTTGGGGATGCCTTTTTATTGATTTCGTTTACTATTCATGTTGTATCCCGTTTGGGGGCCAGTATTTACAAAGGAGACTCTGCCGAAATTTTCACGAAATTTTTGATGTTTTTAGAAACCCGCATAATTCGGCTTGTGCTATTGAAACTACTTGTTTTAAATTGGTTTTCCTTCACTCTACTTCTTTTCTTGGTTTGGATTTCTGGGGTTTCGGTTTACTTAGATTACGTACGCCTCGAGACGTTCATAGTTTAAGTTCCGGTCTTGTCCGTACTTTCGGGACGTGACACCAAGGTGACCTGGATGACAGAGTGACTGTCAGAGTTATAGTTTTCCCTCTGATGAGGGGTAGTATTTTAGACAGATGGTCCAAGGGGATACTGAGGGAGGCATGGCACAGAATACTGATTAAGTTCAATTGACGATACAGTCCAAGAAGTTTGGATTTGGAGTTCATTTCTGAGCAAGGTCCCATCAGATATCCATACATATTCTGAGATAGGTATTACTCATTTCGGGAGATGGCTATCTCCACGAACTTGAGATAAAGAGAGACATCGAAAGAAATATTAGGGCGGATCCACTCACTGAGGCTATTCCTCGAATGCAATAGTTTCGCAAACGGGTTTTGTGAGACTGATTAGTAGAGGAGTTGGGTGTTCGGTATCACACGGGCTGTGAGTATGCGACATCGCAATAATTAGCCTTGAGTGCAAGTGGGAGATTGTTGGATATAGTGCCCTCAGAGTCAATTATTGGATCACAGGCACGTGAATGCAATGATTGAGGGAGGACCTATGCCGGTAGGACAGTCTTACTCAAGATGATAGTACGCTATCTGATTTATCTTTATCATCGTGTACTGCTTTAGGTGACCTTACAGGTCACTATTGCGCGTTGATAGAGCCCTTAGGATTCTTTCTTGACGGCCAGCAGTATGATGGCGATCATATACGTGGGAGCTGGGGTCTATAAGCACATCTTTAAAAGGTCCCTAGTCGTGGGGGTTTTCGAGACCGGGCATCGATACTCCAGAGTAGACTAGTGTATACATTCGATACCCCGACGAGAGGCGGTGGCCGGTCTCACAAGCCATTGGTGTCAGTTAGATCACCTAAGATATATACAGGTGCTCATTGGGTTATGAGTACACCGGACAGGACTCGCCGGGATCATGCTAGTTGGTCTTATACCGACGTCAGATAGCAGTTCCCTGGTGACATGTGTACAAGTTAGTTCATCGACCTGAGATAGTCATTTGTCTCGTGTGAGTTCCCACTGTACTTTGATTACTACCCTACCACGGCTCAAAGGAGTCGTGCAAACAGGTTTTAGTTGGGTACAATCCCGAGCCACATGGAGGCAGTGAGCGGATTTGCAGGGGTTCGCCTCTCCCGGTATTAGGGGTGAGGTCACGCTGTGTCTAGGGGAGCTATTACACGAAGTCCTTGTCCATGGCAGGAGATTTACTGGTAGGTATTCCAGTAGTATCTCAGGGTGTTCTGGGCTACACTCCGACACGACTTGTACCGCTTTTGGGTGTCTGACTTTTACCAACCCCCTAGGCCTGCCATGCGATGCTCATAAACGAACGGACCGGACTGTACGGATATTGTCACTGACAGGCTCAGTAGGGTGTCAGGATGAGTTCGCTCATCGACTTCCCTTTTGGTCAATACCTGGTAGCCCATTACGTATGGCTAATACCACTGACGTGCTAGTGGTTAAATCCACAGCCAAAGTGTTGATGAGTCTTTAGAGTCCCCCACAGACAGTTTCTCAAGTTTTGGGCGAAACGCTGTAAGGGCCGTATGGAGATATGGCAGAGTTCGATCATATACGTGCGGTATTGCATGGATCATGATCGGACGGATAATACTAGCGGGCTATGGTTTAAGCTGGATCCTAGTATTGTACAGTGTAGATTTTGTCTCATTGCATTTGTATTCGGTCGCAATACAAATGCGTGTATGTATATACAGTCACGGGGTTTTCCTGTAATTTATTACGGGATCGGTTTTTTGATGTTACCAGTTTGCTTTCCGTTTCGGCCTTCCTTTGTTTCTTTCTTTAGCTGAATTTTGGTTGAGGGGGTTATTTGCAATTGTGCATTTTATTATGGAGAAGACTTTTTGTGATGATAGCTTCATGATGGTTCAACCATCATTTGACTTCTTGGTTCATGATTACCTTTTTGTTCATCATATTTTGGTTGATGAGGATTGGACTTTGTTTGTGATCATTATTCATCATGATAACCTTTTCTCTTTCATGCATTATTCTTTTGTCTCACTTCCACTTCTCATTCTTGATGCCAAGGGGCCGGCCAATTCTCTTTGGGGCTGTCCAAAATTTTTGTGACGCTTTTTTGTTTCTCTTCATGCTCACAAAAATCCCTTTGTACATCTAAAAAAGCTTATATTTCATTCCTCCACACAAAAGGCAACTTCTAATAACCCTTTAGACACAAAGAGTACTACACTAGCCTACAACATTCTTGGACACGTCGGCTCGCCAACTTCGTGCCCGAGATGCCTCGGTCCAGAGGTGGGAGCCCGTAAAAGAACCCGGCGATGTGGTGCCCTTTCCGACGAGGAGATGAAGACCGGAGATTCCGCGAGGAGATCGGGATGGAAGTCGAAGACCGAAGGACACGGATCGCTCGGTATAGCTCTCTACCCCATTCTCTAGTTTGCTAGGAGTAGGTTAATGACCCGATCCGGGTTTTTAGTACGCAGTAGTGCCAGTTTTAAAAGTTAATGAAAAGTATCGTTTCCGCATTTTGGCCTCGTTCAGACGGCCGGGGCGCTGCCGTGCACTTACAGTGTCGACCCTGGTCTAGACAGGGTGTGACTACATTTGGGTGTTTGTTGTCCGGTTATGCTCAGTTTGCTCAGTTGTTCTTCGTTAAGTTTTTGTGTTTGCATGGAGTTCCTTCATGCGTTGTATCCAATGGAGGCACCATGTTCGCTTGCCATCTTGGGCTGAAGCTTCAGGAAGCCTTGGGTACTAGTTGACCTTTAGCTCCGTTTTTCTATCCGCAGGATGATGGTTTGTGAGAGCGGTCTATACAGACTCTGGAGGATATGCTTGTGCGTGCGTACCAATTGTTGTTGGCAGTTGAGATCGTCACTTTCCATTGTTAGGGTTCTCCTTCGATAGCTGTTATCAGGAGACATTCCAATAGGGTTCTCCTACCAGGTTTAGTTTGGTAGGTTGTGTCGATCGCCATTCTGTTTTCTGACTCTGCGAGAGTGGGATTTTGGACCCCAGCTAGTCTAGAGACTACGGCGATAATCCTGTTGATTCAGGTCAGGATGAGAGTAGCCCAGTGCAGACTGAGGTCTTATGCCGACCATGGTGGTCGCAGACTTGAGTTCGCAGTGGGAGATCATGTATTCCTACGGATTTTCCGATGAACGACGTGTTGAGTTTTAGGAAGCTTATTCCAGGATTGTAGGTCATTTTGAGATCCTTAAAGCGAGTTAGTTTCGTTGCCTATAATTTGGTACTTCCGCCCAAATTATTGAGTATTCACCCCGTATTCCTTGAGTCGATACTGAAGGGTTACACTAGCGCCCCGGCCATCTTCCGTGGCCAAATGCGGAACAAAAATTTTGTAGCGATAACGAACTTGGCGCTAGAATAAACCTTAACCGGATCTTTACCATAAACCTAGTTAGCACAAAATAGAGTTCTATCTACTATGATAGAAAGTTATACCTTAAACTTGAACTCCTTCTCCTTGTTGTGAGCTCCTTGGAATGATCTAGATAGCTCCTCCTCACCGGCTTCTCTATATCGAAGAAGATCCATCCGAAGGCCTCTACCTTGAGCTCCTACCTCAACCACGAAGTAACTAGAGTGCTTTTCTAGCTAGACTAAGAACCAAAGAGTAAGTAGAGAGTGATTTTATGGTTTGATCTCAATTTCCCTTGGTTCTCAATGTAGGGTTACTAGGCATTCATACAAGGCTCTATAAGACATCAACCATGCCTGATTTAAAATTTAGACGTGCCGAACAACCCAAAGCGAGGATCTTTGCTAGATTATTAAGGTTAAACATGCAAGTAAACAATTTTACAACTAAAAGAGAAGGATTACAACCTTTGTAGTCCGCTCCTTCGCTTCATAAGCTCCAAGTAGAAGTCTCTTCGCCGCGATCCATGATCTCCCGGACTCAAGAGAGGCTCCACAACCCGAATGATCCATGCTTGCTTGTAGTCTTCCTTTTCAAAGATGAACTACCATGAAGTTTCTTTAACTCAAGCTCTCACTCACTAATGAGGTGAACACTCTAATCTAATTGGCTAGATTAGATGAGGATGATGAAGTAGGATTTATGCTCTCTTTTATTATCAAATTCTCACACTAATCCATCAAAAAGTAAAAACCTAGAAAGCTTTTGTGAGCTCAAGGAAAAAGAAGAAGAATGAATATCCTTTTGTGATGAATAATGAATTGTAGTGATAATTACAAATGCAACCATGGTTGATAATAGAAAGGGCTAACCATTGTAGAGAGTTAACTAGGGTTAAGGGTTTGGGTTGGGTTTACAAATATCTCACAAAATATCAACACATAATATCTTTGTAAGAAACAAAAGAAAAGCTTCTAGAAGCTTCATGAAAGAACTAACCCAAATCAAATCCTAACCATGTTTAACCTCCACTAATCATGTTGCATTAGTAATTATAACATATTACAATATTATATATCACATATATAATATATTTTTGTAACAAAAGAAAATAACACAATTAACATATATCGCATATATATCAATGTATTATCCGAAGAGAAAATGAAATAATAAAGCGAGCCAATATTAGATAATGTAATGAAATCAATAGAAATCTGTGTCAAGCATCGACACCTAATATGAATATCTTAATGTCTCGACATCTCAAGTCTCAATATCTCGGGCTCCGGCAATCCGGACTGGCCCATATCATCAAATCTCGTGCTCCGGCAATCCGGACTGGCCCATATCATCAAATCTCGGGCTCCGGCAATCCGGACTGGCCCATATCATCAAATCTCAAGACTACGTCGGTATCCTCCGGATATCCTCCGCATCACAAATACCCGGTCGATAGTGCTCCCCTGCCAAACTCAACGCCATCATCTGCGACCATCCTGGGCTTGGGTACCGCACTGGGTCCACCATGCATCCGCAGACGGTTCATCATCCTCCTCGAATCGGGTGTATGATACCTCTCAAGAACCTAGAAAACCCATGGTGGACGACACATACATCATATCACGAGAAAACCGCAACTTGCATTATTAAAATGATAATAGGTTTATAAAATTCTTGCGGTTTTCCCGAAAATCCAGAAATCTCAAAATACTGCAATCCTCAAGAAAAAAAATCACCATATGTACACATGTCGGCGATGATGAATGCTTATGGTATCAACGATATGAAATACGATGTGTGACTAGAAAACTATGCATGAACGATGATGCAATGAGGTATATTCATATAACTAGCAATCCTATGTATCCATCCTGATGAATTGAATATACAAGTACATGTTTACAAATCATATATGGTGAAATCGTTTTAGATTCTGATTTAAACAAGTTATATAGTGTTCGTGGCATAGCAATTACCAAGGCGTGTGTGTCCACATGAAAAGTGCCCGTGCAGCTTAAACCAATGGTAATGGTGCAAGTGTCCTATAAGATGATATCACATATATATAAAAGATGATGCGATGCAACAAGATGAATAACTATTAACTACGCATATAAATGCAAGTACTAATAGAAATTCTAACTATCGGGCGCTTTGCGCCATCCAGACGATTCCTCCGTAGATGTGTGCATCTACTCACCGGGACGCCTCGGCTAGTCAGATCCAATCACCGTCTTTCCTTTCCGTGCCGCGTCCGACGTCTCCGCGACCGATCCTAGAATCACACGATGCAACACATAAAGCTAATATTCTGCAAAACGCGATATCAAGACCACACGAGAAAACTAGCGCCCAGAATCTAAACGCGTGTGCACTCGAAGCACCAAAACGTGTGTGCTAACATCTGAAACCACCCCAAATGGCTGTGATACACAACAAACACAAAACCTAAACTTGGAACGTACGTGTCGCGCAAGACACAGCACACCAAAATATAGATAATTGGTCCTAGATTTTATCTGGAGCAGAAACAAGAAAAACAAGCAAGACCAACCCTCATAAAATACCTACAGACAACTACCTGCAAAACCCCAACCTTTTTCTCAAAGTTTGGGCCGGCCACATCTGAAAAATAAGGTTTCTCACCGGGTCAAGTAGGGTGAAACGGGTCTGTATTTCTACACTACACTCTTAACACAAAGTATAGTCTACAGTATATATTTGTTTGTTCTAAAAACAACCACAGAAATAGAGGATTCTCAGTGTCTTAAAACTAGATTATAAACCGTATTAAAACACTAATTTATGACATTAAGGTATTTTAGTGTAAACTTGTAGAGTGAATTGGATTATTAGACACTAACCACTCTTAATTACCTTATTCAAGCCACACAAACCCTAACTTATCCTAATCTTCCCTTAAATATTAAAGTTTGCACTAATTAACACTTAAACACTAAATTAATTTCATTAAACCAAAAGTTTAGCAAAGAAGTGATTAAGTTAGGCTTTATACCTCAAGAATATTGAAGAAAGATACAACTTGATGGCCTTGCCTTCCAAAAATGGAAACTTGCTACAAGGAACCCTTAAAGTGGCTAGAAATTAGGATTTTGTTATGATTTTTGTGGGATTTGAGTCATGATTTGGTGTAGGTTTTAGAGAAGAGTTAGAGAAAGGTTTTTAGCAAGGAGAAAGAGAGAAAAATGGAGAAAGGTGGGTGCCATGGGGAGAGGGGGAGAGAGTTCTAGAGTGAAGAAAGAGAGATGTGAGCCATACCATGCATTTAATGCCCCCATGCCTCAATTTTCCATTTGTTTTCCATTTTTTTAAAAAAGAAATGTCTAGAACATATGAGAGGAAAGAAAGAAGTGCATGTTGCCTTTTTTTTTAAATTAAGTTGCCATGGTTGTTAAAACAAGTATTAACCTAGGGTTACACAAGATGTGTGTGTGCATGTTTTAAGGAAATAGTTTAGTAATTAAAAAATAAGTAAAATAGATAATTAAGTGAACAATAATTTAAATGTTAACTAATAAAACGCAATTATATGGAAAATATTTATTAACTAGGTTTTTACGAAAGACACGTATTTTCGCTAATTAACACGAAATTAACCTATACGAATTTCAAAGTGTTACAGTAATCTAACGGTACATAATGGGACATTGTGGCGAATGCGGATGGCATAAGCGTACGTTCTATTTTCGTTTCTTTTCTGTAATGGCTTAAGGACTTAAATGATAGGACTACATTAATGAGATTAATGTAAATAAAAAGGAACCTAAAAAGATATTGTAGAATCGGATTTGAAACCTACTGGGCATTTTATGAAAAAGCAAGTTTTCAAACTGCGGAGCTTAAGCCGCTCCTTTTAAAACCACTGGATTCTACAACAATATCAAGTTCAAAGCTTAAAGGTTTTCTTAAAAACGATTAGCAGCCCTCCGTCATTTTAGGAAATAGAGTACTTAGTATTCGTGCCGCGTATTTTGACTACAGTTAACGCGCAGTGTACGGTAGCTAAGTGATGTCTCCCTACACCTCATATGATACTATTAGTTAGGACATTCATGTTATTTTGTTGACTATAGTTAAAGGTCATATGGGTTGGTCTAGTTAATCATGAAATGACGGGAAGAACTTGACTAGTACATATGATATGTTGACTATAGTTAAGGTCATGAGTGCTAGGGGTAAAAACCATAGCGGGAGTTTCAAGAGTTGAAATTTACAATGAGATTGCATACCTTCTATGTGATAGTAGGATCCCGATCCCACTGTGAGCAAAAGTTGCTCCCCGGAGAGTTTTGCACTTTACAATTAGCTAACCCATTAGGTGTCTAGAAAGGTGTCAACGGGGCTACGCCTCTGGGAGATTGAGGTTTATTTTAATTAGGTCCGTGCGAAAGCACGGGGAACCTCTCTCAAAGTACCGGCACTGGCCTGGCTGAACGGTTAGCAAAGTTGTAGAATGTAATTAATCCTGGCTAAATTTTCTTTTTATGGTTTGAAGGAAAATTTGATAATAGCAGTGGGAGACATCGATTAGATAAGATAATAACCAATCTGATCTTTGCAAGATCTTTCGCTGAGTGTATTCTTTTCTCTCTCCTAATGGCAGATAACAATGACTGGACTTAAGCTACTGTTAGAGAAAAATAAGCTAAATGGGTCGAACTATGAAGATTGGATGAGGAACATTAACATTGCTCTCACATATGATAAAGTATCATATGTCTTCACTGCCTCAGCCCCTCCCAGCCCAGGACCTGAATCTTCTGTTGCGGATAAAGAGATCCGCAAAACAAGGGATATTGACTGTGCTACTGCCAAATGCCTCGCGCTCGCATAGATGGACAATACACATCAAAAGCAGCACGAGCAGATGGATGTTCAATCCATCTTTCTCTATACTAAAGAGTTGTATGGGGTGCAATCACGTATACTGCGATACGAAGCGTCTTGAAAGCTGTTTCAGATGCAGATGGCTCCTGTCACACCAGTAGGTGACCACGTTTTGAAGATGATAGCTCTTATTGAAGAGCTTGAGGGCTTCGAATGGACAATGGAGAACGAGCAATATACTGATATTGTTCTACAGTCTCTTTTCTCTGTCTTTGCTCCATTCATAGTGAACTTCAACATGCATAACATGGAGAAGTCACTACCCGAACTTCTCAATATGTTGAGAAATGCGAAGAGCAGGCTTAAGGAGAAGTCTCCCTCTCTGATTGTTGGACAATCTTCCTCTTCCGTCCCAAAAGCCAAGGCTAAGGGAAGGAATATGAAGAAATCCACCAAACCGAGAGGCGGAATCAAGAAGGGACAAGGGAGAGACAAATCCAAGGTTGACAAGTCGGGAAAAGGATAATATTTCTATTGCAAGAAGACGGGGCATTGGAAGCGGAATTGTGTCGGGTATATTGCTGATCTCAACAAGAAGAAGCTTGGTGATGCTTCTGCTTCAGGTGTGTTTGTGACTGAAAACTGTTTTTCTATAAACTCTGCTTTCTGGGTATTAGATACCGGTTTGGGTTCTCATATCTGTAACTCTGTGCAGGGCTTAAGAAATAGCAGAGTTTTGAAGACCGGTGATCACACTCTCCGAGTTGGAAATGGTTCCAATGTACATGCAGTTTCAGTTGGAGAGTATCATCTAGGGTTGCCGTCGGGTTGTATATTGGTTTTGAACCCATGTTATTTTGTACCTAGCATGCTTTGTAATATAATATCCATTTCTTTGTTAGACAATGAAGGATATCATTTTGTATCGCAGCATAATATTATGAACATTAAACTAAATCAAGAGTTGATTGGTTCTGGTATACTTAATAACGGGGTATACATCCTAAATCAACACACAGTTTTCAACATACAACACACAAATAAAAGAAAATTTTCAGATATAGATGTTGCTTTTCTTTGGCATTGTAGACTTGGTCATGTTAATGAAACAAGATTAAACAAGCTTCATAAAGATGGATATTTAAATCCTTCTGAGTATAAATCTTATGCGACTTGTCAGTCTTGTATCAAAGGGAAAATAACCAAAACTCCATTTACTGGACACGGAGAAAGAGTTATAGAGCTCTTGGGCCTCATACATAGGGATGTATGTGGGCCAATGTCTACACATGCGAGAGGCGGTTTTTCTTACTTCATAACTTTTACAGATGATTTCTCGAGATTCAATCATGTGTTTTTATTAAAGCATAAGTCTGAATCTTTCGAGAAATTCAAGGAGTACAAACTTGAAATAGAAAAACAAATTGGAATGAGCATCAAAATACTTCGATCAGATCGAGGTGGAGAGTATCTTAGTACAGAGTTTTCGAACATCCTAAAAGAGAATGGGATTCTCTCTCAACTCACTCCCCATTACACACCACAACACAACGGTGTGTTAGAGCTGCGGAATCGCAACCTATTGGATATGGTACGATCTATGATGAGTGATACTGAGTTGCCTCTCTCCTTTTGGGGGCATGCATTGGAGACTGCAGCTTTTCTGTTGAACAAAGTTCCAACCAAGACCGTGTCTACCACTCCATATGAGATATGGTATGGGAAGAGACCGTCTCTTAAATGATTTAAGATTTGTGGTTGTCCGGCATTTGTTAAAAAGCAGAATCCAGACAAACTCAAGACACGATCAATCAAGTGTATATTTGTGGGATATCCGAAACATTCGTTTGGGTGTCTTTTCTACCACAAGGAGGAACAAAAGGTGTTTGTTTCTCAGTATGCCACATTTTTAGAAAATGAGATTTTTCCAAATGATATTGATGGAAATGTGGTAGATCTAGACGAGGTTCTAGAAACACAAATTACAAAAGACGACTTAGTTGAACCTGATGTTACAATAGAAATTTATGAACCTCAGCCACTCCGTAGATCTGGTAGGATTTCTCGCCCACTGGAAAGATACTACGGTTTTCTCATTGATGGTGATGGAGAAGACTGCATCATGGATGATGATGACGCTACCAGTTTTCAGCAAGCTATCACGAGTGGTGACTCTGTGAAGTGGCCGGATGCCATGAGATCCGAAATGGAGTCTATGTAAACCAACAAAGTATGGACTTTGGATGTTGTACCCTCTGGGGTAAAATCCGTAGGGTGCAAATGGATCTTTAAGAGAAAGATCGGTGTAGATGGGCAGGTGGAGACCTATAAGACAAGGCTTGTGGCGAAAGGATTCGTCAAAGACCAGAACTGGACTATGAAGAAACCTTTTCTCCTGTAGCCCTGCTTAAATCCATTCGGATCCTACTTGCTATTGCTACTCACTATGACTATGAAATTTGGCAGATGGACGTTAAAACTGCTTTTCTAAATGGTGATTTAGAAGAATGCGTTTATATGGATCAGCCAGAGGGCTTCATTGATAGTGGGAGCAGCGGGAAAGCATGTAGGTTGCTTAAATCCATTTATGGATTAAAGCAGGCATCACGGAGTTAGAACATCTGTTTTGATGATGTTATCAAAGAGTTTGATTTCGTCAAAAATCCACATGAACCTTGTGTTTATAATAAGATTGTAGGCAGTACTGTCACATTCCTCGTATTGTACGTGAATGACACTCTTCTGATAGGAAACGATGTTCCTATGCTATAATCGGTCAAACTATTCTTATCACAAAGGTTCTCCATGAAGGACCTGGGTGATGCCTCGTACATATTGGGCATGAAGATCTATAGCGATAGATCTAAAAGTTTGTTGGGATTGTCCCAAACCTGGTACATTAACACCATCCTAAAAAGGTTTGCTATGGAAGACTCCATGCGGGGTGCCTTACCCGCTAGTCATAGAGTCACTCTCTCCAAGGACTTTTTCCCAAAGACTGATGAAGATAGAGCTTGCATGAGCATTATACCCTACGCTTCTGCTGTAGGATCTATAATGTATGTGATGTTGTGTACATGCCCTGATGTAGCTTATGCACTAGGTGTAGTAAGCAGGTATCAATCCAACCCAGGGGAGAATCACTGGACAGCTGTGAAGAACATTCTTAAGTACTTGCGAAGGACTAAAGAAATGTTCTTGGTGTATGGTAACAGGGATCTCCAAATGGAGGCCTTTATCGATTCAAGCTTCCAGAGTGATAAGGATGATATCAAATCTATCTCAGGGTTTGTATTTACTCTCAATGGAGGGGCGGTACGTTGGATGAGTTCCAAACAGGATACCGTTGCAGACTCCACGATGGAAGCTGAGTATATTACTGCAAATGATGCGGCCAAGGAAGCCGTCTGGATGAGGAAGTTCATCTCGGAGCTAGGAGTAGTTCCAACCTTTATTGATCCAATACCACTGTATTGTGATAATAATAGGGCTATGGCGTTGACCAAAGAGCCCAGGTCCCATCAGCGATCCAGACACATCCTAAGGCGATATCGTCTGATCCGGGAGATAGTTGATCGCCGCGAGATCGAGATTCGGAGAGTAGATACAAAGAATAACATCGCGGATCCACTCACCAAGGCCCTCCCTCTGCTGCAGCATGAGCGACTTTTTGAAATGTTGGGTATGAGATACGCCAATAATTGGCCTTAGTGCAAGTGGGAGATTGTTGGATATATGTATGCCCTAGAGGCCATTATATGATAGTGGATGTATCGGTATGTGTATATATATATATATTCAGAGGACATTCTTACTCGACATGATAGTATGCTATCTGGTTGTACTTTATCTTGACATGTTCATTTGATCATGCATCTTACTCATTTGGTACATGTTGATAAAGCCTTGAGGATATTTGCTTGACTACTGAGATTATGATGTAGATCATACTAGTGGGACATGTGTAGTTTATAAGCATATCCTTGAAATGTTTCTAGTCGTGGATGTATCGAGATGGGGCATCGATATTCCAAAGTAGACTAGCGTATACGTTACATGACCCATACGATGGGCAATAGATGATCCCATATCCATTGGTGTGGTGACACTAAAGACCGTATACGGGTGCTTAGTGAGACTGGGTACACTGAACGGACTCGCCGAGAACTCCTATGTACTATTATATCTATCGTCAGATAGCATTTCTCTGGTGACACTGGTACAGGTTAGTCTATAGACCCGAGATCGTCATAGAGTCTTGTGTGTCCTCCCACTGTACTTTGATCTCCACCCTACCACGGCTCTACTGAGTCGTGCAAACAGGTAGATTTTGGGTACAGTCCCGAGGCACATAGAGGCAATGAGCGATAGAAGGGGTTTCGTCTCTCCCGGTATTGGGGGTTGATATTGCGTCATGCATTATTGGCTATAACAGGAAGTCCCTGGCCAGGGCTGATGAGATTTACTGATAACTGTTATCAGTAGTTTCTCGATCTGTTATGAGCCATATACCGGCATGACTTATTTGAGTTATTTGGGTTGACGATGCCATCCCTAGACTCGATATGCAGCATATCTGATGAAGAGACCGGACTGTACGGTAAGTCGATTGGAGAGGGCTTGAACCTCTCTAGCCAAAGTATCTCTTCTTTCAAGCCCAGTTGTCTCGACGGGAGTTTTGACAGGTTCGCTTGTGTTTCTTCTGATCGCTCAATACCTGGGATCCGTTACGTACAGCTTGTGCCACTGATGATTTATAGGTATGTGATGTTATCACAGCCTATTTCTAGCGTATTGACGAGTCTTAGAGTACCACAAAGGGGTCTCCTAGCTTAGGCGAAAATATGTAGGGTGCATATGGGATATGCGCGGGAGCTCGATTAAATGCGTGTATTTGATACCGTATTTTAATCGGGCGTTTACTATTGGACACGTCGTATGTGATTTGACCGGCTTATTAAATCAAGTGTTGATTTAATATTAAGTCTATTAGCTCATTTATTAAAACCTATTTCTTTATGATGCATGCATGGGTGTATGTATATGTTGATATGGATGCACACATGCAAGCATACATGTGTCATGGTTGATGATACATTGGTGATGGCAATACAAGACTCACATGGTAACATATATATATATATATATATATATATATATATATATTTTTTGAATATTTGAGAAAAGCAAAATGGGAATAAAATCATGGTTGACTATTCAACTCTCTTCTCTTGTGTTGACCAGAGTCAATACCATGGTTTTGCTTAACCTCAAGTCTCAAAATATCTAGATATTTTGTAACCATAGTTAAGCATGACATGATTCGTTCTATCTTTGGATTATGTTCATATTATTATCACTTGAGTCAGGTTAAGCCTCTCATCTCCTTCTTCCTTCTTCAAGCTCTCTAGGGTTTCAAAAGTGAGAGAAGAAAATAAAAAGAAAAGTTTTTTAAGTGAGATCCAAGCCCACATCACCAATCTATATTAGTCTAGCCCACTAGTGTAGGTTTTTTGCTCCACTTCTTCAAAAATCAAGTGAAGCTAGGAGCTTGAGCAAAAGGACTTCATGGTGGATCGTCGTGGACTTGGAAGGATTCAAGAAAACCGGTTCAAACTGTACTAGATCCAAGGAGTCACAATAGGAGGTCTACAAAGGTTGTATTACTTACCTCTTAGTGTTAGACACTTGTAGTATGTGATACTAGTAGTTGTTACCCTAATTTTCTAGTTTGATTCATGGTTGGTATTGTTTAGCACCCCCTAAAATTTTAATATAGCATGTGTGATACAACCCAAAACCTAGGATGGTGCTAGAGAATCCCTACATATCCTAATTAAGATATTAAGTGAATGTTGTGGCCGTTAGTTTTGCTAAAACATCTAGATTTGTACTAAAATGGTTAATTGTTGCTTAGTAGGTTTTTGGAATAAATAGATTTTAATTAAGTTTGAGGTTGGAATGACCTACAACCTATTTCCTATGATGTTTAGAGTGTTGTGAATGCGCGATTGGTACGATTGGGGTATAGGTTTGGTGGTTTCCACGTTTAGCGACCCCTAGTTGTGGGTTGTGGCGTTGTCGCGGGTGCGTTTTGTACACCAAGTGCGTGTGCGTCTAGTTAGTGCGCGTGGTTGACTTGTATCGTTTTTGTCCACGACTATTTATATATCTATCCTTTTATTTACTTGTGTGCGATTCTAGGATCGGGTGCAGAGGCGTCGGACGTGGCGCGGAAAGGCAAGGCTGAGATCGGATCAGATTAGCCGAGGCGTCCCGGTGAGTAGATGTACACATCTATGGGGGGATCGTCCGGATGGCGCGAGGTGCCCGATAGTTAGGATTACTAGTAGTGCTTGTATTTATATGCGTAGTCTCCTAGTCATTCATCTCATTGCATTGCATCATCTTATATATATATGATGTTATCTCATAGGACACTTGCTCCATTACCATTGGTCCATTGCACGTGCACTATTCATGCAAACACACACACCATTAGTAATAGCTATATCACGAACACTATAGAACTTGCTTAGAATCGGTATCTGTGCATTTGCATCATATACGATCTGTAGACTTGTACTTGTATATTCATTTCATCAGGATGGATACGTAGGATTGTTAGTCATATATACATACCCCATTACATCATGATTCATGCGTAGCTTCTGGCCATACTTCGCATGGTATATACTATCATATTATAGACATCCCTCATCACCGACATTTTACATATTGTGATTCTTCTCGAGGATTTCAGTATTTATGAGATTTCTGGATTTTGGGAAAAACCGCAAGAATTTTATAAACCTTTTATCATTTTAAAGTAGAAATTTGCGGTTTTCTCATGATATGATGTGTGTGGTGTCCACCATGAGTTTTCTCGGTTCTTGAGCTGTATCATATACCCGATTTGAGGAGGGGGATGCACCGTCTACGGCTATATGGTGGACCCGGTATGGTATCCCGGGGCGAGAATGTTTTCGTGGAGATGACGATAAGCCTGGTAGGGGAGCACTACCGACCGGTTATTTTTTATGCGGAGGATACTGACATAGTCGTGAGATTTGATGATATGGGTCGATCCGGACTGACGGAGCCCGAGATATTGAGATATTGAAACTTTGAGATATTGAGACATTGAGATATACATATTTGGTGTCGATATTTGACACGGATTTCTGTCGATTTCACTGATGATAATCCAGATTTTATTTTACAAAGGATTTATGAAGTTAAAGGTACAGATCTTCTCATATCAGATATATCATGATTTCGTGTTGATTATACATCCATGTTGCATTCATACTTGTGCATCGCATCATATTGGTATATGTAGGTGGTGACGCATTGCGTGCATGCTTACGATAGCCTTATTAAATGTTACATACTACTCACGAGTTGGCAACTCACCCCAGTTGTGCCACAGTATCTTGCAGGTTCGACCCATCAGCGCAGTAGCCACAGGCATACTTCCTCTTTTTGCTTCATTTAATCGATTTGCAGCTTTACTCATAGGTGGGTTACGAGGATACTTTTGTCACACCTTTTATTATTAATTGTATCTAGTATTCTCCATCTACCGCTTCTACCATTGTATATGCGACCTAGAGGTGTAACCGTGAGATTTGTATACATGTTGTTTCTCTGGTGTCGAGCTCACTTGAGCCGACGTGATGCTTTCTTATTCTCGTGCTTTTACATGCTTATTTTGCACTATCATATATATATATATATATATATATATATATATATATATATATATATTGCGTGTGGTTGTGATTCCGCCATTGGCGAAGAGCTAGCTCCTGCTTGGGGATGCCTTTATTCTTTACTTATATGTATTCTTGTTTTGTACCCGTTTGGGGGGCAGTCTTTACAAAGGAGACTCTGCTGAAATTTTCGGGAAAATTTGATGTTTTAAAATGCTTTTGATAAGACTTTATTTTACAAAAATCATCTTTTTAAGTTATGATTTTTCTTCACTCTATTTCTTTAAACGGTTTAGATTTCTAGGCTTTGGCTTACTTAGATTACGTTACGCCTTTAGACGTTTCGTAATTTAAGAGCCAGTCACGTTCCGTACCTTCGGGTCATGACACTAACTGACCCAGTTCTAAAGTATTGTAGTACCTTATGTAAGTTCAAAAGAGAAAGCCTTCTAGCATAGATACTTCATGAGAGGTCTTGGAGAGGCTTCAAGAATGGAGGCTTCATGACAGGTTTTGGAGACTTCATGAAAGAACTTGGAAGCTTCGAGAGAGTCTTGAGACCTCTACCAAGCCATGGAGGCTTCTAGGGCAAGCCTAGAAAGAAACTTCTAAATGAAGCCAAAGAATGTGCTCAAACTCTATAAATAGGCATGATTACTCGCTCTTTAGTATAATCATCACAATCACAACAACTACTACTGCTCAACATAGCCTCTAAAAATCCTCCTTATCCTTTTCTTTTTCTTCTTCTGCCACGCCCCGCTTCCCGATGTACGGTGAAGGGGACGCGACCGGCCGCTACGTATATACTCAGAAGTACATACGCTAAGCGTATCTAAGCAATATAAAAGAAATATACACAAGTGACAAAAGGTATAACTGAACAACAACTTTATTTATTCACATTCTTTTTACAATACATGGAAAAGTAAATACATGGGATAAAGCGATGCCTAAACAGTGGCATAATAGAAATGTAAAGTACTGGAATGAAAAAGAAAATGTACAAGTGAAACTACAGCTGGGGATCTTCAGTAAACTGGTCTAAGTCTTCAGTGCTGGGCTCGATCTCTGGAAGGTCCGAAACACCTGACAACATTCAAGAAGAAAGAAAGAGAATGTCGTCAGCAAACAAATCGATCGGTAAGTCCCAAGGATAGGGGATAAATAGAATAGATAGAGAATAAGAAAGAGAGTATAACTTTTAAAGTTGTATTTAGAGTTAACGCTGTTGTTTGTAGCTTTGTACAGAAGGATGACAGTGTATACGAGAGGAGTCTCTATATGCCATAGACTAAAAGCAAATGGAAGTACAAGGCTCCATTAGAAAGCCTGGAACAACGGCGTGGTATTCAGGTTAGGTGTCTTAAATATTACAGTCTCGTGCCACTTCTAATACCTTCCGTACCAATCTACCCCTTAAACCCCGTGATGTCTTGTTTGTATTGTAAATTGTATTGAAACTTATATTGTCTTGTGATATAGATTGTATAATTGGATGACTTGCCGAAACCATGATATCAGTAAATGGATGTAACTGGAGAATCATGTAAATGAAAGTATATTCATGGTTAAGTTTAGTCAATACAGATTGAATAGATTGAATATATGTATTCAAGTTGAATTGTAATATTGTAGATTGTACTTGAATCATATTCAAGTCAGATTATTTAAAAAGAGACTCGGTCTGAGTCAGAACAAATAGAAAATAAATTGAAGTCCTGAATTAGGTGTTGATGTTATCGATAATCGTTGCACATGGGCGGCAGGATTTGTGTCTTTTTCAAAGACGATTACCGTGTTAATAACACTGTTTGTTAAGTTTTCTACCTTAGATAGGAAAGCACCCACTTCTCCAGCTCCCTGAGGCTCAAGAGACTGGTCCCGCTTAACCTATATTTACTAGGGTCCTTAGGGTAATTTATAGAACTTGAGGGGGTTTTACGTAAAAATACTTTTGTATAATTTTCAAAATACACCTCAAATATTTAATTATCGTATTTAGAGTTTTCATATTTGTAGATTTTATATTTGTGACATTTCTAGTGAAATAAACCTATTTTCATAATATAGGGTATTTAATTGTAATATTGAACTTGTATGGAATTCATAGTATTTCAATGTAAGTGATTCTTGTGATTTTAGAAAAAGTTGGAAAATTTATATTATCACTAAGATAGATATTTTAATGATATATATATATATAATTTTAATATTTATTATATTTCTAGAATCTCATTTTTTTAAGATATTTGTATTTTAAATCTCTCGAGACCGAATGCTCCTTGCGGAGGTCTGTATCTCGCACTACTAAGCCCAGGGATGTGCGATAATCCACACCATCCCAGTCGGGTTCCCCAAAATGGGTTGTAGCGGCGCTTTGCAAAGATTTATAAAAATACGTAATATTATAGAAAACGGCTTTAATAGTAAATGGTATTTATATGTAAAGTTTCATTTTCCCGTATTGTATATTCCCGAAAGGTATTGTGCTATATTGCATATGAGTGTTGTGAGGAGGTAGGTCATTACCTCATGATCTAATTAAAGGTATAACAAGATAAAAGATGTTTTAAAGTTGAAACTAAATTATATGGTATTTTGCTGAAAAAGAACGGTAAAAGTTACAAAATGAAATGTTTTGCTATGAAACTTGTTCAACATGTTTTGTTAATGATTAATAGTCAAGATGTAATAGTTTAACATAGTTGTGTTAAGGAAAATTGATATTTATAAAGAAAACCGGATCGGAAGTCGGATTTAACTCCGCTTCCGTCGTGTTTTAATAAAAGAAATTTTGAGAATAGATTAGAGAGGAGGGAGGTGGGACTTATGGGTTTGTAGTATAGAGAAGAGGGAGAGGAAGACATAGGAGGCGTCGATGCGTCGTTTCATCGCCGGGAGCTCCTAGGGTCGTCGTCGGAAGATCGCCGGAGTTTCGCCCATTGCTAACTCCACTTATACACAAAATTCTAGAGAGTTTTCTTGAGATTTTGGACAGAATTTTGAGTGAGGGGTGTGTGTTTAGGGTGGTATTTATAGGGCAAAACTAGGGTTTAAGGTAGATGAAAGGTTGTATTGAAATTTGTATTAAAAATGCATTAAAAATGGAGTAATGGAGTTTTTAAGAGTTCTGGAACCGATCCAAGAAATTAAAGTATGCAGGAGTGATAGGGAGTTGAAGAGGCACAACTTTCATGTTGGAGCCAACCCGATCCGCCCGAGTTAGGCCGGTGGCGGCGGGCCGAGTTGGCCGAGTCGGGTCAGGGCTCGCTGCCACGTGTCCCTCGTCGCTTGGTGTAGCCCCTAAATCAGTTTGTTTTTTATGTGTAGTAGGGTTTTTACGAGTTATGCATGTGTAGGCTCTTGGACTTCTAAAAATATTAAAAGAAAACATTATTAAAAATAATATGGGGGATGAGATTTGAACTCTGGTGTTTTGGTTCAACAGTGCAAGGTCTTACCAATGAGCTACAAGTTCCTTCTTGCTATTAAAAAGCAAAACAAACTTAAATCTTGTGCTCTGGCAAAAATATCACTTTCTGTATTTTTTGAAAAATTTGTACAGAAAGTTGTACAGAAAATTTAGGGTTCTTACATCTTCTCATTGATGGTTGGTAACGAGGTGATAAGCGGAGGTCTCCAGCCGATAGGTGTGGTTACCTTTTGGTCGTTGCATCGATTCCGGAATACAAACGAAACATGGTGTGTGCCAAAGGAATTTTCAAGGCTAAGGTATATCATCCAGTTTATATCGCTTATGCTTCCGCTATTTTGTTTGCATGTTTATTGTTTAAACTAGCATGTGCGACACATTTGATAGTCTGCTTTGTGTTACTCCTAAGCTTCAGTTGAATTTCAGAACATGAGCATGCATCTTCCCTTCCTGTAACTATTCTCTTCTCTACTTTGATGCTTATCTTTTTCCCCCATAGTGCATGTTTGCTAATAGTCTGTCTGTCTGTCTATCTACCTATAACATAATACATAGGAGAGTTAGGAAATGTAATCTTTTGTACAAAATGACAAAACCATGATTTTTGCCACTAATTTCCAATTTTGCCGTCATATTTTACCAACTATTACTTAATTTGACCTTAAATCTCATGGCATAGAATGATCCTTTGGTGTTTTAAGATTCATTTATTTTATGCACAGTGACCCCTTTTTAATTTTTGCTTTACACATACACATATACATAGGCTAATATATGTAAATTTAAAGTTTTATCTATTATTTACTATTTATACTGAATGTCAAATTTGCATGTTATTCCCTGTATATTTATTTATCTTTATACATATTGTAGATTATAAAACAAATATTCAGACTATTTCATACAATATTAATATTAAATACATTACATTTTAGGATGTAGAATGCGAATAATAATGTTTTCAAACAGACAAGTAATCAATAATTGTCTCATTGCTAAAATTCAGCAATTTGACAATTTTTTGATCTCTTCTCTTTAATTCATAAGAAAAATCAAAGAAATATTGTTCTCTTTAAATGATTTAGATTTTTTGCCATGAATTTTGCAATAGACCGAGTTGTTTGCTGTCGATCCTATGAAGGGATTTTTTTGGTTGTTTTCTATCAAGTTTATGAGGAGTTCTGTATAAAAGGGATTCTCCATATATAGAAATTTATTTCCTTCATTTTTTTAATTAAAAATTTATTTCTTCAACGATCAATTGTTCAAGAAAATTACTAAATTGTTTTAGATTCTTATGACTTTGGTTTTGCTGTGTTGTGATGGCGATTTATAGTCGATTGTAAAAAAAAGCATAGGGTGTATCGTTGTTTTCTATGTATTTTGGGAATAAGACTCTTAACAATTTGGTTTTGACGTGACCTGGATCACGCCGAGATGTTACCTTCCGTTGATCTGCTGATGGCGGCGATAGACGGCTGAGATTGGATCTTGAGGCAGGCTCCTGAAGCGTGTGGATCTCAATGGGTTTGAGGTTGGTTGGGCCGAGCTACCTGCAAGGAAGTCCCAGGATGGTTGGACCAACGAGGACCCTCCGACGATTAAGTTAGAGAGAAAATCCGAGCAGAGTAACGGCTTAGTGGAGTAAAAATGGCTTACTTGAACCGTCTGAAGGAGGGTTTAAATAGCGGTGGCAGCAGGCAGGCAGGTGCGAGAATCACGCCGGCCGTTACGCTCCCGGCGTCACACCCACGTGATGAGCGGGATCCCGCATTAATAGCGAGACAGAGTCATTAATGGGGGGATCGTGTTGGCGTGGAACGCGGGAAGTGGCCGACGGATATCTCGCGCATGGCGAGATTCGCGGAAGTGAGACAGTTGCGCCTGCGAGTGGTGCTGTTTGTCGGTCAATGAGACCGAGGAAGATGACCTCGGTGGGAGATCTCGCGGACGAACGGGAGAGCCGAGGTATCTTGGTTCTGCAGTAGCCCGAGACAAGCTGGGAGGGCGAGGAAGCTCAGCCCGACGGAAGGCTCGGAGGCGAGACGGATGGCCGAGGAAACTCAGGCATGTGATGTTAGTTATATGTATGCCCTAGAGGCCATTACTGTACATGAGATGTATATTGTAGTGGATGCTGGGACATATATAGGGAGGACTTTCTTGCTCGACATGATAGTACGCTATCTGGTTGCTCTTTATCTTAACATGTATACTTACTGTCTCTCTGTTACATATTGATAAAGCCCTAAGGATATATACTCGACTTCCAGGATTATGATTCGGATCATACTAGTGGGGCCTGGGTAGTCCATGAGTACAACTTTCAATGTTTCTAGTCATGGAAATATCGAGACGGGGCATGGATATTCCAGAGTAGACTAGCGTATCTTTTCTCGACCCATGTGATGGGCGATGGATGATCCCATATCCATTGGTGTTTGACATCAAAGATGTCATACGGGTGCTCAATGGAGGCTGGGTATACTGAACGGACTCGCCGAGAACTCCCAGATGGTATTATACCACACGTCAGATGGAAGTTCTCTGGTGACACTGGTACAGCTTAGTCTGTTGACCCGAAATCGTTATAGAGTCTTGTGTGTCTCCCACTGTGCTTTGATTTCCACCCTACCACGGCTCTACTGAGTCATGCAAACAGGTGGTTTTTGGTTACAGTCCCGAGTCACATGGAGGCAATGAGCGATAGGAGGGGATTCGTCTCTCCCGGTATTGGGGGTTGATGTTGCGCTATGCTCGACTGGCCATAACTGGAAATCTCTGGCCAGGGTTGCTATGATTTACTGGTAAGTGTTATCAGTAGTTTCACGCTTGGTATGGACCATACATCGGCATGACTTATCAAGCTACTGGGGTCTGATGTTTACCACCCATAGGAGAGATATGCGACATATCAGACGAACAGACCGGACTGTACGGTAAGTGTTACTGATTGGATTCGCAGGAGTGTGAGCAGGCTTGCTCATTCATCTTCTGATCGCTCAATACCTGGGTGGCCGTTACGTTTAGCAGACCGCTTGCGGCTTGTGGGTGATTGATATGATCACCACCTACTGCCGGCGTATTGACGAATCTTTAGAGTCCTACACAGAGGTTTCATGGCTCAAGCGAAACGAAATAGGAGCGCATATGAGATATGTGTGGGACCGAGAATAATACCAGTATGTGATACTGTATTTCATTCTCGCGATTTGTATCATTGGTCGGTTATATGAGATATAGCCGGGTTACCGAATCAAGTGTTGATTTGATATATTGATACAATAGATATTAGTCGGTTATATGCGATATGACCGGATCATTAAATCAAATGATGATTTAATGATTTAATGTATAATTATATATTTGATATATTACTTTACATTAACGAGTATTTTTTCACTTAAGATTGATTTTCTCACTTGATGTGCACAAAGTATATATGTGATATATAATTGTGTGCATGTTTGTATCATGCTTGATGATACATGCAAACTTGGATGTGTGTATGAATTACACCATATTTAAGTTAGTGGAAAAGGTTTAGATTTATTTTGTAATTCAAAATTAGTGTGCACTTTGTCATGCTTGAAGCTTCATGAAGCTTTTAGCATCATTTGACCAAGTCTACTAACTTTGTCTAACTAAAGATATTTATTAACCAAACCACTAACTTAAACTATGGTTTAGTTTCTACAAAGGTTAACTCACCCATGGTTGCATTATGATAATCTTCACTTGTTTATTCTTTTCATATGATTCATTCTTTTCTTCTTCTTCTTCTTCATAAAGAAGAAAAAGCTTATTAGATTTTTCAAAAGTGAAGAAATAAAGTGAGAAATAAAAATCCAAAGTGAACCCACTTCCCATTTCATCATCCTCTACTACTTTCCATTTAGTTTTGGGTGTTCTCTTCACAAAGTTCATGACCTAGTGAAGATGGAGCTTGAGTTTGAGTCTTCTCGACGTAGATCATCTTCGGCCTCGAAGTCAACGACCTAGCCCGCTCATTTCTCCGAGGAAACCATTACTAGAGTTCGGGATCTCAATGATCGCAGCAAAGGGACGTCAACACGGAGCTTTAGAAGTGAAGTACCGAATCTACAAAGGTTGTATTTTCATTCACTTCCTTTTGTAATGTTAGATTACATGTATCGTTACCCTAGTTTTCTAGTTCGATCTTTAGTTTGATTGCTTAGAACTCCCTAAAATTCTTGTTGTAGCATGTGCGATGCTTGCAAACCCTAGGCTAGGTGCTAAGGAATCTCAACATGGTATCAGAGCCTAAGTAGAAATTTAGACGATGCTAAGATAATGCGAAAACGAAAAACCCCGCAAAATACGACTTTGGAAACCCCATGATTTTGCTCTCTGGAAATTTTTTAAAAAGTGGCCTGAAAATTATTTAAACAAATGCAGAGTAAAGTACTGGAGGTTGTAAGAACACAGGTGGAATACGGGGGGGGGCTCGGACCCAGGCCGGCGACAGAAGCAATTTTTCCAGCGTCGCCGACCCCTTTGGCTTCCCTCCCCCTCGTATTGCACCTGTGATCTTTTACTCCTATTCTGGGGTTTCTGGTATTGTTTATGTAGTCCAAAATTTGCATATGATGTTAGCTTGGTAATGGATTCTTTGCGGAGTATTTCGTATTCGTATTTTTTAACATTGTGTTGGTAACCTAGACCTTGTTTAACAGTTCGAACGAACTTAAAGCTGCACCCCATGACCCCCTCTGAAATTTCTAAGTGTTGGAACTTTTCTAGGTTAATTATATTCAATGTTCGTGCAAGTAACTCTATGGACCTCTAGAAGAACATATAAACCTTAACTCGATTCTACGCCCTCGGAACCACGGTTTGAACCTTAGGGTTTGCCGTGGTTCCGCGGTGTCATAGGTGTGGCGTTGGTTTACCCCTTCTACAGCTGGTGTAAGTCCACGGTAGCGCCCCGGCCGTCTAACAGACGCCAAATACGGAAAAAAAAACTTTTACAACTGGCGCTATTGTTGGAGATAGTGCCCTCAGAGTCAATTATTGGATCACAGGCACGTGATTGCAATGATTGAGGGAGGACCTATTCCGGTAGGACAGTCTTACTCAAGATGATAGTATGCTATCCGGTTTATCTTTATCATCGTGTACTGCTTTAGGTGACCTTACAGGTCGCTATTACACGTTGATAGAGCCCTTAGGATTCATGCTTGACTGCCAGCAGTATGAGGGCGATCATATACGTGGGAGCTGGTAGTCGATAAGCACATCCTTAAAAGGTCCCTAGTCGTGGGAGTTTCGAGACAGGGCATCGATACTCCAGAGTAGACTAGTGTATACAGTCGAGACCCCGACAAGGGGCGGTGGCCGGTCTCACAAGCCACTGGTGTCAGTTGGTTCACCTAAGATGTATATAGGTGCTCATTGGGTTATGAGTACACCGGACAGGACTCGCCGGGAACATGCTAGTTGGTCTTATACCTGACGTCAGATAGCAGTTACCTGGTGACATGGGTACAGGTTAGTTCATCGACCTGAGGCTCGTCATTTGTCTCGTGTGAGTTCCCACTGTACTTTGATTACTACCCTACCACGGCTCAAAGGAGACGTGCAAACTGGTTTTAGTTGGGTACAGTCCCGAACCACATGGAGGCAGTGACCGGATCTTCAGGGGTTCGTCTCTCCCGGTATTGGGGGTGAGGTCGCGCTGTGTCTAGGAGAGCCATTACACGAAGTCCTTGGCCAAGGCAGGAGATTTACTGGCAAGTATTCCAGTAGTATCTCAGGGTGTTCTGGGCTACACTTCGACACGACTTGTACCGCTTTTGGGGGTCTGACTTTTACCAACACCCTAGGCCCGCCATGCGATGCTCATAGACGAACGGAGCGGACTGTACGGATATTATCACTGATAGGCTCAGTAGGGTGTCAGGATGAGTTCGCTCATCGACGTCCCTTTTGGTCAATAGCTGGTGGCCCGTCACGTATGGCTAATACCTCTGACGTGCTGGTGGTTAAATCCACAGCCATAGTATTGACGAGTCTTTAGAGTCCCCCACATAATGTTAATCAAGTTTCGGGCGAAACGCTGTAGAGGCCGTATGGAGATATGGAAGGGTTCGATCAGATACGTGCGGTATTGCACGGATCATGATTGGACGGATAATACTAGCGGGCTTTGGTTTAAGCCGGATCCTAGTATTGTACAGTGTAGATTTTGTCTCATTGCATTTGTATTTCGGTCGGAATACAAATGCGGGTATGTATATACAGTAGCGGGGTTTTCCTGTAATTTATTACGGGATCAGTTTTCTGAAGTTGTCAGTTTGCTTTCCGTTTCGACCATTTTCCTTTATATCTTTCCTTGGCCGGAAATTGGTGGAAGAGGGCTTATTTGCAATTGTGCAAATTAGCATTGTGGAGGGTGTTCTTTGCATTTTGTTGTGTCATGATGGTTGCACCATCCCTTGACTTTCTTGACTTTATCATTTCTTGACTTTGGGTTCATGATTGGTTGATGGAGTGTTGGCTTTAGTTTGTGATCATGTTTCATTATGAAATTTTCCTCTCTCTTGCATTATGGGTGGCTCTCTCATTTTTGATACATACACTCTCCTCTCATTTTCTCTCTCGAATGAGGCCGGCCATTCTTGAGGTGAGGGCTGCCCAAAAATTTTGGGTGGGATTTTGTTCTCCTCATGTTTGCAAAATCCCCTAGTTGATCTCCAAAATTCAACTCATTCCTCCACTAAAATGGGCAATTTCTAGTAACCCCAAGTGAGACAAAGCATTCTACAGATAACCTACAGCATCCTTGGGCACGTCGGCTCGCCAACTTCATGCCTGAGTTGCTTCGGTCCAGAGGTGGGAGCCCGTAAAAGAAGCCAGCGACGTGGTGCCCTTCCGGCGAGGAGGTGAAGACCGGAGATTCCGCGGGAGATCGGGACGACGGCGAGAAGACCGAAGGACACGGATCGCTCGGTATGTCTCTCTTCCCGTTCTTTAGTTAGTTAGGATTAGATTAATGGCCCGATCCGGGATTTTTCTGCGCGGTGGTGCCGGTTTAACAGTTAAAGTAAAGTATCGTTTCCGCATTATGGACTCGGATTGATGGTCGGGGCGCCACCGTGCACTTACACTGGTATCAGAGCCATGCCATTAACCTAGTCTAGCTTTGTCTAATGTGTTAACATTTCCGATCGAACAAAATTCCAAAACCGCATTTTCAAAAGCATCAGTTCTCTGTCGAAAATTTTTTGGCTCGAAAAATTTTTCACGTTGTTGCAGAGACTTGTACAAGGAATTCTAAGCACTCTGTAAAATTTTGGTCGTGTGACGTCATCATCCCACCGCGGAACCGCGGCCAAACCCATGCTTGGGCTGCGGTTCCGCCACCATATTTACTGTTCAATGCACCAATTTTTTACAGGGGCCTCCTGACTTGAAAATAGGGTTTTTGGAACATTCTTTTTGGGCCCAGATTTTCTGTAAGTGCTACAGTAGTGCTTGGGGCCCACTTGGGTAAATTTGATCGATCGAAAATTTTAAACACATTAGTTCACAGTATTTACATTATATCTACGACCGTGAATGTCATTTGATCGGTAAATCCTGTCTAACTGCTATAGCCCGGTTAGACGGATTTACGAACGTGACATTGACGTTGATGTTCTGTGTTGTGCTGTGATGTTGCGGATTGGTCATGGGGGATAGCCTAGATGCAATGGTAGTACAGTTTTGGTTGTATTATATACATTTGATATTGCATGGCAAGCGTCCGACATGTGGACTGTCGTCACTGCCTGTTTGTATATTATTCTTTTGGGGTACGACCGGGGTGAGATGTACCCGTTGTATGTATATTTCACTTTCTGTACTAGGATTACCCCGCGGTGGGGTGCACGGATAGCCAGGTTCTAGAGGGCAATAGGCCCGCATCTCATGGCGTTGAGACGGAGGGGGCTTCACTCTAGAATTGGCGGGATATTCGCCGCACTCGTAGGGGGTACAGGTTGACCCAGGAGGGGTGCCTAAGTTACCGGATTCCGTGAAGTGCTGGGTGGTCCATTCACGTTGCTGAAGGGGGCTGCCTCGCTTCAGGTTTTGGCGGGTAACTTGCCACGCCCGTAGGGGTCTAGGATTTCATTGCACAGGCTATCCACACGACCAGGGGAATGTCGGGTTTCAGTAGCGGCTCTGTGAAACCCGGGGATCCCGGATATCTGTATTGTTCTGTGATGCTTATTACATTTATGTGATGTTGCATTTGATCACGCCTTGAGCGAAATATTATATATTGATATATATACTAGTAGATGTTGTATATGTTTTGCATCCGCGCTAGTCCAGTCCCCGCTCTGTCGTTAGTTAACTAACCTAACGGGTAATAACGGGACCCAGTGGCGAATGCGGATGGCATATATGTACGTCATTATTTTCGTTGTTTGTGGTGTGATCAATTGATGGGACTGCATTGATTCGGATCAATGCAAGTTAAAAACAAACCTATTCTGATGTTGTTGGAACAATTTTTCAAAAAGCTATTATTGCAAGGGCGTTCTCTTTTGTTTTGCACAGTGGTATTCGGTTATGAATATCCTGCACCTCATTCGACGAGGCAAGGGCCGAGATCCCTTCACCGGGAGTGACCCCTTGGACAGAAGTCTGCGTCAGGGCAATAACATCACTATAGTCGTTTACTTTTGGTTTGCATCGTGGTATTAATATCCTGCACCTCATTCTACGGGGAAAGAGCCGAGATCCCTTCACCGGGAGTGACCTCTTTAGCAAAGGTTTTCGTCACTATATATTTATAAAGCTATCCGGTTCCTTCAACGATATCAAGTTCATTACGTTAAAGGTTTTCGCCAGAAACCATTCGTAGCCCTCCGTCATTTCAGTTAAATATTTGGTAGTATTCAAGCTATGTATTTTGACCTCACGCCAAGGCATAGAGATTGGTAGCTGCCGGGTATTTATCTGTTGCATAGATAGATGCGTTGGTTTGGGACAGTTGTACTACTATTTTGGCCTACGTCAAGGGTATGTACGGGTGGGTTCAAATTAACCTGGACAATAACGGGTAGAACTTGACATGTGACTTATGATATTTTGACCTCACGCCGAGGTCATAAGAGCATGGGGCAAAAAAAATCACATCGGGAGTTTCTAAAAAAATTGAAACTTGCCAGATATGCGCATACCTTCTGGAGTGTGATAACGTGAGCGGATTCCGTCACGTTATCATACGATGATAGTTGGATCCCGATTCCCACTGATGAGTTGGTTTACTCCTCGGGTGATCCCGACTAATTCTTCTTTCAGGTTTGGAGAAGAATTTGACGTTACAGTGGGAGGTTTCCAGATTAGATAAATTGGTAACCATTCTGATCTAGGTTAGAGTGCACGCTGAGTGTTTCTTTTCTCTCTCTCTTTGACAGCGACCATGACCCGACCCTAGACTATGACTCAGTGACCAAAATTAACTGAACCTTCTTAAACACTGGCTTTTGAATTGTCTGAGTTGCAAACCTCATTGCCACTCCTACTTTTACCCTTTTCTCCAAGACACCCCGTATTACTACGAGGGTCCACTTCCATTGGACTAAACCATCATATGTTTATATACGAACTCGAAGGAATTTATTCAAGGATGGTTTCCGGTTCTGGAGAAAATGAATAGGACTATTCAGTTGTCTTTTCCTTTTACCTTCTCTCAGGTTGCGAGTACTCCTTGGTTTAGGAGATAGTACACCTATTACGCAAATTGGATAGTCTTCTTCCAAACCTTAGACTGGTGCCGAACGGTGGGGAATGAAGAAAACCAATTAGCATAACGATGATGTACAGAAGGTATTAAGTAAAGACATATCAAGGGATTAGTAAGAGGGCAAAGTAAATTGCGACTGCTATTCACGACCAAACCAAGTATTTCTTCGCCAATCCTAAATCACCTTTGTATTTCTCCAGAACACTCCGTATCACTACAAAGATCCACAGTTTATTGGATACTCCATCGTATGGTTATATACGAACTCGAAAGGAACTTGTTCCAGTTCGGGGATGGATTCTGGTTCAGGAGATATAGGAATAAGGTTTATTCGGTTGTCTTTTATCTTCACCTTCTCTCGCATTGCGAGTGCTCCTAGGATTAGGACAGTACACCCATTATGCTTATTGGATAGTCTTCTTCCAAACCATAGGCTGGTGCCGAACGGTAGGGAAGTAAGAAAACCATTTGGCCTAAAGGGGTGTATAGAAGGTAATGACTAAAGACATATAAAGGGATTTGGAGAGATGGCAAAGAATTATACAGTTACAGTTGTGAATCTGGATAATGGAAGAGGCATTACTAGGAATACCCGAATACCCCATCGAAACATTTCAATGTTTCAGTTTCACTGTGTACTGTTAAAAGAAAACTGATATCCCAATTAGCCCTTGCTCCAGGGTATGTATTTACCAGGTATGATTCTCACATCTGCATAGTTTTACAGATGATGAGTGGGAGTAAGTTATTGGGAATTAGGTGATCATCCTCATTATATCGGGATTCGCTGTAATCGGTGATATTTGAGGAAGTCACCTGGGTTGTTTGCCGGACGGCAAATATTTGGTTTTGAATATCCGCTGTTATGCACCAATTTGAAATTGATATATCTGTACGTCTATTTTTATAGAGTGAGATATACCTTTTTGAAATTATGTCTATGACATTTACCTATATCAGTGGATGGTTAGGTAAGGAGCATTAAACAGCGGTGTAATTCTTCTTAACCATAGGTACAGTTTTCAATCTACGACACACAGAGAATGAGTTATTAGACTCAAGGGAATTATACAGAGTATTGTATGTTGTCCAGCGTCCATGAGAACATAGGGGTTAGTTCTCGTACTATATTCGGTTTACTTATGACTTCTCTAGTTTTTAGACAAGTGTTTCGTAGAAACACAGGGTCCGAATTTTGAGAAGTTATAGGTATATGAATAAAGTAGAGAACCAGGTATTGCAAGTATCGGGATTCTTCAAGGTGATCGATGATGTAGATACTTGTGTAGGGTATTCAGATTGATAGTAATGATTAAGAGAACATGCTTCTCTTTCAGGTTACTCATAATTGGAAGCATTCCTAAGTTGAGTAACGCTGATCGGCCTCTTTCCATTTAGTTGACATGCACTGGAGACAGCTGCATGATTTGAATCTGGTTCAATTAAATTAGTGCCTCTGTTTCTGTATTGGATATAGAACAGTTCATATCTTAACGATGTTAAGGTACGGGGAGTTGTCCGGCTTATGCTTAAAACCAGACTCTGGATAACTCAAGGCACGTTTCTGTAATGGTTGTTTGTGGGTTGACCCAGGCTATGACTGTTAGTGCATATGCCCTAGAGGCCATTACTGTATCATACTAGTTTGTATATTACTTAATGGATGCTTGGGATATTCACCTTGTATATACAATCTTGCTCAAAATAGTAGTATGCTACTTGGTTTGTTTCTACTTCAATGTGTACATGTGTTTATTTTTGTATATCGCCTATACATATTAGTAGAGCCCTTAGGATCTTTGCTTGATTACTAGCGATGTGATGGCCGTCACACTAGTGGGGCTGGGTAATCTATAAGCACATCCTTATGCAGGTCCCTGGTCGCAGGACTATCGAGACAGGGCATCGATACTCCGGAGTAGACCAGCGCATGCGCTTCTCATCCCAGTGTGGGAGACGGTCTGTCCCACAGCCGTCAGTACGTCGTACTTGAGATAGTATGCGGGTGCTCGTTAGGTTACGGGTACACTGGACAGGACTCGTCGGGAACTGACTAGTTGGTATTATACCTATCGTCAGTTATCAGTTCCCAGGTGACATGAGTACAGCTTAGTCCGCTGACTTGACACTGTCACTTCGCCTCGGGTGTGTTCCCACTGTACTTTGATCACTACCCTACCACGGCTCAAAGGAGTCGTGGAAACAGGTGGTGGTTGGGTGCAGTCCCGAAGCACTTGGAGGCAGTGACGGTTAGACAGGATTCGTCTCTCCCGGTATTGGGGGTTGACATCGCGCTGTGTCTAGGAGAGCCATTACACGAGCAGTCCCTGGCCAGGGCAAACGAGATATACTGTTAGGTTTCCAGTGTTATCTCAGGGTGTTTTGGTCTTCGCTCCGGCACGACTTGTACCGCTATTGGGGGACTGACGTTTACCGCCCCCTAGGCCCGCCATGCGATGTATCAGACGAACAGACCGAACTGTACGGAGAATGTCACACTCAGGCTCAGTAGGAGTTCAGATGGGTTTCGCCTCGTCGGTCTTCTTGTCGGCATTACCTGGGGACCGTTACGCACAGCTGGTGCCGCTTGCGGTCTGTGGTTAAACCCACTGCCAGCGTAGTGTCGAGTCTTTAGAGTCCCACACAGAAAGCTTTTCGCCTTTAGGCAAAAGAGTAGAGGTCGCATGGTATTGCGACAGGTCGCATGGTTTTGCGACAGGGTTCGGTCACATCCGTGCACTTGTGCACGTACAGTGTCCGGACAGTTTACACTAGCGGGCTTTGGTTTAAGCCAGATCTTAGTGTATCTTATGGGATTGGATTTATCCAGTTTGCATTCGTGTTCCTCGGAACGCGGATGCGGGTGTGTATGCACAGTTGACAGGGAGGCACAGACAGCGGATTCTCATTAGGGTTGTTGACAGTTGACCGTTGACTTTTTGACTTTTTGCTCAACCCTAATGAGAATATGATATGCGATTTACTATTATATTAATTAAGTATTATGGTGACTTGGTTGTTGACTTTTGTTGACTTTGTTGACTTGTTGACTTTTGTTGACTTGTTGACTTTGTTGACCGGTTGACTAGGCTTGACTAGTTGACCATCATGATAACCATGGTTATCATTTCATGCCAAAGACTTTTACTTGCTTGTTCATTTGAGTAAAATGAGTGCATGACATGATAAGGTTATGGTTGCTTCAACCATCACATAAGACTTTTATTGATATGATGAGTTATGATTACATTGGATTATGAGAGGGTGAGAGACAAAAGAGAGCCTCATTCTTTCTTGCTTATTCTCTCTCTTGTTCTTGAGCTCTCCTCTTGCTCTCACCCTCAACCTCTTGCTCCCTCTCTTGATCTATGGTTCTCTTGTCTCATGAGTTGAGAATCAAGAACCATAGATAAAATCCCATTCTATTTCCTCTCTACTCATTCTAGTTCACTAGGTTTAGCAAACCAAGTGAACTAGTTTCTTCAAAGAACGAAGAAGGAGCTAAAGGTTGGAGCTTTCAAGTGGATCTATCTTCGGCGTACGGAGACGACGAGAAGGAGCCATCGGACCACCATCGGAGCTTGAAGAGAAGGAGTTCAAGACAAGCTAGGTATAATCTCCATCCGAGTAGCTAACTCTCTTTAGCTAAGTATGCTAGTTTTAGTTTAGTCAAAGATCCCGACTTTGCTTAGTCCATGTTGCCCCTTGCGCTAAAAATTTGATTTTTATACCGTTTCCGCCTCCCCGTAAGAACCGGGGGTCGCAACGTGGACTTACAATGACGAGGGTTGACTTTCTACCATTTGGAAGATCAATAGTGATATTGTTCTTGACTTGCCACAGTTTTAACAAAAATGGATTTTTTCAGAAAACAGTAGTGGGAGTATGGTAGAACTGGAAGTGATTCCAAAACCGCAAACGATTACTGAAGATTTGATAAGAACCTAAAGATTCAATCTGGATTGACATTCCATTGGCCACTCCGCAGATACGGTGGGTAACCTCAGGCACCCGAGAGGTACTCCGGTAGCCTCAAGGACGGTTGCAGGGAGGTTCTTGTTTACCCAGACTTTCCATTGCTGTTGCTCCAGACTGTGAGACCCGGCAGGAGGATAAGTATAGCGTCGTTCTAAACTAGCTTTAGAAGTGTACGTGTATATGACTCTGCCAGAGGGTGGTCGTAGTCAGTGGGAGCAGTGGAAGCATTGGTGGACAAGTGGCTTATGTCTATTTATAGACTAAAGCAGATATAGCGGAGATAGATCATCTATTTCTGATGTGACAGTCATGGGTTTGACTTCATCAGAATAGGGGATGGATCTGTTAAGAGGGTAGTAGGGTGTGATGTCCTGGTATTTGGATGACATACACAGAGTAGGAAGTGAAGTTCCTATACTACGATCGGTTATACTTTGGTTGTCACACAGTGGTTTCTCCACATGGGACTTAGATATAATATCAAGACATTCTGGCTACTGGATCTATGGTTTTAGATCTAGATTTAGGTAGTATTCCAATCTGGGTACTTAGACAGCATTCTAAGAGTATTTAGAATGGACGACTCCTGGCACGGTAGTATACCTGCAGGTGATGGAGTCACCCTCTCTAAAGGTGTCTTACAGACTAAAGGGGAGAGGGATGTACATGATTGGCAAATCACTTGCTTAGGAAATTGAGTCAATCGTGAGATGTCAAGTACCACACCAGATGTTGTTTTTGCAATAGATGCAATAAGTTGATATTGATCCAATACTGGAGAAACAGTCGGAAGCAGTTTTAGAACATAAGTGGATGTTCTAGGGATATGATAACGGCAGCCTCTTTTGGAAGACGGTTATCAATCCAGGCTTCTAAGGTGACATGGATGATAGAGAGGTTGTCAGAGTTATAGTTTTCCTTCTGACGAGGGGCGGTATTATAGACAGGTGGTCCAGGAGGATACTGAGGGAGGCATGGCGCAGGATACAGATTAAGTTCAGTTGACGATACAGTCTAAGAAGTTTGGATTTGGAGTTCATTTATGAGCTAGGTCCCATCAGACATCCAGACACATTCTAAGACAGGTATTGCTCATCTCGGGAGATGGCTTTCTCCGCGAACTTGAGATATAGAGAGACATAGAAAGAAACATCAAAGCGGATCCACTCACTGAGGCTATTCCTCGAACATAATAGTTTCGCATACGGGTTTTGTGAGACTGATTAGTAGAGGAGTTGGGTGTTCGGTATCACACGGGCTGTGAGTATGCGACATCGCAATAATTAGCCTTGAGTGCAAGTGGGAGATTGTTGGAGATAGTGCCCTCAGAGTCAATTATTGGATCGCAGGCACGTGATTGCAATGATTGAGGGAGGACCTATTTCGGTAGGACAGTCTTACTCAAGATGATAGTATGCTATCTGGTTTATCTTTATCATCGTGTACTGCTTTAGGTGACCTTACAGGTCGCTATTACACGTTGATAGAGCCCTTAGGATTCACGCTTGACTGCCAGCAGTATGAGGGCGATCATATACGTGGGAGCTGGTAGTCTATAAGCACATCCTTGAAAGGTCCCTAGTCGTGGGAGTTTCGAGACAGGGCATCGATACTCCAGAGTAGACTAGTGTATACAGTCGAGACCCCGACAAGGGGCGGTGGCCGGTCTCACAAGCCACTGGTGTCAGTTGGTTCACCTAAGATGTATACAGGTGCTCATTGGGTTATGAGTACACTGGACAGGACTCGCCGGGAACATGCTAGTTGGTCTTATACCTGACGTCAGATAGCAGTTCCCTGGTAACATGAGTACAGGTTAGTTCATCGACCTGAGGCTCGTCATTTGTCTCGTGTGAGTTCCCACTGTACTTTGATTACTACCCTACCACGCTCAAAGGAGACGTGCAAACTGGTTTTAGTTGGGTACAGTCCCGAGCCACATGGAGGCAGTGAGTGGATCTTCAGGGGTTCGTCTCTCCCGGTATTGGGGGTGAGGTCGCGCTGTGTCTAGGAGAGCCATTACACGAAGTCCTTGGACAAGGCAGGAGATTTACTGGCAGGTATTCCAGTAGTATCTCAGGGTGTTCTGGGCTACACTCTGACACGACTTGTACCGCTTTTGGGGGTCTGACTTTTACCAACCCCCTAGACCCGCCATGCGATTTTCATAGACGAACGGAGCGGACTGTATGGATATTGTCACTGACAGGCTCAGTAGGGTGTCAGGATGAGTTCGCTCATCGACGTCCCTTTTGGTCAATAGTTGGTGGCCCGTCACGTATGGCTAATACCTCTGACGTGCTAGTGGTTAAATCCACAGCCATAGTATTGACGAGTCTTTAGAGTCCCCCACGTACAGTTATTCAAGTTTCGGGCGAAACGCTGTAGAGGCCGTATGGAGATATGGCAGGGTTCGATCAGATACGTGCGATATTGCTCGGATCATGATTGGACGGATAATACTAGTGGGCTTTGGTTTAAGCCGGATCCTAGTATTGTACAGTGTAGATTTTGTCTCATTGCATTTGTATTTCGGTCAGAATACAAATGCGGGTATATATATACAGTAGCGGGGTTTTCCTGTAATTTATTACTGGATCAGTTTTCTGAAGTTGCCAGTTTGCTTTCCGTTTTGGCCATTTTCCTTTGTATCTTTCCTTGGCCGGAAATTGGTAAAGGAGGGCTTATTTTCAATTATGCAAATTAGCATTGTGGAGGGTGTTCTTTGCATTTTGTTGTGTCATGATGGTTGCTCCATCCCTTGACTTTCTTGACTTCATCATTGCTTGACTTTGGGTTCATGATTGGTTGATGGAGTGTTGGCTTTAGTTTGTGATCATCTTTCATTATGACATTTTTCTCTCTCTTGCATTATGGGTGGCTCTCTCATTTTTGATATACACTCTCCTCTCATTTTCTCTCTAGAATGTGGCCGGCCATTCTTGAGGTGATGGTTGCCCAAAATTTTTGGGTGGGATTTTGTTCTCCTCATGTTTGCAAAATCCCCTAGTTGATCTCCAAAACTCAACAACTCATTCCTCCACTAAAATGGGCAACTTCTAGTAACCCCAAATGAGACAAAGCATTCTACAGATAACCTACAGCATCCTTGGGCACGTCGGATCGCCAACTTCATGCCCGGGTTGCCTCGGTCCAGAGGTGGGAGCCCGTAAAAGAAGCCGGCGACGTGGTGCCCTTCTGGCGAGGAGGTGAAGACCGGAGATTCCGCGAGAGATCGGGATGACGACGAGAAGACCGAAGGACATGGATCGCTCGGTATATCTCTCTACCCGTTCTTTAGTTAGCTAGGATTAGATTAATGGCCCGATCCAGGATTTTTGTGCGCGGTGGTGCCGGTTTAACAGTTAAAGTAAAGTATCGTTTCCGCATTATGGCCTCGATTGATGGCCGGGGCGCCGCCATGCACTTACAGCTATCGTGTACTATAACCCGGATCTGCCATTAAAGCTAAACTAACAAAATACAAATTGGGTAGAAAGGTTATACCGAACGATCCGAGTCCTTCGTTCTTTAACCATCATCCCACGCTCCGTTGCGGCTGCTCCGATCTCGTCGATCTTCGATCTGCTCGTCCAGGTGGAACCACGTCATCGGATCTTTAAACGGGCTCCCGCCTCTGACCCGAGGCAACTCGGTCATCAAGTTTGCTAAAAGAGATGACCAAGATTGATGTAGAGAATGAGTAGAACACTTTGTCTCGCTTCGTCCAAAGCCATGGACGAACGGTTAATGAAGTTGCCTTTTGAGTCGGGTGATGGAATGAAATGAGCTATGAAATTTCCATACACCAAAACTATCATAATCTTCTAACCAAGTGAGAGTAAATTCATCCAGTTTGCAACCAAGAGGGCGCCGGCCATATATAGAGTGGGGGAGGTGAGTGTAGGAGATGGGGGGGTGACCACAACAATTAATGAAGAGAATGAATCACCTAAACACCTAGTATGAACTCATTTAAAGAAACAATAATTCATAACACAAAGTCATCAACTCATAAAGGCTCCAATAATGCACTAAGCCACCTCACCATCCTAGTCACCATCTAGAAGCTTCCACACTCATCTCAAGAAAAGATAAATCCGCATTTAACCGAATGTTAAATACGGCTGATAGAAAACTGGAAACTGGCAACTTCCAAAAGTGATCCCGAAACGAATTTCAGGATAACCCCGTAACTGTATAAATATACCCGCATTTGTATTACGACCGAATACAAATGCAATTAAGACAAAGATATTATATCTACTAAGTATAATACATGGATCCGGCTTAAACCAAAGCCCACCAGTATTATCTGCCCGAAATATGACACGTGCGTAAACGCACGTGCATTTTTCGAACCCTGCCATAAAACCATACGGCCTCTACAACGTTTCGCCCGAACTTTGGAAACTATCTGTGGGGGACTCTAATAACTCTTCAATACCATGGCAGTGGGTTTAACCACAAGCCGTCAGCGGCAATAGCTGTGCGTAACGGCTGCCATTGCACTGACCTCAAGGGAGGCTGATGAGCGAACTCATCCAGAAACCCTACTGAGCCTAACTGTGACAATGTATATACAGTCCGGTCCGTTCGTCTATGAGTATCGCATATTCGGCCTAGGGGGCTAGTAACGTCAGACCCCCAATAGAGGTATAAGTCGTGTCGGAGACAAGCCCTGAACACCCTGAGAAACTTCCGGAGTACCTACCAGTAATTCTCACCTGCCTTGGCCAAGGACTTGGTGTAATGGCTTTCCTAGACACAGCGCGATCTCCACCCCCAATACCGGGAGAGACGAATCCCCTGCCGATCCGCTCACGTGCCTCCATGTGGTTCGGGACCGTACCCAAAAACTACCTGTTTGCATGACTCCTTTGAGCCGTGGTAGGGTAGAAATCAAAGCACAGTGGGAACTCACACGAGAAAAATGACGACCTCAGGACGATGAACTAACCTGTACACATGTCACCAGGGAACTGCTATCTGACGATATGTATAATACCAACTAGCAGGTTCCCGGCGAGTCTGTCCGGTGTACTCATAACCCAATGAGCACCTGTATACATCTTAGGTGATCCAACTGACACCGGTGGCTTATGAGACCGGCCACCTCCCCTCGTCGGGGTCTTGACTGTATACACTAGTCTACTCCGGAGTATCGATGCCCTGTCTCGGTACTCCCACGACTAGGGACCACTATTAAGGATGTGCTTTTGGACTACCCAACTCTCACGTATATGATCGCCCTCATACTGTTGGTAGTCAAGCAAGATCCTAAGGGCTCTATCAACGTGTAACAGGTAATCAGTCACCTGAACATGTACACGACTGATAAAGGCAAACCAGATAGCATACTATCATCTCGAGTAAGACTGTCCTACCGGCATAGGTCCTCCTCAATCATTGCAATCATGTGCCTGCGATCCAATAATTGACTTTGAGGATACTATATCCAACAATCTCCCACTTGCACTTAAGGCTAATTATTGCGATGTTGCATACTCACAGCCCTTGTGATACCGAACACCCAACTCCTCTACTAATCAGTTTCATAAAGCCCGTTCGTAAAACTCTTGTGTTCGAGAAATAGCCTCAGTGAGTGGATCCGCCCTGATGTTTCTTTCTGTCTCTCTTAATCTCAAGTTCGCGGAGAAAGCCATCTCCCGAATCGAGTAATACCTGTCTTAGAATATGTCTGGATATCTGATGGGACCTAGTTCATAAATGAACTCCAAATCCAAACTTCTTAGACTGTATTAACTACTGAACCTAATCAGTGTCAAGCACCATGCCTCCCACAGTATCCTCCTGGACCACAAGTCCATAATACTGTCCCCCGTTAGAGGGAAAACTATAACTCTGACAATCACTCTGTCATCCATGTCACCTTTGAAGCCTGGAATGATAACCATCCCCCGAAGTAGGCTGCCGTCATCAAACCACTAGAACATCCACTTATGTTCTAAAACTGCTTCCTTATGTTTCTCCAGGATTGGATTATTATAAACTTATTGCATCTAGTGCAAATACAACATCAGGTGTGGTACTTGACATCTCACGATTGACTCAATTGCCTAAGCAAGTGATCTGCCAATCATGCACATCCCTCTCCCCTTTAGTCTATAAGACACCTTTAGAGAGGGTGACTCCATCACCTGCAGGTACACCACCATGCCAGGAGTCATCTATTCTAAAAACCATTAGAATACTGTCAAACTACCCACATTGGGAAACTACCCAAATCCAGATCTAAAACCATAGATCTAGAAACCAGAATGTCTGATATTATATCCATATCCTGTCTGGAGAAACAACTATGTGACGACCACAGTACAACCGATCGTAGTATAGGAATTTTACTTCCTACTCTGTGCATGATATACAAATACCAGGATATCACACCCTACTACCTTCTTAACAGATCCATCCCCTATTCTGATGAAGTCAAACCCATGACTGTCACATAAAAATTAGATGATCTATCTCCGCTATAACTGCTCAAGTCTATAAATAGACATAAGCTTCTTGCCCACTATGCTTCCACTGCTCCCACTGACCACAACAACCCTCTGGCAGAATAATATATACGTGCACTTCTAAAGCTAGTTTAGAACGACGCTATACTTAAACTCCTGCCGGGTCTCATAGTCTGGAACAACAGTAGTGTCAAGTCTGGATAGATAAGAACCTCCTTGTCACCATCCTTGAGGCTACCGGAGTATCTCTCGGGTATCTGAGGTTACCTACCATATCTGCGGAGTGGCTATTGGAATGTCAAACCTGATTGAATTTTTAGGTCCTATTAAATTTTCCGTAATCGTTTGTTGTTCTGGATTCACTTCCAGTTCTACCATACTCCCACTACTGTTTTCTGAAAAAATCCATTTTACTAAAACTGTGGCGAGTCAAGAACAATATCACTATTGAACTTCCAGATAGTAGAAAGTCAACCATCGTCATAGCCGGGGCCAACCCATAAACAACCATTACAGAAACGTGCCCTGAGTTATCCACAGTCTAGTTTTAAGCATAAGCCGGACAACTCTCCGTACCTTAACATCGTTAAGATATGAACCATTCTATATCCAATATAGAAACTTTGGCACTTATTTAATTGGAACCAGATTCTAATCATACAGCTGTCTCCAGTGCATATCAACTTTATGGAGAGAGGTTAATCAGCATTACTCAACTTAGGAATCCATCCTATTATGAGTAACCCGAAAGAGAAACAAGTTTCTCAAAACCATTACTATCATCTAAATACCTATCACAAGTATCTACATCTTCGATCTCTTTGAAGAATCCCGATACTTGCGACATCTGGTTCTCTACTTTATTCTTATACCCACAACTTCTCAAAACTTAGACCTTGTATTTCTACGAAACACTTGTCTAAAAACTAGAGAAGTCATAAGTAAACAGAACATAGTACGAGGACCTACACCTTTGTCCTGATGGACACTGGACAACATACAATACTCTGTATAAGTCCGCTGAGTTTCAATAACTCAAAACCTGTGCGTCGTAGGTTGAAAACTGTACCTAGGCGATTTCCTCAAATATCACAAATTACAACGAATTCCGATATAATGAGGATGATCACCTAATTCCTAATAACTTCCTCCCACTCATCATCTGTAAAACCATACAGATGTGAGAATGAAACCTTGTAAATACATACCCTGGAGTAAGTATCTAATCGGGAAAACGGTTTTCCATTAACAATGCACTGAAACATGAAAATGTTTCATTGGGGTATCCTGGTATTCATAGTAATGCCTCTTCCATAATCCAATTCATGACTTTAACCGTATATTTCTTTGCCATCTCTCCAAATCCCTTTATTTGTCTTTAGTCGTTACCTTCTGTACACCATCGTTAGGCTAAATGGTTTTCTTCCTTCCGTACCGTTCGGCACCAGCCTATGGTTTGGAAGAAGACTATCCAGTAAGCATAATAGGTGTACCCTCCTTAACCTAGGAGTACTCACATCTTGAGAGAAGGTGATGATAAAAAGACAACTGAATAATACCTTATTCTTTTAAAGGTAAAATAGGAGTGGTGACGAAGTACGCGGTTTGGTCGTGAATGATAACAGTCGTAATTTACTTTGCCCTCTTTCTAATCCCTTTATTTTTGTCTTTACATATTACCTTCTGTACACCCTACTTAGGCTAATTGGTTTTCTTCATTCCCTACCTTTCGGAACCTGCCTATGGTTTGGAAGAAGACTGTCCAATAAGCGTAATAGGTGTACTCTCCTAAACTAAGGAGCCCTCGCAACCTGAGAGAAGGTGATAATAAAAGACAACTGAATAAACTAATTCTATTTCTCCTGAACCTGGATCCATCCTGGAAGAAGTCCCTTCGAGTTCGTATATAACCATACGATGGATCTATCCAATGGAAGTAGATGTCTGTAGTAATACGGGTGTTATGAGTGGTAGGGTAGAAATCAAAGCACAGTGGGAACTCACACGAGACAAATAACGACCTCAGGTCGATGAACTAACCTGTACACATGTCACCAGGGAACTGCTATCTGACGATATGTATAATACCAACTAGCAGGTTCTCGGTGAGTCCTGTCCAATGTACTCATAACCCAATGAGCACCTGTATACATCTTAGGTGATCCAACTGACACCAGTGGCTTGTGAGACCGGCCACCGCCCCTCATCGGGGTCTCGACTGTATACACTAGTCTACTCCGGAGTAACGATGCCCTGTCTCGGTACTCCCACGACTAGGGACCACTATTAAGGATGTGCTTATGGACTACCCAACTCTCACGTATATGATTGCCCTCATACTGTTGGTAGTCAAGCAAGATCCTAAGGGCTCTATCAACATGTAACATGTAATCAGTCATCTGAACATGTACACGATTAATAAAGGTAAACAAGATAGCATACTATCTTCTCGAGTAAGACTGTCCTACCGGCATAGGTCATCCTCAATCATTGCAATCACGTGCCTGCGATCCAATAATTGACTTTGAGGGCACTATATCCAACAGCTGGATCATAGGTACTGTGGTACGTTTTGGGTACTTTAATTTCGCTTAAGTGTTGAGCTTATTGGTAGTTGTGGGGATTTGTTGATTCAATCGAAACATTTAACATCGTCTAGTATATTGTGATACAATACTTGGAATTAACAACATATGAATTTTATAAGTCTTGCAATTTAGTCTCATTTGATCGATTGCCACGGGATTTTGATATGATCAAAAGTCCATTGCAATCACTTTATGTGTTCGGATACTCGTCGTGTAACATTATTAGATAGCCACGCCCTATAGCCCCGACAAAGTGACTGTATGAGAACTCCGCTGCCAAAAAGCATCTGTCCGGGTGCTCGCGGCCGCGGTGTTCCGCCTAAGTGCACTTCGTCGACGATATTGGGGGGTGCGGCCCTCTACTAAAGTTTCCGACGATTATTCGATCGGGATGTCGGGAATCTTGTTGAATTGCCCTACTGATTATTGGAAAGTGTTTTCAATATCGAGATTAAATGCGAGGTTTATAATTGTTAGGCATGCGATGTCTAAGGAATTCATTTGTTAGGCATGAAATCCGCAATATGAGATATTACAGGTTTTATGATGTCTAAGGTTGTTGCGGATTCCAACTGTTGTAGTTTTCATATTCTTTTCTGCGACCGTAAGTGTAATATGTGGAGTATCGCCGGTTTTGTTGCTATACGTCAACGACAATTGGGATACGCATATTTACTTACGTTGAAGACATGTGATGTTATGTGTTGCTGGATATGTTATATTGGATTGTCGTGTTTGAATAGCCAGGGTTTTTATTTGAGATGAGTGTTTTTCATTTTCATTCATGTAAAAACTTGTATGTAATATTCTTTTATTTGGGGAACTTCCGGGTTGAGGAAGATGTCACTGTTGATGTATATTATTTACTTTTCCGCATTAGGATAGACCCAAGGAGGAGAGCAAAAGTAACCGGGTTCCAGGGTCCAGTGGGAGACCATCTCGAGGAGTCGAGTCCGTGTCTCCTAACTCTAGAATTGGTAGGGTTGCTTGCCGCTCTCGTAGGGGTCTAGGTGTTAGAGATAGTTCCCTCAAAGTCAATTATTGGATCACAGGCACGTGATTGCAATGATTGTGGGAGGACCTATACCGGTTGGACAGTCTTACTCAAGATGATAGTATGCTATCTGGTTTATCTTTATCATCGTGTACTGCTTTAGGTGACCTTACAGGTCACTATTGCGCGTTGATAGAGCCCTTAGGATTCTTCCTTGACGGCCAGCAGTATGATGGCGATCATATACGTGGGAGCTGGGGTCTATAAGCACATCCTTAAAAGGTCCCTAGTCGTGGAAGTCTCGAGACAGGGCATCGATACTCCAGAGTAGACTAGTGTATACAGTCGAGACCCCGACGAGGGGCGGTGGCCGGTCTCACAAGCCACTAGGTGTCAGTTGGTTCACCTAAGATGTATACAGGTGCTCATTGGGTTATGAGTACACCGGACAGGACTCGCCGGGAACATGCTAGTTGGTCTTATACCTGACGTCAGATAGCAGTTCCCTGTTGACATGTGTACAGGTTAGTTCATCGACCTGAGATAGTTATTTGTCTCGTATGAGTTCCCACTGTACTTTAATTACTACCCTACCACGGCTCAAAGGAGTCGTGCAAACATGTTTTAGTTAGGTACAGTCCCGAGCCATATGGAGGCAGTGAGCGGATCTGCAGGGGTTTGTCTCTCCCGGTATTGGGGGTGAGGTTGCTCTGTGTCTAGGAGAGCCATTACACAAAGCCCTCGGCCGAGGCAGGAGATTTACTGATAGGCATTCCAGTAGTATCTCGGGGTGTTCTGGGCTACACTCCGACACGACTTGTACCGCTTTTGGGGGTCTGACTTTTACCAACCCCCTAGGCCCGCCATGCGATACTCATAGACGAACGGACCGGACTGTATGGATATTGTCACTGACAGGCTCAGTAGGGTGTCAGGATGAGTTCGCTCATCGACGTCCCTTTTGGTAAATACCTGGTAGCCCGTTACGTATGGCTAATACCTCTGACGTGCTAGTGGTTAAATCCACAGCCAATGTATTGACGAGTCTTTAGAGTCCCCCACAGACCGTTTTGTCAAGTTTCGGGCGAAACGCTGTAGAGGCCGTATGGAGATATGGCAGGGTTCGAACAGATACGTGTGGTATTGCATGGATCATGATCGGACGGATAATACTAGCGGGCTTTGGTTTAAGCCGGATCCTAGTATTGTACAGTGTAGATTTTGTCTCATTGCAATTGTATTTGGTCGTATTACAAATGCATGTATGTATATACAGCAGCGTGGTTTTCCTGTAATTTATTACGGGATCAGTTTTTTGAAGTTGCCAGTTTGCAATCCATTTCGGCCATTTTCCTTTGTATCTTTCCTTGGCTGAAAAATGGTGGAGGAGGGCTTATTTGCATGCATGCAAATTTGATTTGTGGAGGGTGTTATTTTCATGTTGTAGTGTCATGATGGTTCCACCATGCATTGACTTCTTGCTTCATGACTGGGCATCCTCATGGCTTGACTTTTGTGATGACTTGGGTTTGATGATGGGTTTAAGAGTGTGAGACTTGATTGTGATCATGGTTTATCATCATCACCCTTTTCTCTCTCTTTGATGTTTGATGGCCTCCCTCCCCCCCTTGGTTTTCTCCTCTCTCATTCATTCATCATAGAATGGGCCGGCCACATTGGTTGGGAGGGCTATCCAAATTTGGTGTGGGGATTTTTGTTCTATTCGTGCTTGCAAAAATCCCCAAGTTCATATCAAAAAGCTTTCATATCATTCCTCCACCAAAACCATGGCAACTTCAACCCCAATAGAGACAAAGAGCACTACACTATTCTACAATAATTCTTGGACACGTCGACTCGCCAACTTCATGCCCGAGTTGCCTCGGTACAGAGGTGGGAGCCTGTAAAAGAACCCGGCGATGTGGTGCCCTTCCGACGAGGAGATGAAGACCGGAGATTCCGCGGGGAGATCGGGACGACGACGAGAAGACCGAAGGACACAGATCGCTCGGTATATCTCTCTACCCCTTCTCTTCTTTTAGCTAGCAGTAGGTTAATGGCCCGATACGGATTTTTGTGCGCGGTGGTGCTGGTTTACAAGTTTTGTAAAATTTCGTTTCCGCATTTCGGCGTCGGATTGACGGCCGGGGCGCCGCCGTGCACCACCATGGTATCAGAGCCACGCCATTAACCTAGTCTAGCTTGCCCTAACATGTTTACAAGTTCGATCGATCGGATTTTCCAAAAACCGCGTTTTTCATACATCAGTTTTTTGTCGATTTATTTTTGGCTCGAAAATTTTTTCAGTACATTGCAGAAACACGTGCAGGGAATTATAAGCATACTGTGAAAATTTGGTCGCGTGACGTCGTTGTTCCACCGCGGAACCGCGGCTAAACACACGCATTGGCCGCGGTTCCGCCGCTATCTTGACAGTTCATGGCATCAAATTTTTACAGTGGGCTTCTGGTTTGAAAATGGGGTTTCTGGAATATTATTTTTGGGCCCAGATTTTCTTTGAGTGCTACAATTGTGCTTAGGGCCTACTTGGGAAAATTTAGTCGATCGAAAATTTTAAACATGTTAGTTCACAGTATTTACATCATATCTGCGACCGTGAATGTCACTTGATCGGTAAATCCGGTCTAACTGCTATAGCCCTTTTAGACGGATTTGCGAACGTGACATTCACGTTGATGTTCTGTGTTGTGCTGTGATTTTGCGGATTGGTCGTGGAGGGTAGCCTGGATGCAATGTTAGTACAGTTTGGTTTATTATGTACATTTGATATTGTCGGGCGAGCGTCCGACATGTGGACTGCCGTCACTGCCTGTTTGTATATTATTCTTTTGGGGCACGACCGGGCTGAGGTCGATACACCCGTTGTATGTATATTTTACTTTCTGTACTAGGATTATCCCAAGGTAGGATGCACGGATAGCCGGGTTCTAGAGGGCAACGGGCCCGCATCTCATGGCATTGAGACGGAGGGGGCTTCAGTCTAGAATTGGCGGGCTATTCGCCGCACTCGTAGGGGGTACAGGTTGACCCAGGAAGGGTGCCCAAGTTATCGGATTCCGTGAAGTGCTGGGTGATCCATTCACGTTGCTGAAGGGGGCTGCCTCGCTTCAGGTTTTGGCGGGTAACTTGCCGCGCCCGTAAGGGTCTAGGATATCATTGCACAGGCTATCCACACGAACAGGGGAACGTCGGGTTTCAGTAGCGGCTCTATGAAACCCGGGGATCCCAGATATCTGTATTGTTCTGTGATGCTTATTACATTTCTGTGACGTTGCATTTTATCATGCCTTGAGCAAATATTATATATTGATATATATACTAGTAGATGTTGTATATGTTTTGCATCCGCGCCAGTCCAGTCCCCGCTCTGTCGTTAGTTAAGTAACCTAAAGGGTAATGACGGGACCCAGTGGCGAATGCGGATGGCATATACGTACATCATTATTTTCGTTCTTTATTGGTGTGATCAATTGATGGGACTGCATTGATTCTGATCAATGCAATCTAAACAAACCTATTCTGATGTTTTTGGAACAATTTTTCAAAAAGCTGTTATTGCAAGGACGTTCACTTTTGTTTTGCACAGTGGTATTCGGTTATGAATATCCAGGACCTCAGTCGACGAGGCAAGGGCTGAGATCCCTTCACCGAGAGTGACTCCTTGGACAGAAGTTTGCGTCAAGGCAATAACTTCACTATAGCCGATCCCTTTTGCTTTGCATCGTGGTATTCAGTTGGAATATACTGCACCTCATTCTACGGGAAAAGAGCCGAGATCCCTTCACCGGGAGTGACCTCTTTAGCAAAGGTTTTCGTCACTATATTTTTATAAAAAGCTATGCAGTTCCTTCAACGATATCAAGTTCATTACGTTAAAGGTTATTCGCCAAAAACTAGACGTAGCCCTCCGTCATTTCTTACGGGTATTATTTAGTATTTGTGCTGCGTTTGTTGACTCCGTCAAGGCGTAGTGTGCGGTAGCTAAGTGGTGCTTGTTTGTAGCATGGATATAGGATTGGTTAGGACAGTCGTGCGGCCTTGTTGACTCCGTCAAGGCACGTACGGGTGGGTTTAATACAATCCAGAAAATGACGGGTTGAACTTGACTAGGACTCTTTGATTTGTTGACTCCGTCAAAGGTCACTTGGGTCCTACAGGTAAAAACACACATCGGGAGTTTCTAAAGAAACTGAAACTTGCCAGATATGCGCATACCTTCTGAAGTGTAATAACGTGAGTGGATTCCATCACGTTATCATGCGATGATAGTTGGATCCCGATTCCTACTGATGAGTTGTTTTACTCCTCGGGTGTTCCCGACTAATTCTTCTTTCAGGTTTAGAGGAGAATTTGAGGATACAGTGGGAGGTTTCCTGATTAGATAAATTGGTAACCATTCTGATCTAGGTTAGAGTGCACGCTGAGTGTTTCTTTTCTCTCTCTCTCTCTCTCTCTGTGGCAGCGACCATGACACGACCCTTGATTATGCCTCAGTGACCAAGATTAACCAAACCTTCTTAAACACTGACTTTTGGATTGTCAGAGTTGCATACCTCATTGCCACTCCTACTTTTACCCTTTTCTCCAGGACACCCCGTATTATTACGAACGTCCACTTCCATTGGATAAAACCATCGTATGGTTATATACGAACTCGAAAGAATTTATTCGAGAATGGTTTCCGGTTCCGGAGAAAACGAATAGGACTATTCAATTGTCTTTTCCTTTTACCTTCTCTCAGCTTGCGAGTACTCCTTGGTTTAGGAGATAGTACACCTATTACGCAAATTGGATAGTCTTCTTCCAAACCTTAGGCTGGTGCCGAACGGTGGGGAATGAAGAAAACCAATTAGCATAACGATGGTGTACAAAAGGTATTAAGTAAAGACATATCAAGGGATTAGTAAGAGGGCAAAGTAAATTGCGACTGCTATTCACGACCGAACCAAGTATTTCATCGCCACTCCCGCATCACCTTTGAATTTCTCCAGAACACTCCGTATCACTACGAAGATCTACAGTTTATTGGATACTCCATCGTATGGTTATATACGAACTCGAAATGAACTTGTTCCAGTTCGGGGATGGATTCTGGTTCAGGAGAAATAGGAATAAGGTTTATTCAGGTGTCTTTTATCTTCACCTTCTCTCGCGTTGCGAGTGCTCCTAGGATTAGGACAGTACACCCATTACGTTTATTTGATAGTCTTCTTCCAAACCATAGGCTGGTGCCGAAGGGTAGGGAAGGAAGAAAACCATTTAGCCTAAGAGGGTGTACAGAAGGTAATGACTAAAGACATATGAAGGGATGTGGAGAGATGGCATAGAAATATACGGTTACAGTTGTGAATCTGGATAATGGAAGAGCTATTACTAGGAATACCCGGATACCCCTACGAAACATGTCAATGTTTCAGTTTCACTGTGTACTGTTAAAGGAAAACTGATTTCCCAATTAGACACATGCTCCAGGGTATGTGTTTACCAGGTTTGATTCTCACATCTGTATGGTTTTACAGATGATGAGTGGGAGTAAGTCATTGGGAATTAGGTGATCATCCTCATTATAACGGAATTCTTTGTAATTGGTGATATTTGAGGAAATCGCCTGGGTTGTTTGCCGGACGGCAAATATTTTGTTTTGAATATCCGTTGTTATGCACCAATTTCAAATTGATATATCTGTACGTTTATTTTTATAGAGTGAGATATACCATCTTGAAATTATGTCCGTGACATTTACCTATATCAGTGGATGGTTAGTAAAGGAGCATTAAACAGCGGTGTAATTCTTCATAACCATAGTACAGTTTTCAACCTACGACGCACAGGGTTTGAGTTATTCAACTCAAGGGACTTTACAGAGTATTGTATGTTGTCCAGTGTCCATGAGGACAGAGGGTTGGTCCTCGTACTATATTCTGTTTACTTATGACTTCTCTAGTTCTTAGACAAGTGTTTCGTAGAAACACAAGGTCTGAGTTTTGAGAAGTTATAGGTATAAGAGTAAAGTAGAGAACCAGATGTTGCAAGTATCGGGATTCTTTAAGGTGATCGAAGATGTAGATACTTGTGTATGGTATTCAGTTAATAGTAATGATTAAGAGAACATTCTTCTCTTTCAGGTTACTCATAATTGGAAGTACTCCTAAGTTGAGTAATGTTGATCGGCCTCTCTCCATTTAGTTGACATACACAGGAGACAGCTGCATGATTTGAGTCTGGTTCAATTAAATCAGTGCCTCTGTTTCTGTACTGGATATAGAACAGTTCGTATCTTGACGTTGTTAAGGTACAGGGAGTTGTCCAGCTTATGCTTAAAACCAGACTCTGGACAACTCAAGGCACATTTCTGTAATGGCTGTTTGTGGGTTGACCCAGGCTATGACGAGGGTTGACTTTTTACCATCTGGAAGATCAATAGTGATATTGTTCTAGACTCGCCACAGTTTTAATAAAATGGATTTTTTCAGAAAACAGTAGTGGGAGTATGGTAGAACTGGAAGTGATTCCAGAACCGCAAACGATTACTGAAAATTTGATAAGAACCTAAAGATTCGATCTAGTTTGACATTCCATTGGCCACTCCACAGATAAGGTGGGTAACCTCTGGCACCCGAGAGGTACTCCGGTAGCCTCAAGGACGGTGGCAGGGAGGATCTTGTTTACCCAGACTTGCCATTGCTGTTGTTCCAGGCTGCGAGGCCCGGCAGGAAGATGAGTATAGCGTCGTTCTAAACTAGATTTAGAAGTGTACATGTATATGACTCTGCCAGAGGGTTGTCGTAGTCAGTGGGAGCAGCGGAAGCATTGGTGGACAAGTGGCTTATGTCTATTTATAGACTAAAGCAGATGTAGCGGAGGTAGATCATCAATTTCTGATATGACAGTCATAGGTTTGACTTAATCAGAATAGGGGATGGATTTGTTAAGAAGGTAGTAGGGTGTGATGTCCTGGTATTTGGATGACATACACAAAGTAGGAAGTGAAATTCATATACTACGATCGGTTATACTTTGGTTGTCACACAGTGGTTTCTCCACAAAGGACATGGATATTATATCAGACATTCTGGTTACTAGATCTATGGTTTTAGATCTTGATTTGAGTGGTTTCCCAATCTGGGTACTTAGACAGCATTCTAAAGATGTTTTAGAATGGACGACTCCTGGCACGGTAGTATACCTACAGGTGATGGAGTCACCCTCTCTAAAGGTGTCTTACAGACTAAAGGGGGGAGAGATGTGCATGATTGGCAGATCACTTGCTTGGGCAATTGAGTCAATCATGAGATGTCAAGTACCATACCAAATGTTGTTTTTACAGTACATGCAATAAGTTGATAATAATCCAATCCTGGAAAACCAATCGGAAGCAGTTTTAGAACATAAGTGGATGTTCTAGCGATATGATAACGACAGCCTCATTCGGGGGACAGTTATCATTCCAGGCTTCCAAGTTGACCTGGATGACAGAGTGGCTGTCAGAGTTATAGTTTTTCCTCTGACGAGGGGCAGTATTTTGGACAGGTGGTCCAGACGGATACTGAGGGAGGCATGGCGCAGGATACTGATTAAGTTCAGTTGACGATACAGTCTAAGAAATTTGGATTTGTAGTTCATTTATGAACTAGGTCCCATCAGACATCCAGACATATTCTAAGACAGGCATTGCTCATTTCGGGAGATGGGTTTCTCCGCGAACTTGAGATAAAGAGAGACATGGAAAGAAACATTAGGGCGGATCCACTCACTGAGGCTATTCCTAGAACGCAATAGTTTCGCAAACGAGCTTTGTGAGACTGACTAGTAGAGGAGTTGGGTGTTCGGTATCACACGGGCTGTGAGTATGCGATATCGGAATAATTAGACTTGAGTGCAAGTGGGAGATTGTTGGAGATAGTGCCCTCAGAGTCAATTATTGGATCACAGGCACGTGATTGCAATGATTGAGGGAGGACCTATACCGGTAGGACAGTCTTACTCAAGATGATGGTATGCTATCTGGTTTATCTTTATCATCGTGTACTGCTTTCGATGACCTTACAGGTCACTATTGCGCGTTGATAGAGCCCTTAGGATTCTTGGTTGACGGCCAGCAGTATGATGGCGAACATATACGTGGGAGCTGGGGTCTATAAGCACATCCTTAAAAGGTCCCTAGTCGTGGGAGTCTCGAGACAGGGCATCGATACTCCAGAGTAGACTAGTGCATACAGTCGAGACCCCAACGAGGGGCGGTGGCTGGTCTCATAAGCCACTAGGTGTCAGTTGGTTCACCTAAGATGTATACAGGTGCTCATTGGGTTATGAGTACACCGGACAGGACTCGCCGGGAACATGCTAGTTGATCTTATACCTGACGTCAGATAGCAGTTCCCTGGTGACATGTGTACAGGTTAGTTCATCGACCTGAGATCCTCATTTGTCTCGTGTGAGTTCCCACTGTACTTTGATTACTACCCTACCACGGCTCAAAGGAGTCGTGCAAACAGGTTTTAGTTGGGTACAGTCCCGAGCCACATGGAGGCAGTGAGCGGATCTGCAGGGGTTCGTCTATCCCGGTATTGGGGGTGAGGTCGCGCTGTGTCTAGGAGAGCCATTACACAAAGCCCTCGGCCGTGGCAGGAGATTTACTGATAGGCATTCCAGTTGTATCTCAGGGTGTTCTGGGCTACACTCTGACACGACTTGTACCGCTTTTGGGGGTCTGACTTTTACCAACCCCCTAGGCCCGCCATGCGATACTCATAGACGAACGGACCGGACTGTACGGATATTGTCACTGACAGGGTCAGTAGGGTGTCAGGATAAGTTCGCTCATCGACGTCCCTTTTGGTCAATACCTGGTAGCCCGTTACGTATGGCTAATATTTCTGACGTGCTAGTGGTTAAATCCACAGCCAAAGTATTGACGAGTCTTTAGAGTCCCCCACAGACCGTTTTCTCAAGTTTCGGTCGAAACGCTGTAGAGGCCGTATGGAGATATGACAGGGTTCGATCAGATACGTGCGATATTGCACGGATCATGATCGGACGGATAATACTAGCGGGCTTTTATTTAAGCCGGATCCTAGTATTGTACAGTGTAGATTTTGTCTCATTGCATTTGTATTCGGTCGCAATACAAATGCAGGTATGTAAATATACAGTAGCGGGGTTTTCCTGTAATTTATTACGGGATCAGTTTTCTGAAGTTGCCAGTTTGCATTCCGTTTCGGCCATTTTCCTTTGTATCTTTCCTTGGCTGAAAAATGGTGGAGGAGGGCTTATTTGCAAGCATGCAAATTTGATTTGTGGAGGGTGTTATTTGCATGTTGTAGTGTCATGATGGTTCCACCATGCATTGACTTCTTGCTTCATGATTGGGCATCATCATGGCTTGACTTTTGTGATGACTTGGGTTTGATGATGGGTTTATGAGTGTGAGATTTGATTATGATCATGGTTTATCATCATCACCCTTTTCTCTCTGTTTGATGTTTGATGGCCTCCATCCCCCCTTGGTTTTCTCCGCTCTCTTTCATTGATCATAGAAGGGGTCGGCCACATTAGTTGGGGGGCTGTGCAAATTTAGTGTGGGGATTTTTGTTCTCTTCATGCTTGCAAAAATCCCTAAGTTTATATCAAAAAGCTTTCATATCATTCCTCCACCAAAACCATGGCAACTTCAACCCCAATAGAGCCAAAGAGATTGTTGGAGATAGTGCCCTCAGAGTCAATTATTAGGTCACAGGTACGTGATTGTAATGATTGAGGGAGGACCTATCCCGGTAGGACAGTCTTACTCGAGATGATAGTATGCTATCTGGTTTACCTTTATCATCGTGTACTGCTTTAGGTGACCTGACAGGTCGCTATTGCACGTTGATAGAGCCCCTAGGATTCTTGCTTGACCACCAGCAGTATGAGGGCGATCATATAAGTGGGAGCTGGGGGTCTACAAGCATATCCTTAAAAGGTCCCTAGTCGTGGGAGTTTCGAGACCGGGCATCGATACTCCATTAGTAGACTAGTGTATACAGTCGAGACCCCGACGAGGGGCGGTGGCCGGTCTCACAAGCCACTGGTGTCAGTTGGATCACCTAAGATGTATACAGGTGCTCATTGGGTTATGAGTACACCGGACAGGACTCGCCGGGAACATGCTAGTTGGTCATATACCAGACGTCAGATGGCAGTTCCCTGGTGACATGTGTGCAGGTTAGTTCATCGACCTGGGGATCGTCATTTGTCTCGTGTGAGTTCCCACTGTACTTTGATTACTACCCTACCACGGCTCAAAGGAGTCGTGCAAACAGGTTTTAGTTGGGTACAGTCCCGAGCCACATGGAGGCAGTGAGCGTATCTTCAGGGGTTCGTCTCTCCCGGTATTGGGGGTGAGGTCGTGCTGTGTCTAGGAGAGCCATTACACAAAGTCCTTGGCCAAGGCAAGGAGATTTACTGGTAGGTATTCCAGTAGTATCTCAGGGTGTTCTGGGCTACACTCCGACACGACTTGTACCGCTTTTGGGGGTCTGACTTTTACCAACCCCCTAGGCCCGCCATGCGATGCTCATAGACGAACGGACCGGACTGCACGGATATTGTCACTGACAGGCTCAGTAGGGTGTCAGGATGAGTTTACTCATCGACGTCCCTTTTTGGTCAATAGCTGGTGGCCCGTCACGTATTGGCTTATACCTCTGACGTGCTAGTGGTTAAATCCACAGCCATAGTATTGACGAGTCTTTAGAGTCCACCACACTTACAGTTACTCAAGTTTCGGGCGAAACGCTGTAGAGGCCGTATGGAGATATGGCAGGGTCCGATCAGATACGTGCGGTATTGCACGGATCAGGATCGGACGGTTTGTACTAGTAGCCGTATAGGTATATGGCAGGGTTCGATCAGATACGTGCGGTATTGCACGGATCAGGATCGAACGGATAATACTAGCCGGCTTTGGTTTAAGCCGGTCCTAGTTTAGTACAGTGTAGATTTTGTCTCTTTGCATTTGTATCCGGACGGAATACAGATGCGGGTGTGTATGCACAGTATCGGGGTTTTCCTGTAATTTATTACGGGACCAGTTTTCTGGAGTTGCCAGTTTGCATTCCGTTCCGGCCGGTTTTCCTTTGTTCTTTCCCGGCCGGACTTTTCCGATGGAGGGTGTTATTTGCAATTGTGCAAATAACATTTGTGGAGGGGGTTTCTTGTAAAAGATTGATTATGATAGCTTTCATTTCTTTTCCACCATGCTTTTACTTTATGAGATTTGATTGTGATAAAGTGAGGGTATGGGTTCAATAGTATGAAGCATGGTGTATGTTTCTTTGTCTCTTGATGTGGTCACCCTTTCTACATCTCCTACACTCACCTCCCTTCTTGCTTGATATTGATTTTCCTCCACCATTATTCTCACTTGATGCATAAGTTCTTACCATGGTTGAGTGAGAAGAGAAGAAGAGAAGGAGAGAGCTTCATCTTTGAGAGTGTTTATCATTCTTGATCTCTTTTCATGCCAAGAAAAATGCAAGCACCATTTTTCTTCTTGATTCCTCCATCATCTACAAATGGCAACAAACCCCAAAGCGAGACATCCACTCTACACTACACTTCCTACAGCAAATCTTGGACGCGTCGATTCGCCAACTTCGCGCCCGAGTTGCCTCGGTATTGAGGTGGGAGCCCGTAAAAGCTACAGGCGATGTGGTGCCCTCTCCGACGAGGAGGAGACGGACGGAGATCCCGCGAGGAGATCGGAGTGGAGATGAAGACCGGAGGACTCGGATCAGTCGGTATACATCTCTTCCCTTTCTTGTTTGTCGCTAGACTTGTTAATGGTTACGATCCGGAGTTTAGTGCGCGGTGGTGTCGGTTTGCAAAGTCCGCAAAATTTAAGTTTATCACCGTTTCCGCATTCCGGTGTCGGATTGACGGCCGGGGCGCCGCCGTACACTTACAGTGGTATCAGAGACTCGCCATTAACTTAGTCTAGCTTTGTGTAATGTGTTTGCATTTCCGATCGATCAAAAAGTCCAAAAACCCGTATTTTTTGCACATCAGTTTCTGTCGAATTTTTTTTGAGTCCAAAAATTTTTCAGGTTGTCTCAGAGTGATGTGCAGGGAATTTTAAGGTCACTGTAAAAATTTTGTACAACGACCTCTCCATACCGCCGCGGAAGGGCGGCCAAACCCCTGCTTTGGCCGCTCTTCCGCCGCGTATTTAACTGTTCACCCCCCCAAATTTTTGCAGTGTGTTCCTGAGTGATAAATGTGGTTTTTGGAATATTAAAATTGGGCCCAGGTTTTCTGTGGTTGCTACAGTTTTGTTTGGGGGCCCACTTGTTAATGTTTGATCAATCGGAAAATTTTAAACACATTTTTCACAGTATTTACATTATATCTGCGACCGTGAATGTCACTCGATCGGTAAATCCGGTCTAACTGCTATAGCCCGGTTAGACGGATTTGCGAACGTGATTTTCACGTTGATGTTCTATGTATTTGCTGTGTTGTTGCGGATCGGTCGTGGGGGATAGCCTGGATGCAATGCTAGTACAGTGTTGTCGTATTATGTACATTTGATATTGCGGGGCGAGCGTCCGACATGTGGACTGCCGTCACTGCCAGTTTGTATTATTATTTTGGGGCACGACCTGGTTGCGGTCGATGTACCTGTTGTATGTATATTTTACTTTCTGTACTAGGATTGCCCCGCGGAGGGGTGCACGGATAGCCGGGTTCTAGAAGGCAACAAGCCCGCATCTCATGGCATTGGGACGGAGGGGGCTTCACTCCAGGATTGACGGGCTATTCGCCGCACTCGTAGGGGGTACAGGTTGACCCAGGAGGGGTGCCCAAGTTACCGGATTCCGTGAAGTGCTGGGTGGTCCATTCACGGTGCTGAAGGGGGCTGCCTCGCTTCAGGTTTTGGCGGGTGACTTGCCGTGCCCGTAGGGGTCTAGGATTACATTGCACAGGCTATCCACACGACCAAGGGAACGTCGGGTTTCAACGGCTCTGTGAAACCCGGGGATCCCAGATATCTGTATTGTTTCTGTGATGCTGTTCATTCTCTGTGATGTTGCATTTTATTCACGCCTTGAGCGAATATAATATATTGGTATATATATTAGTAGATGTTGTATATGTTTTACATCCGCACTAGTCCAGTCCCCGCTCTGTCGTTAGTTAGCTAACCTAACGGGTAATGACGGGACCCAGTGGCGAATGCGGATGGCATATACGTACGTCAGTATATTTTCGTTCTTTGTGGTGTGATCAATTGATGGGACTGCATTGATTCGGATCAATGCAAGTTAAAAACAAACCTAATCTGATGTTGTTGGAACACTTTTCAAAAAGCTGTTATTGCAAGGACGTTTACTTTTGTTTTGCATCGTGGTATTCATTTGGAATATCCTGCTCCTCAGTCGACGAGGCAAGGGCCGAGATCCCTTCACCGGGAGTGACCCCTTGGATAAAAAGTTTGCGTCAGGGCATTGACTTCATTATAGCCGATTACTTTTGTTTTGCATCGCGGTATTCATTTGGAATATCCTGCACCCCATTCTACGGGGAAAGAGCCGAGATCCCTTCACCGGGAGTGACCTCTTTAGCGAAGGTTTTCGTCACTATATTTTTAAAAAAAAGCTATCCGTTCCTTCAACGATATCAAGTTCATTACGTTAAAGGTTTTCGCCAGAAACCATTCGTAGCCCTCCGTCGTTTCAGACGGGTAGCACGTAGTATTCATGCTATGTTTGTTGACCTTCGTCAAGGCATAGTGTATGGTAGCTGCTTGTTACCTTTCTGCTGCATAGATAGATGCGTTGGTTTGGGACAGTCGTACAGCCTTGTTGACCTTCGTCAAGGGCTTGTACGGGTGGATTCAAATTAACCTGGATAATGACGGGTAGAACTTGACATGTGACTTATGATTTGTTGACCTTCGCCAAGGTCATAAGAGCATGGGGCAGAAATCACATCGGGAGTTTCAAAAGAACTGAAACTTGCCAGATATGCGCATACCTCCTGGAGTGTGACACCGTGAGCGGATTCCGTCACGTTGTCATGCGATGATAGTTGGATCCCGATTCCCACTGATGAGTTGGTTTACTCCTCGGGTGACCCCGACTAATTCTTCTTTCAGGTTTGGAGGAGAATTTGAGGTACAGTGGGAGGTTTCCTGATTAGAAAAAGTGATAACCATTCTGATCTAGGATAGAGTGCACGCTGAGTGTTTCTTTTCTCTCTCTCTCTGGCAGCGACCATTGACCCGACCCTAAGACTTTGACTCAGTGACCAAGTTGACCGAACCTTCTTAACACCGGCTTTTGGATTGTCAGAGTTGCAAACCTCATTGCCACTCCTACTTTTACCCTTTTCTCCAGGACACCCCGTTTTACTACGAACGTCCACTTCCATTGGACAAAACCATCGTATGGTTAGATACGAACTCGAAAGAATTTATTCGAGGATGGTTTCCGGTTCTGGAGAAAACGGATAGGATTATTCAGTTGTCTTTTCCTTTTACCCTCTCTCAGGTTACGAGTACTCCTTGGTTTAGGGGTAGTACACCTATTACGCAAATTGGATTGTCTTCTTCTAAACCTTAGGCTGGTGCCGACCGGTAGGGAATGAAGAAAACCAATTAGCATAACGATGGTGTGCAGAAGGTATTAAGTTCAGACAAAGCAAGGGATTAGTAAGAGGGCAAAGTAAATTGCAACAGATATTCACGACCAAACCAAATATTTCGTTACCACTCCCACATCACCTTTGTATTTCTCCAGGACACTCCGTATCACTACGAAGATCCACAGTTTATTTGGATACTCCATCGTATGGTTATATACGAACTCGAAAGGAACTTGTTCCAGTTCGGGGATGGATTCTGGTCAGGAGAAATAGGAATAAGGTTTATTCGGTTGTCTTTTATCTTCACCCTCTCTCATTGTGAGTGTTCCTAGGATTGGGACAGTACACCCATTATGCTTATTGGATAGTCTTCTTCCAAACCATAGGCTGGTGCCGAACGGTAGGGAAGGAAGAAAACCAATTGGCCTAAAAGGGTGTGCAGAAGGTAAAGACTAAAGACATATGAAGGGATTTGGAGAGGTGGCAAAGAACTATACGGTTACAGTCGTGAATCTGGAAGAGGCATTACTAAGAATACCAGGATACCCCATCGAAACATTTCAATGTTTCAGTTCACTGTGTACTGTTAAAAGAAAACTGATTTCCCGATTAGATACTTACTCCAGGGTATGTATTTACCAGGTATGATTCTCACATCTGTATGGTTTTACAGATGATGAGTGGGAGTAAGTTATTGGGAATTGGGTGATCATCCTCATTATATCGGGATTCGTTGTAATCGGTGATATTTGAGGAGATCACCTGGGCTGTTTGCCGGTCGGCAAAATATTTGGTTTTGAATATCCGCTGTTGTGCACCAATTTCAAATTGATATATCTGTACGTCTATTTTCATAGAGTGAGATATACCTTTTGATATTATGTCGATGACATTTACCTATATCAGTGGATGGTTAGGTAAGGAGCATTAAACAGCGGTGTAATTCTTCATAACCAAAGGTACAGTTTTCAACCTACAACACACAGGGAATGAGTTGTCAGACTCAAGGGACTTATACAGTGTATTGTATGTTGTCCAGTGTCCATTAGGACAGAGGGGTTGGTCCTCGCACTATATTCGGTTTACTTATGACTTCTCTAGTTTTTAGACAGGTGTTTCGTGGAAACACATGGTCTGAATGTTGAGAAGTTATAGGTATTTGAATAGAGTAGAGAACCAGGTGTAGCAAGTATCGGGATTCTTCAAGTGATCGAAGATGTAGATACTTGTGTATGGTATTCAGTTGATAGTAATGACAAAGAGAAATTGCTTCTCTTTCAGGTTACTCATAATTGGAAGCATTCCTAAGTTGAGTAACGCTGATCGGCCTCTCTCCATGTAGTTGACATGCACTGGAGACAGTTGCATGATTTGAATCTGGTTCAATCAAATAAGTGCCTCTGGTTCTATATTCGATATAGAACAGTTCATATCTTAACGATGTTAAGGTACGGGGAGTTGTCCGGTTTATGATTAAAACCAGACACTGGACAACTCAAGGCACGTTTCTGTAATGGCTGTTTGTGGGTTGACCCAGGCTATGACGAGGGTTGACTTTCTACCATCTGGATGAACAATAGCAATATTGTTCTAGACTCGCCACAGTTTTATTAAAAATGGATTTTTTCAGAAAACAGTAGTGGGAGTATGGTAGAACTGGAAGTGATTCCAGAACCACAAACGATTACTGAAGATTTGATAAGGAACCTAAAGATTCAATCTGGATTGACATTCCATTGGCCACTCCGCAGATAAGGTGGGTAACTTCAGGCACCCGAGAGGCACTACGGTGGCCTCAAGGACGGTGACAGGGAAGTTCTTGTTTACCCACAATTGCCATTGCTGTTGTTCCAGGTTACGAGACCCGGCGGGAGGATGAGTATAGCGTCGTTCTAAAACTAGTTTTAGAAGTGTACGTGTATATGACTCTGCCAGAGGGTTGTCGTAGTCAGTGGGAGCAGCGGAAGCATTGGTGGACAGGTAGCTTATGTCTATTTATAGACTAAAGCAGATGTAGCGGAGATAGATCATCTATTTCTGACGTGACAGTCATAGGTTTGACTTCATCAGAATAGGAGATGGATCTGTTGAGAAGGTAGTAGGATGTGATGTCATGGTATTTAGATGACATACACAAAGTAGGAAAGGAAACTCCTATACTACGATCGGTTATACTTTGGTCGTCACACAATGGTTTCTCCACAAAGGAAATGGATTTTATATCTGACATACTGGTTACTGGATCTATGGTTTTAGATCTAGATTTGGGTGGTTTCCCAATAAGGGTACTTGACAGCATTCTAAGAGTATTTAGGATGGACGACTCCTGGCACGGTAGTGTACCTGCAGGTAATGGAGTCACCCTCTCCAATGGTGTCTTACAGACTAAAGGGGAGAGGGACGGGCATGATTGGCAGATCACTTGCTCAGGCAATTGAGTCAATCGTGAGATATCAAGTACCACACCAGATGTTGTTCTTGCACTAGATGCAATAAGTTGACATTAATCCAATCCTGGAGAAACAGTCGGAAGCAGTTTTAGAACATAAGTGGATGTTCTAGGGATATGATAACGACAGCCTCATTCAGGAGACAGTTATCATTCCAGGCTTCCAAGGTGACATGGACGACAAGGAGGTTGTCAGAGTTATAGTTTTCCTTCTGACGAGGGGCAGTATTTTGGACAGGTGGTCCAAGGCAATACTGAGGGAGGCATGGCGCGCAGGATACTGATTAAGTTCAGTTGACGATACAGTCTAAGAAGTTTGGATTTGGAGTTCATTTATGAGCTATGTCCCATCAGACATCCAGACACATTCTAAGACAGGTATTGCTCATTTCGGGAGATGGGTTTCTCCGCAAACTTGAGATGTAGAGAGACATAGAAAGAAACAACTAAGCGGATCCACTCACTGAGGCTATTCCTCGAACGCAATAGTTCCGCAAACGAGCTTTGTGAGACTGACTAGTAGAGGAGTTGGATGTTCGGTATCACACGGGCTGTGAGTATGCGACATCGCAATAATTAGCCTTGAGTGCAAGTGGGAGATTGTTGGAGATAGTGCCCTCAGAGTCAATTATTAGGTCATAGGTACGTGATTGTAATGATTGAGGGAGGACCTATCCCGGTAGGACAGTCTTACTCGAGATGATAGTATGCTATCTGGTTTACCTTTATCATCGTGTACTGCTTTAGGTGACCTGACAGGTCGCTATTGCACGTTGATAGAGCCCCTAGGATTCTTGCTTGACCACCAGCAGTATGAGGGCGATCATATAAGTGGGAGCTGGGGGTCTACAAGCATATCCTTAAAAGGTCCCTAGTCGTGGGAGTTTCGAGACCGGGCATCGATACTCCATTAGTAGACTAGTGTATACAGTCGAGACCCCGACGAGGGGCGGTGGCCGGTCTCACAAGCCACTGGTGTCAGTTGGATCACCTAAGATGTATACAGGTGCTCATTGGGTTATGAGTACACCGGACAGGACTCGCCGGGAACATGCTAGTTGGTCATATACCAGACGTCAGATGGCAGTTCCCTGGTGACATGTGTGCAGGTTAGTTCATCGACCTGGGGATCGTCATTTGTCTCGTGTGAGTTCCCACTGTACTTTGATTACTACCCTACCACGGCTCAAAGGAGTCGTGCAAACAGGTTTTAGTTGGGTACAGTCCCGAGCCACATGGAGGCAGTGAGCGTATCTTCAGGGGTTCGTCTCTCCCGGTATTGGGGGTGAGGTCGTGCTGTGTCTAGGAGAGCCATTACACAAAGTCCTTGGCCAAGGCAAGGAGATTTACTGGTAGGTATTCCAGTAGTATCTCAGGGTGTTCTGGGCTACACTCCGACACGACTTGTACCGCTTTTGGGGGTCTGACTTTTACCAACCCCCTAGGCCCGCCATGCGATGCTCATAGACGAACGGACCGGACTGCACGGATATTGTCACTGACAGGCTCAGTAGGGTGTCAGGATGAGTTTACTCATCGACGTCCCTTTTTGGTCAATAGCTGGTGGCCCGTCACGTATTGGCTTATACCTCTGACGTGCTAGTGGTTAAATCCACAGCCATAGTATTGACGAGTCTTTAGAGTCCACCACACTTACAGTTACTCAAGTTTCGGGCGAAACGCTGTAGAGGCCGTATGGAGATATGGCAGGGTCCGATCAGATACGTGCGGTATTGCACGGATCAGGATCGGACGGTTTGTACTAGTAGCCGTATAGGTATATGGCAGGGTTCGATCAGATACGTGCGGTATTGCACGGATCAGGATCGAACGGATAATACTAGCCGGCTTTGGTTTAAGCCGGTCCTAGTTTAGTACAGTGTAGATTTTGTCTCTTTGCATTTGTATCCGGACGGAATACAGATGCGGGTGTGTATGCACAGTATCGGGGTTTTCCTGTAATTTATTACGGGACCAGTTTTCTGGAGTTGCCAGTTTGCATTCCGTTCCGGCCGGTTTTCCTTTGTTCTTTCCCGGCCGGACTTTTCCGATGGAGGGTGTTATTTGCAATTGTGCAAATAACATTTGTGGAGGGGGTTTCTTGTAAAAGATTGATTATGATAGCTTTCATTTCTTTTCCACCATGCTTTTACTTTATGAGATTTGATTGTGATAAAGTGAGGGTATTGGTTCAATAGTATGAAGCATGGTGTATGTTTCTTTGTCTCTTGATGTGGTCACCCTTTCTACATCTCCTACACTCACCTCCCTTCTTGCTTGATATTGATTTTCCTCCACCATTATTCTCACTTGATGCATAAGTTCTTACCATGGTTGAGTGAGAAGAGAAGAAGAGAAGGAGAGAGCTTCATCTTTGAGAGTGTTTATCATTCTTGATCTCTTTTCATGCCAAGAAAAATGCAAGCACCATTTTTCTTCTTGATTCCTCCATCATCTACAAATGGCAACAAACCCCAAAGTGAGACATCCACTCTACACTACACTTCCTACAGCAAATCTTGGACGCGTCGATTCGCCAGCTTCGCGCCCGAGTTGCCTCGGTATTGAGGTGGGAGCCCGTAAAAGCTACAGGCGATGTGGTGCCCTCTCCGACGAGGAGGAGACGGACGGAGATCCCGCGAGGAGATCGGAGTGGAGATGAAGACCGGAGGACTCGGATCAGTCGGTATACATCTCTTCCCTTTCTTGTTTGTCGCTAGACTTGTTAATGGTTACGATCCGGAGTTTAGTGCGCGGTGGTGTCGGTTTGCAAAGTCCGCAAAATTTAAGTTTATCACCGTTTCCGCATTCCGGCGTCGGATTGACGGCCGGGGCGCCGCCGTGCACTTACAGAGCTCTACACTATTCTACAGCAATTCTTAGATACGTCGACTCGCCAACTTCGTGCCCGAGTTGCCTCGGTCCAGAGGTGGGAGCCCGTAAAAGAACCCGGCGATGTGGTGCCCTTCCGACGAGAAGATGAAGACCGGATATTCCGCGGGGAGATCGGGACGATGATGAGAAGACCGAAGGACACGGATCACTCGGTATATCTCTCTACCCCTTCTCTTCTTTTAGCTAGTAGTAGGTTAATGGCCCGATCCGGATTTTTGTGCGCGGTGGTGCCGGTTTACAAGTTTTGTAAAATTTTTGTTTCCGCGTTTCGGCGTCGGATTGACGGTCGGGGCGCCGCCGTGCACCAACACCAGGGATGTGGGTTTGGCTATTCATCATGACCGTGGAATCCGTGTTTTATATAGGCTCAAAATAAAACACGGACATCCTAGTATATCCAATATTTCATATGTTGTTTTCTGCTGCGTTATCTGTGATGTGATCATTTGATATGTTCAGATAGATATTGTATATAGTATATATGATATATTATATAGACGTTGCTTATGTTTTATACCCGTGCTAGCCCTGCCCCGCTCTACCGTTAGTTACCTAACCTAACGGTGCATGACGGGACTTCGAGGCGAATGCGGATGGCATAAGCGTACGTTGTATTTATCGTGATGTTTATGTGACTTAAATGATGGGACATTCATTAATGAGATTAATGAAAGAAACTAAACCTAAATGATGTTGTGGAATCGAATTTCAAAAACAGGTAGCTCTAGTTGTTGCTTTGCATAATGGTATTCCTTGTAGAATATCCAGCACCTTATTCGATAAGGAAAGAGCCGAGATCTCTTCTCCGGGAGTGACCTCTTTAGGAATAACTGGCAGATGCTACAAACTTCGGTTTGTCTTTTGATTGCTTTTCTAGTTCTCGCTTTGCATAGTGGTATTTTGAATATCTTGCACCTCATTCGACGAGGAAAGAGCCGAGATCCCTTCACCGGGAGTGACCTCTTTAGCGAAACTAGCAAAAGCCTCGAAAGCACTCCATTTTAAACCATTTGATTCAGTGACGAGATCAAGTTCAAAGCGTTAAAGGTTTTCTTAAAAACCATCCGCAACCCTCTGTCATTTTAGGAAATAGAGTACTTAGTATTCGTGCTGTGTTTGTTGACCTTAGTTAAGGCACAGTGTACGGTAGCTAAGTGATGTCTTCCTATATAGCATATGATGCGATTAGTTAGGACAGTCATGTGACTTTGTTGACAATAGTTAAGGGTCATGTGGGTGGGTCTAATTAATCACGAAATGACGGGTAGAACTTGACTAGTGCTTATGATTTGTTGACCATAGTTAAGGTCATAAGTGCTAGGGGTAAAACCATTATCGGGAGTTTCAAGTGTTGAAATTTGCAATGAGATTGCATACCTTCTATTTGATAGTTAGATCCTGATACCCACTGCGAGTAATTGTTACTCGTGGGAGAGTTTTGCACTTTACAATTAGCCGATCAAGTAGGTATCTAGAAAGGTGTCAACAGGGTTACTCCCCTGGGAAAATGAGGTTTATTTTAATTAGGTCCGTACGAAAGCACGGGGAACCTCCCTCAAAGTACTGGCACTGGCCTGGCTGAAAGATTGGCGAACTTGTAGAGTGTAATTAATCCCGGCTAGTCTTTCCTTTTAAGGTTTGAAGGAAGATTTGATAAAACCAGTGGGAGCCATCCTGATTAGATAAAATATATAACCAATCTAATCTTGTAAGAGTGCAGCAGAGTGTTTTCTTCTCTCTCTCTCCAGGTAGCGACCATGTCACACCTTAATCAAGATAATAATATGGATGTATTGACCGAACCCGCTTGTTATACTGAGCTGGAGAACGTTGGTCCCGCTCCAACTTATAATTGTTATAAGACCGAGCAGGAATTAGGGGAATACCAGGATTCCCATGCCGCCCAAACGAAGAAAGTGCGTGATGATGCATCTTCTTCGAGTGTGTTCATTACAAAGAACTGTTTCTCAGTATCCTCCACGTCCTGGGTATTAGATACCGGATCAGGATCCCGGATATGTAATCTGTTACATGGGCTACAGATAGGTAGAAAATTGAGAACGGGTGATAAACTTCAAGAGTTGGAAACGGTGCAATTTTTGCAGCCAAGGTGTTGGCAGTTATCACCCTGTATCACCAAATACATTGATTCTGAACGAATGCTATTAGATACCGAACCTGATATACAACATCATATCAATCTCTTTATTTAGTAAAGAAAGATATAATTTTGTATTGTTGGATAATATTTTGAACATATCCTATATCAATAGTTGATCGGTTCTGTAACGTTTCAGAAATCGTTTTGCGAATTTTTCCGTTTTAGGGCAAAATTGTCGGTTTTTCCCGTTTTAACCCGATTTCGATCAAACGTCCGTATAAGCTTGCCGGCACTTTTTTTAGCTAAAATAAAGCTTGTGCGCGAACTTTAGGGGTATTTGGGAGGTTTTGGTTCGGATAGAATTTTTCCCAAATAAAATATTATTTTGAGCGTTATTTTGTGCACGTAAATCGAGAAATTTTTTTCTCTTGTGAATAAATTAATTTTTGTCACTAGAATATTTTGGAAACTTCTCTTTAAATATCTAGATATTTTTGGAGTGCAAAAAGAATTATTTTAAAAAGAAAAGAAAAGGTGTAAAGGTGGCAAAATGCATTTATTAGCATTTATTACTCTTTTTCCTAGCAATTTTTCACAAAAAATTCACAAAAATACCCCCTCACCCCCTTGGACGGCCCTTCCCTTCCCCTTGCTGCCCTTCATCATTCCCACTCTTTTTCAACTCATTTTGCATCAAATAAATCATGAAAAATCCAAATAAAATCACAAAAACTCAAATATATTCATTTTCCTTCTTTCTTCTTCACAAAAGTAGCTTGGATCTTCATTCAAAACATCATTTTGGAGGAAAAGATGATGAGTTTGGTTTCTTGGTTTTGATCTTTTGTGGAGGTATAAAACCCTAACCCTAATCATTTTTGTTGTTTCTAAGTTTCTAATTAGCATATTAATTGTTTATTTAAGCTTTTAATTTCATGTTTGAAATTCAAGACTTGATTTTTTTTGATAATCTAGTTAGGGTAAAACTTGATTTATGTGTTTAATGTTTATTTGAAGTGTTAATTTGTGTTTTGGAGAAAATTAACCTAGTAGAAAATGTTAATTTTTGTTAATGAACACTTTGTTTAATTATGCAATTTTGCTTACTAGGTTTTTCCTAAAATTTATTTAGCAAGTGTTAAAAATATAGAAATGGTTTTGATAGCTTAGTTAAGCTATTTTAAGTTGTTTTCTAGGTTTCGGGGTTTTTCCGACGTGGGTTCGATTGGTCGTTGCGAGATTATATCTATTTTATTCCTCGTAATTGTTTGTGTTGTATTGCGCGATCGTGACGATCGGAGTCTAGATTTGGTGTTTTGTAGTTTAGCGACCCAATTTAGGGTTTTTGGCTGATGTCGTGCGCGATAGATACGCTAAGTGCGCAGTACAATTTTCAGGGCGTTATTCTTGCGTTTCGATGTCTTTTCGTCGATATAGGATATTTGCTTATGTGATGTGTTTGTGAAATTTTAGGTTCCAAAGCGGGGAGTTCGGACGCTACGACAAGGGAAAACAGGTGGTAAGCTTCACTTAGCCAGGAGCGTTGGTGAGTAGATTTAACATCTACAGGGGAATCGCCCGCATGGCGTTATGCGTCTGGGCTAGAGATGTTATTTCTGTCGCATATTCTATGTCATATTTAGAATTACGCATTTACCCTATTACTTAGATATTGTTGTGCTTGGACTAGTATCCTTAGGACACTGCACATATTATTGACGATTCATGTTGCACGAGCACTGATTGTATGCTACACACACCGTCAATAATTGCCATGTCACGCACAACCCACTTATAAATATGATATTGCTTGGTTAGGGACATTGAGACTTTGATTCATATTTCATTACGCATTGACTTATAGCATACCTGTATACCTATATGCTTACATATATGCTCTGACATACTTACGTGTTAGATACCTGTATACCTATAGAGTATCGTACCATTAGTGATAGGTACATACACACTTTATGTCATAGCTACAGGTATACTTTGCACACATACTTCACTTATACCCAGAGGGTATACTACATCATTACTTATAGGTACATACATATATCTTGTTATACATTTATGTTGCACATATATCTGGTTATAGCTACATGTTTACCTTTACTTGATTTTATTTTAGAATTGGAGAGATTAGGAACCGCATGATATTATATTAACTTGTTACAGTTAATTGCTGCTTTTCCTTTATATGCTCGCATTTCAGATTTATGATACGTATATTATATTCATGTATTTTCGCATTGAGATATGGATTTTTCATGATGTTTTCTGGATTTGGGGACCCTGGGAGTTCATTAAATTTTGCATTATTTGAAAAACTCGGTTTCCCTTGGTATGATATTTCAGCATCCACCATGAGATTTATCGGTTCTGATTATATACTCCATACGAGGAGTGGGTGCCGTATGAGGGTACATGGTGGGGTCCGGTACGGTTCCCCTCGGCAAGATGATCGATGGACTTTGCCGATTGAGCCTGGAGGTGGGCAAGTACCTACCGGTGACAGTACTTATGACTCGGCGGTTATCATGTGGATACTGATGGGAGTCATGTACGTATAGATACGTCGAGAGGCGAGAGTCAGAGCTAGGCACTCGAGCTTTCGGGATAGCGTATGATACGTACCTATCAGGGTGCCAGTCGTGGTGACAGCACCTGATAGACCTGCATTTCTGTGTCGATGCTTGACACATTGGTTTCATGATATTTCTTTTTTACTCCTTTGTATATATAACAGGGGTTTAGGCCGCTGTTATATATGCCCTTACACCAATATTATTGGAATGGGACGCTAATATATGTGTATTGACATTAAATTATATACATCATCATATTTATTCATGCAAATATATTTAGGATGTTAGATTTTTACTTGATAATTTGATTTGGGATATAGGTGATTCATTTGATATTGGATATAGGATATTTATGAGATTGCTGATTTGTACATTCAGGATATATGAGATTTATTCAATATTGTACAATGAGGATTTATGAGATTTATATGATATGAGAGTCAATTTGGGGGCTGATTTGAGGAATTGGGATTTGGATTTGTCTTGATGGATTGTGATCCTACCACGATATCAGGATTCCGTGGAAATGACACATTTCATTCCATACTCCACATTTATTGTTTATGCACTGCTTCATGTATTAGTAGTATCTGCTAGAGTACCTTTCATGACTGTTGCATTTACATACCTTTAGTTATATGCATTGCTTCATGTATTAGTTGTACCTGCTAGTGTACCTTTCATGATTATTGCATTCATATGACTTTTTATTGCTATTAATTGCACATGTTAGATTCACGCTGTACGTGCATACTCGCGATTACCTGCATATGTTATTTACTATTCACGAGTTGGCAACTCACCACCGTTGTGCCACAGTGTTTGCAGGTGTTCCTCAGGATAGTCAGAGGCAGGCTATTATCACACATCTTATCATCTTTTGCTACGGATACCGCATCAGCTCACAGTGTGCAGTTTGCTTAGGTGGGTTTTGTGGTTATTCGTTGTATTGTATATTCGTTGTATCCCTGTACTCTCCATCTACTATTTTCATATTGACTTAGAGACTTGGTGAGGATGATGTTGTATATTATGTTGTGACTTGTTGTCTTTTATACAGTTTCCTTTCTATCGTCTTCTATTTCTTCGCTACGGCGTCGTACATTTGTTATGGTGGTTTTTTTCCGCCATTGGGCGTGGATTTGCTCCCGTTAGGGATGCTTTACTTTATATTTATGTTGTACCCATTTTTAGGGTTGGTTTTTATAAAGGAGGTACTGCCGAAATTTAAAAGAAATAATGTTGGACTTTTAAAGAATTTGGGTTATGATTTCAAAGACTTTTAAACAATGTTTCTTATCTTTTCTGGTATTTTAATGGTTTAGATTTCTGGGTTTTGGTTCTCTTTTACTGCGTTATGCCTGTAGACGTTGCGTAGTATTAGGACCGTCACGTGCCAATTTCGGGTCGTGACAGGTTCAGGCACGTTATCTAAAAGCATATACATTCTAAATCAAACTACAGTTCTTAACGTACAGAATACACACAAGAGGAAGAGTTCAGAAATGAACGAATTTTTCTTGAGGCATTGTAGACTAGGTCATATCAATGCAACCCGACTAGCTAAGTTACATTTAGATGCATATTTAAATCAGTTTGAATTTACATCTTGTGAAACTTTCCAGTCATGTCACAAAGATAAAATGACCATAGCTCCGTTTACTTGAAACAGAGAAAGAGTTGATAAACTCTTGGGACTGATACATAGTGATGTATGAAGGTCCCCAGTCTATGAATGCCAGGACTGGTTCTTTATACTTCCTTACATTCACTGATGATCTCTCAAGATTCGGACGCATGTTCCTGTTGAAACAAATGTCTGAAGCTTTTGAGAACATCAAAGAATATAAGATCGAAGTAGAGAACCAAAACCGGGTATAAGTGTTATGTCCTTTCAGGAGATCAGGGAGGAGAATACTTAGGCATGGAGATCCTGGACTATTCTAAAGGAGAATGAGATTCTCTCTCAGCATTACTCCTCCATTTACGCCAAAGCACAACGGTGTATCGGGGCGGAGCAATCGCACCTTATTAGATATGGTGCGCTCTATAATGAGTACTACTGAGTTGCCTATTTCCTTTTGGGAGTTATGCACTTGAGAAGCTGCATACCTATTAAATTGTGTTCCAACTAAATCAGTGCCTACCACTCCATATGCGATATAGTATGGGAAGATCCCATCTCTTAAGCAAGTTAAGATTTGGGGTTGTCCGGCCTATGTTTAAAAGCAAAATCCGGACAAGCTCGAGGCAAGGTCAGTTCTGTAGAACTGGAAGGAGTTCCAGCTATACAAACTACAGCTGATAATTTGATAGAACCAAAGGATTCAATAGTCCCCGACGAACCTCAGCCTCTCCGCCGATCTAGTAGGGTTCCTCATCCACCTAAGAGATACTTCATTTTCTCGATGTCAATGGGAGAGGATTGCATCATGAGATGATGACCCAACTAGTTTCGAGCAGGCCATCAAGAGTGGGGACTCTGTAAGAATGGTTGGATGCTAAGCGATCTGAGATAGAATCCATGTACACCAACAAAGTATGGACTTTGGTTGCTATATCTGAAGGGTTAAATCCCCATCAGGAGCAAGTATATCTTGAGAAGATTACTTGGTGTAGATGGAAAAGTTGAGACTTTCAAAGCTAGACTTATTAAAGGTTCTCGTCATCGACCAGGCATAGATAATGATGAAACCTTTTCCAGTGGCTGTGCTTAAGTCCATCCCGATCCTACTTGCCATTGCTACATACCATGACTACGATATCTGGTGGTTGGGTGTCATGACTGCTTTTCTAAATATAGATTTTGGAGAGAACGTCTATAAGTACACAACCAGAGGGCTTCGTAGACAGTGGGAGCAGCGGAAAAGTGTACAAGTTGCTTTACAGGTTAAAACAGGCATCACGAAGTTGGAACATCTGTTTTGATGTGGTAGTCAAAGAGTTTGACTTCATAAAAATGGTAGATGAACATTGTATATACGAAAAGGTAGTAGGGAGTATGGTTATGATCCTCGTATTGTACGTGGATGACATACTATTGATAGGAAAGGAGTTTCCTATACTACGCACGGTCAATCTCCACTTATCACAAGGATTCTCCATATAGGATCAAGGTGATACCTCCTAAATCCTGGGTTTTGGATCTATGAGATAGATCTAAGTGGATGTTAGGATTCTCACTAGGTGTAGTAAGATGGTATCAATCGATCCTGAGGAGAATCACTGGATAGATTCCAGGGTGGTAAGGATGATTGAATGTTAGTCACAGGCATTGTCTTTACCCTCAGTGGAGGGACGGTATGTTGGAAGAGTTCCAAGCTAGATACCGTGGCAAACTAGATAATAAAGGCTGGATACATCGTTACCAAAGATACTACCAAAGAGGCAGTTTGGGTGTATATTAGTTCATGAGGTGAACTAGGTTCCTACCATTGTGTGACAATGGAAGTGTGGCTTTGGCCCAGGAACCCCGATCCCATCAGTGACCCAGACATATTCCAAGATAGTATCACCTGATCATGGAGATAGTTGATCTCCAGGGAGATCGAGGTTAGGAAAGCAGACTCAGAGGGCAACACAGTGGATCCACTCATAAAGGCCTATTCCCAGAGAGATACTTTTATAGGATGGTTGAGTATTAGATACTACAACCACTTCTATATGATGGCCCTAGTGCAAATGGGAGATTATTAGTTATATGTATGCCCTAGAGGCCATTACTGTAAATGAGATATATATTGTAGTGGATGCTGGGACATATATAGGGAGGACTTTCTTTCTCGACATGATAGTACGCTATCTGGTTGCTCTTTATCTTAACATGTATACTTACAGTCTCTCTGTTACATGTTGATAAAGCCCTTAGGATGTGTACTCGACTCCCAGGATTATGATGCAGATCATACTAGTGGGGCCTGGGTAGTCCATGAGTACATCCTTCAATGTTCCCAGTCGTGGGAATATCGAGACGGGGCATCGATATTCCAGAGTAGACTAGCATATATCTTCTCGACCCATGTGATGGGCGATGGATAATCCCATATCCATTGGTGTTTGACATCAGAGATGGCATACGGGTGCTCAGTGGAGACTGGGTATACTGAACGGACTCGCCGAGAACTCCCAGATGGTATTATACCTCACGTCGGATGGCAGTTCTCTGGTGACACTGGTACAGATTAGTCTGTTGACCCGAGATCGTCATAGAGTCTTGTGTGTCTCCCACTGTGCTTTGATTTCCACCTTACCACGACTCTACTGAGTCGTGCAAACAGGTGGTTTTTGGGTACAGTCCCGAGTCACATGGAGGCAATGAGCGATAGGAGGGGATTTGTCTCCCCCGGTATTGGGGGTTGATGTTGCGCTATGCTCGACTGGCCATAACTGGAAATCCCTGGCCAGGGTTGCTGTGATTTACCGGTAAGTGTTATTAGTAGTTTCACGCTTGTTATGGACCATACATCGGCATGACTTATCAAGCAACTGGGTCTGATGTTTACCACCCCTAGGCGAGATATGCGACATATCTGACGAACAGACCGGACTGTGTGGTAAGTGTTACTGATTGGATTCGCAAGAGTGTGAGCAGGCTTGCTCGTTGATCTTCTGATCGTTCAATACTCGGGTGGCCGTTACATTTAGCAGACCGCTTGTGGCTTGTGGGTGATTGATATGATCACCACCTATTGCCAGCGTATTGACGAGTCTTTAAAGTCCTACACAGAGCTTTCCTGGCTCAAGCGAAACGAAATAGGAGCGCATATGAGATATGTGCGGGACCGAGAATAATACCAGTATGTAATACTGTATTTCATTGTAACATTTCAAAAAAATAAAATATTATTTTTGGGAATTTTTATAATTTAATATTAATTTTTAATGAATATTTAATATTTCAGTATAATTAAATACTGATAAATGGGGAAAATTTTGGAAAATTTATGGAAAATTCTAAAATAGGGTATTTTATGGGATTATACCATTTTTATGTTTTTATGATTAATTATATTCTATTTTGGTGCTAATCGCGATTAAAAATCGCTAATCGGGTTTTTGGCATTTTTGTGCAAAACATGCACATATCATTTTTGTTGGCTCTATACTTGTGCATTTCTACCATATCACCTTGGGTTAATATTGGAGTGAGAAGGAGATAAGGGGAAAAAGGGAAAAGAAAAGAAAAGGGTAAGTATGATGATGAGAGAGAAAGGTGTAGGTCAACTCTTTCTTTTTGAACTATCCCCATCATTTCTCCTTCTCCTGTTCTCTCTCCCTCTCCCATGAGTGAGCTGCCGCTGCCCCTCTCCCTCTCTCCCTCTTCACAAAAATCATAGATCCACCATGAATACAACGCCAAAACCCTATTCCCATTTCACAAAAAATATCCCCAAGCTCACTAGCTACACATTGAACCTAGAAAGAATGGATTTGGAGGAATTTGAGCAACTCAAGAAAATTCTTGAGTTGCCAAAGGAGCTAATTTCTGCACCCCTAGTATAATACTTCGATTTCTTTATACATCTGTACTAGTTTCATGTCGATATTGCGTGTTTTGAGGAATTTGGAAAATTTCAAGTTAGGGTTTAGGGTTTGATCTGAAATCAAAGGTGATTTGAGGTGTAATTAGAGGTTACAACCCCTGTGGTGATTGATTGGAGACCCAAACTAGAGACTAGAACCCAGAATAAGGATTTACGGAATAGATATCGGGAAAAACTGTAATTCTGTGACTGTTTTTATAAATCTGCTTTCACCTCGAGACTCCTAAAATAAAATTAGTTTGACAGTAAGATGTGCAGGCACTAAGGAAGCCACCACCAGAACCCTAGCCCCTACCACCATAACCTGGCCGCAAATTTATCCATTTTGGCCGCAAATTGCGGCCAGACCTCTAGGGAATTGCCTCGTTTTTGTTTTGGTGCCTCCTTATCAGTAGATTAGACCCCTGGCATATGCAAAATTGTCCAATTTGACCTAGGGTGAAATCTGGGACCCTTTTCTCTAGTTGCTGTTTTGATTTCTGTTTCCGTATTTCGTATTTTATGTTTTGGACTTGTGTATCTGTGTTTTACCTCGAATACTTGGCATTTATACGACGATATCGAGAATTGATTGATGGTTTCGAAGGCGTACCCATAGGTTTTAACCTATAGGCCCCTTAGCGTATCGTTTTGGTTTTCGTGTGTCGTTTTAGTTTTGATTTGGTTTTAATACGCATTTACGATACGTTGATGTGTAGGTACCCCATGGAGACTTCGGGACGACAAGCAAGCGCGTGGCGACGGCGACAAATGAAGACACAAGGTGAGTAGATTTATATCTACGGGGAGAAGTTGGGTGGATGGCGTATAGCACCCCCGCAGTCTAATGTATAGTATACTATATATATACTATATATATATATATATGATAGCTTATGTGTGACTTGGTTGTTTAGGATGTGTTAGGTGTACTATGCATAGATTAGGGTTAGAAGTAACTAGTGTAGTTCCAAGTCGCGAACCCTAGAATAGGTTTACACCCACATGCACACACGTGCATATTTGCTATATTTATACTGTGATGATGAGGATATTGGAGGACATTGGAGATGAGTCGATGAGATTAGGCATAGTGCCGTGATATCGGTGATGTGATGTGATTCGTATTTGGGATACGATATGTGATTTTTAGCGGGCCTTTGGACGTGTGTTTCACACACGCATTCAGACTTATATAGATGGTATCGAATTGCACTAGACTTTGATCAGTATCCCAGATTATATGATATGATGATAATGATACCTGATATGTGATGAGAGGAATGTGATATTGACCCGTACCCAACTTATGGGATGTCGTACGACGATTTACCGTGCGAGCTTTATATTGATGATTGATCCGCACTCATGACTCGAGGATGTCAGATGATATACGGTATCGTACGCGATACTATTGAGGCAGGATCACCGACTATTATATTTATATTTATATATATCGACTCAGATTTAAGTGGTTTCCATACCCCTCCCGATTGACTTGATAGTTAGGTGCAGATTACTTAGTAGACATTAGACTAGACCCGAGTCATACCTATTTCAAAACTAACGGGTCGGGAGTATTTCAAAGGGATTCTACGGATATTTCAAAGAACGCACCTTTTCTTAAAAACACCGTAGCCCTTATTTTACTAAAACACCGATTCGTCTTATTTCAAATGGCAAAACTGCATGACATATACATATGGATCTAGATTCTTTACTGTTGCGTTGATTATTCGATTGTGCATATTCTTACAGTTTGCATTGCATCGCATTGCATGTGTTATTGCTATATTACGACCATGCTGTTAGGACACTAGCACCATTATCGATGATGCGTATGTTCTACGTATACTTGCTTGCCGGCTCACACACTTCATCATCGATAATTGCCATGTCACTACACTGTAGTACTGTTGCATTCAGGATATGACCCTTGCATGGCATACTTGTACACATACTTACTGTACACTCTTTACTTATACACATACATATCTGCACATATATAGATGATTTCTCTCTTGATTTGGAGATTTGGGAACCGCAAGATACTCTTTAAAAACTGATTCATTTTAAAAGAGCGGCTTTCCCCAATATGTGCATATTACTATTTCTTGTTGCATGATATATTGATATGCTTACATTCTTTTATATGTCGCATACATCATGCTTTCTGATTATACGCATTGAGATATGTTGTTTCCATGATATTTCTGGATTTGGGAACCGTGGCTATTTCAAATGAGAATATGTATTGTCTTTAAAACCCGGTTTCCCTTGATATGATATTTCAGTGCGTCCACCATGTGTTTTCTTGGTTATTAGAGTGGCATATGAAACCCAATTCAAGGAGCGGTAGGCACCGTCTGCGGGTACATGGTGGACCCGGTAAGGTACCCCGGGGCAAGAAGACTCGTATATGTTGGACGGTGAGCCTGGCAGGGGGTACTACCTACCGGTGATAGTATTTGGACTCAGCGGTTATCGTGGGGATACCGACCGGAGTATGTACGTATGGATATGTTGAAATTCGAGGGTCGAAGCTGGGCACTCGGTTTTTCGAGATAGCGTATGATACGTACCTATCAGGGCCAGTCTTGGTGACAACGCCTGATAGATGAGGATTTACGTGCCGATGCTAGGCACAGGTTTCATGATATTTTCGAGTGTCGATGCTAGGCACTCAGGTTCCATGATTTGACTATATCCTCATATTTCCATGCATATGCTTTACGATATTTTCATGCATGATGCTTATTGTCATTGGGTGACAGGTGGACGGGATCCAGATATATATACAGACATTGATCACATACAGACTTTGATTACATTGATCATACCTCATATGTATATATAACAGGGGATGAAGACGCTGTTATATATACCCTTACACCAATATTAGAGGAATGGGACGCTAATATATGTGTATTGATATCCATTTTGATACTTCATCATACTTACTTCATGCAGACATACCTTATATTCATGATATGTTATTACCTGAGTACCTGGCACTACATACATGTTTAGACGTTACATTGCCACCTTATCATGTTCAGACTTATCCTTTTGAGGTTTATATATATCCGATCGTATTGACATAGTAGTATGTCATGCATTCGATTTCTACTTGTAGATATTTTCTATTCACGAGTTGGCAACTCACCCCCGTTGTGCCACAGCTCCTTGCAGGTTTTGCCGTACAGGTTCCATGGCGGCATTTCTGGCACACTGCTTCCATTGTGGGTGATTTGCTTTGGTAGGTGGGTTCTTTACATCGGAACCACCCTTGTTTATGTATTATTCATTGTATCTAGAAATTCCATCAACTAAAACTTGTATTTTGTTTCAGACTTAGACACTAGTGATGTATTATTTCGACCTTAGACTCGCGCGTAGTAGTATTACGGTTTTCATGCTTATTTGAGTTTCTTTTTGAGTTTTGATCCTCGCCCTTCGGCGTTGTATATTATATTGCTTGCGTGGTTGTGACCGCCGATTAACGAAGAGCTAGCTCCCGCTTGGGGATGTCTTTTGTCATTGAATATATATTATTCTTGTTGTACCCCGTTCGGGGCCAGTTTTTATAAAGGAAACTCTGCCGGAATTTTCATAAAAGACTATACATTTTAAAATGCATATTCGGATTAGTTATTTAAAAACCTTGACTTCAAAACATGTTTTCTTCACTTCTTTAAACTGGTTTTCTTTATTTACTCCTTAAAATGGTTTTAGATTTCTGGGCTTTTTGGCTTACTTGGATTAGATGGGGTCCTATAGACTTCATATGATTCAAGTGCCAGTCACGGGCTATTTCGGGTCGTGACAAAGTTGGTATCAGAGCACTAGGTTAACCTTGGTTCGAGTCTAAGTTTGACTATGTGGAGCATAGGGCGTCTATATATATACGGAACTTAGGCTTGACCTTACGGAGCTTAGACTTAGTCGAGAGGGTATTAGACCCGAACTTTCGTCGCGTAGGATGACTCTTGGTTGATGGAGTAGGTGACTTCAGTAGAGTGACGTACCGTGTGTATGTTCCGCGGCATACTTACGACACGCCACTCCGCTTAAGAAACCTTAGGATGCACATGTTTTCGAGATCAGTGATTCTCTTCATATCCATGATTATACATCCATTTGAGATCCTAGATTCATTTAGTTCCATGATCATACTTTCATTGATGCTGTTCCTTCTTATGATAATGTATTCATTCTGGATCTGTTGTTTTCTTTCTTGCCATTGATCTGCTCTCTTCGATACTCGATTGAGGTTCTTGTCGCCATTGTTTGAGCGCAGTTTGAGCTGCTGCTAGTATTACGGTCAGGGCGAGCTCATCTGGTACGAGGGCCGACCATTGTGTTTTCTAGTGACATGAGAATGTCTCGAGTTAGTATTGATGATTGTGACCTCTTGTGGAGGCGAGTGCTTGGTTTTACACCGGATGATCGGGCCATTGTTAGAGCTGCCAGTTGAGATAGGACTGTTGATGTACAGCATACCTCAGAGATTATGATGTCGCCTACCGTGGAGACAGATGAACCAGCTGTTGCTGAGATTGATAGGATGTCGCTTCCGGAGCTTACGAGCTGAGATCGCCGGAGCTTCCAGGAAGATATGAGACAGATGATAGCTAGTCTACCCCGATTTGAGAAACGAAGGTGATTCGTCCGATTTATGCGCCGGAGCAGGCCCATTTGAGTTGAAGATTTCCAGTGTGGAGAGTCTTACTCAGTTCTAGAGCAGACCGATTTAGAGATGACTGCCAATGTATCGCCTTTCCTGGAGGATTGAGGCGCTATTCAGCGTACAGATGAATAAGCCAGTTGTTACTGCAAATGATGAGGTATCGTCCAGATGTTGGAGCTACTGCAGCATAAGTATATACTTAGAGATATGATGAAAGGTCGCTAGCCACCCAAGGGTGAAGGACTAGGACATGTGGTTCGTTCGCTTACCCCGATGAGAGGTCATCAGATAGATTGATTCCAGCTAGAGACGACTTCACGCAGATTCGTTGAGAGTCGATAGAGACGATCGAATGTCAGGAGCCCATTTTCCAAGTTTAAAGTATTCGGAAAGACGTGCAAGCGATTCTATGGACCCTCTAGAAGAATGAAACCCTAACTCGACATAATGACCGTGTGAAAGCCTTTGAACCTTAGGATTTGCGGCAGTTCTGCGGCGCCATTAGTTAGGCTTGGGTTTGCCCTTCTACGGCTGTACCACTGATGCTGTGGTATGTACTCGATACTATTAAACTGTACCCATGATGTTGATCTCTTGGGGGTTTATGAGGTTCTGACGAGTCGATCGGATGGTTCTACATCATTCGGATATCATGTGATGGGACACACTGCTTGGGAGACTCCAGATACGAGCATAGCCGTTGGAGCGCAGTCTATGCAGCCACGAGAAGACGAGTCCGAATCATTCGACATTGGAGCCGAGTGAAGTGAAGAGTTCGCAAGAGATTTCGACGAGATGACGTTCCACTCCGCTGACATCAGAGATGCGATATGCACGCAGAGGCATTGTAGATGGATATATCTTCCAGAAAGAGGCGCGATGAGTATGCAGCCGTTCCGGAACAAGATTTAGCTTTAGTAGAGGATGATGACTTCTGGGCAATTCGGCAAAAACGAGATTCAAGAAAGACCTCGACAGGACCTTTCTGGAATACTATACGAGAAGACCTGGACCCAGGAGTGGTCATATTGTGCACACCCAGCAGGCCAGAGTTTGGCATCGTCGACGAGATAGTTGACCAGGTTCGGATAAATGACCTCATCCTGATGCGTTGTGAGTTGATCGAGGACGGACGAGTATTGAGTATTCCTCCGATGGTTGGGACGAGTTCCCGAGGACCTGTTCGGCAAGATATCTTCTACAGAGTGATGAAGCTACAGAGTACGCGATTTTGAGTCTGTGCGAGAGACTTCGGATTGACCGTGGCCGAGAACAGTTGGGGTGCGCAGATAGCATGGCGTGACGTCATAGTGGATGACGATAAAGACAAGTGGAACAAGAGGTTCGTGCGAGACGCGGACGAGTTGTCATTACTTTCCGTCGAGACTAGAGACCTGATATGCTTACAGAGGCATTGGGATACGGCCAGTTTCCGAGGAAATATGTGCGGAACACGCAGATGTCCCGAAAACGAGAAAGGATTAGATAAGAGTACCAGCCTCCGTACAGTTCGGCATAGGCAAGATCGGAAGAGACCCTGAGCAGGATTCCTTCCAGGACACTGCTGCAATGATATTTGCATGCAGGATCAGATGTGTCACGTGCATTCAGAGAGCCAGAGGCCGACGCCAGTGACATGCTGCTTTTCGAGTGGTCGTGATGATTGACCGAGAGATGACCAGAGAAGTGCCAAAACGGAATCATCCCCGTTATCACACCTGACAGGGCCGATGAGCCGATGTATTGCGAGATAGGTAATCCGCAGAGAAGATAAGGACCCAGTGACAGAGGATGCCAGACCGTGAGCAAGAGGCAAGTAGATGTCTTGCGCTGCTAGCATTGGATGCACCTACACCTTCCCGACTTTGAAGGAGTATATACCGACGACGGTATTTATGATTTGTGATTTTGTGATTCGATTATCACGTATCCGTCAGTTTGGATTTCGGTATTTTGGGCGTTCTGTTGCATGATTTAGTCTTGATGACTGAGTTTCATGATATTTGTTTTCTTGCACCATGGTTGCACCTACTGGGTATTTATACTTTGCGCATAGTTATTACTCTCGAGGTATTGATTGTGATTTCATGCCTATTTTATGCATGTGATTTGATTTATGCTTCCAGCGTCGTTTTCATGCACTTTTAGTGTTTTGATTTGATTCTGCTATTGATGTTGATTTCTTGCACTCTGTGCATTTGATTTGGATTTCCGCGCGTGTTGAGCGCAGGCTTTGAGGTACGATTTTGGTGCACACCAGATGCACTAAATCGAGATTCTTTGTGCATGTAAGATGCACCTGATTTTGCTGTCAGGCACACACGTTGCCTATGACAGATGTTATGTGCACACCTGTTGCACCTAGATGTTTTGTGCACCTGTATGGCACATATATGGATTTGATTTCCTTGCGCACCAGACGCACAGGATATTCTTATATATACATTTTAGGATTGATTTCTTATTGAGCAGGACTAGTCAGAGGACAGTACCTGAACATATTTTACATGCATTTCCTTTAGTTATTTACATATATAGATTTTATATATACATGTATAATTTGGATATACATCATACTGGTTTTGTTTTGGATTTGACATTCGTGTCTTTATCATGACTCCGATGATTGCGGGATGCTTGACGGAATTTCGACTTTGAGTTATCTGCTCATTACTCATGCGCATGTATTGCGCCTTGATGCGTTTTATGTATTGATGTTTTCGGAGCCCCAACGATTTGGATATTTTATTGAAATGTTTTAGAATTTGGGTGTTTAAACTTAAATTCGGGGACCGAATTTTTTTAAGGGGGGAAGATTGTAACATTTCAAAAAAATAAAATATTATTTTTGGGAATTTTTATAATTTAATATTAATTTTTAATGAATATTTAATATTTCGGTATAATTAAATACCGATAAATAGGGAAAATTTTGGAAAAATTATGGAAAATTCTAAAATAGGGTATTTTATGGGATTATGCCATTTTTAAGTTTTTATGATTAATTATATTCTATTTTGGTGCTAATCGCGATTAAAAACCGCTAATCGGGTTTTTGACATTTTTGTGCAAAACATGCACATATCATTTTTGTTGGCTCTATACTTGTGCACTTCTACCATATCACCTTGGGTTAATATTGGAGTGAGAAGGAAATAAGGGGAAAAAGGGAAAAGAAAAGAAAAGAAAAAGGTAAGTATGATGATGAGAGAGAAAGGTGTAGGTCAACTCTTTCTTTTTGAACCATCCCCATCATTTCTCCTTCTCCTTTTCTCTCTAACTCTTCCATGAGTGAGCTGCAGCTGCCCCTCTCCCTCTCTCTCCCTTTTCACAAAAACCCTAGATCCACCATGAATACAACCACAAAACCCTATTCCCATTTCACAAAAAATGTCCCCAAGCTCACTAGCTACACATTGAACCTAGAAAGAATGGATTTGGAGGACTTTGAGCAACTCAAGAAAATTCTTGAGTTGCCAAAGGAGGTAATTTCTGCACCCCTGGTATAATACTTCGATTTCTTTATACATCTATACTAGTTTCATGTCAATATTGCATGTTTTGAGGACTTTGGAAATTTTCAAGTTAGGGTTTAGGGTTCGATCTGAAATCAAAGGTGATTTGAGGTGTAATTAAGGGTTACAACCCCTGTGGTGATTAATTGGAGACCCAAACTAGAGACTAGAACCCAGAATACGGATTTACGGAATCGATATCGGGAAAAACTGTAATTCTGTGACTGTTTTTAGAAATCTGCTGTCACCCCGAGACTCCTAAAATAAAATTGGTTTGACTGTAAGATGTGCAGGCATCCAGGAAGCCACCACCAGAACCCTAGCCCCTACATCCATAACCCGGCCGCAAATTTATCCATTCTGGCCGCAAATTGCGGCCAGACCTGTAGGGAATTGCCTCATTTTTGTTTTGGTGCCCCCTTATCAGTAGATTAGACCCCTGGCATATGCAAAATTGTCCAATTTGACCTAGGGTGAAATCTGGGACCCTTTTCTCTAGTTGCTGTTTTGATTTCTGTTTCCGTATTTCGTATTTTAAGTTTTGGACTTGTGTATCTGTGTTTTACCTCAAATACTTGGCGTTTATACGACGATATCGAGAATTGATTGATGGTTTCGAAGGCGTACCCATAGGTTCTAACCTATAGGCCCCTTAGCGTATCGTTTTGGTTTTCGTGTGTCGTTATAGTTTTGATTTGGTTTTAATACGCATTTACGATACGTTGATGTGTAGGTACCCCATGGAGACTTCGGGACAACAAGCAAGCGTGTGGCGACGGCGACAAATGAAGACGCAAGGTGAGTAGATTTATATCTACGGGGAGAAGTCGGGTGGATGGCGTATAGCACCCCCGCAGTCCGATGTATAGTATACTATATATATACTATATATATATATATATATATATATATGATAGCTTATGTGTGACTTGGTTGTTTAGGAGGTGTTAGGTGTACTATGCATAGATTAGGGTTAGAAGTAACTAGTGTAGTTCCTAGTCGCGAACCCTAGAATAGGTTTACACCCACATGCACGCATGTGCATATTTGCTATGTTTATACTGTGATGATGAGGATATTGGAGGACATTGGAGATGAGTCGATGAGATTGGGCATAGTACCGTGATATCGGTGATGTGATGTGATTCGTATTTGGGATACAATATGTGATTTTTAGCGGGCTTTTGGACGTGTGTTTCACACACGCATTCATACTTATATAGATGGTATCGACTTGTACTAGACTTAGATCAGTATCCCAGATTATGTGATATGATGATAATGATACCTGATATGTGATGAGAGGAATGTGATATTGACCCGTACCCATCTTATGGGATGTCGTACGACGATTTACCGTACGAGATTTATATTGATGATTGATCCGCACTCATGACTCGAGGATGTCAGATGATATACGGTATCGTACGTGATACTATTGAGGCAGGATCACCGACTATTATATTTATATTTATATATATCGACTCAGATTTAGGTGGTTTCCATACCCCTCCCGATTGACTTGATAGTTAGGTGCAGATTACTTAGTAGACATTAGACTAGACCCGAGTCATACCTATTTCAAAACTAACGGGTCGGGAGTTTTTCAAAGGGATTCTACGGATATTTCAAAGGACGCACATTTTCTTAAAAACACCGTAGCCCTTATTTTATAAAAACCCCGATTCGTCTTATTTTAAACGGCAAAACTGCATGACATATACATATGGATGTAGATTCTTTACTGTTGCGTTGATTATTCGATTCCGCATATTCTTACAGTTTGCATTGCATCGCATTGCATGTGTTATTGCTATATTACGACCATGCTGTTAGGACACCAGCACCATTATCGATGATGCGTATGTTCCACGTACACTTGCTTGCCGGCTCACACACTTCATCATCGATAATTGCCATGTCACTACACTGTAGTACTGTTGCATTCAGGATATGACCCTTGCATGGCATACTTGTACACATACTTACTGTACACTCATTACTTGTACACATACATATCTTCACATATATAGATGATTTCTCGCTTGATTTGGAGATTTGGGAACCGCAAGATACTCTTTAAAAACTGATTCATTTTAAAAGAGCGGCTTTCCCCAATATGTGCATATTACTATTTCTTGTTGCATGATATATTGATATGCTTATATTCTTTTATATGTCGCATACATCACGCTTTCTGATTATACGCATTGAGATATATTGTTTCCATGATATTTCTGGATTTGGGAACCGTGGCTATTTCAATTGAGAATATGTATTGTCTTTAAATCCCGGTTTCCCTTGATATGATATTTCAGTGCGTCCATCATGTGTTTTCTCGGTTCTGAGAGTGGCATATGAAACCCGATTCGAGGAGCGGTAGGCACCGTCTTCGGGTACATGGTGAACCCGGTAAGGTACCTGTTCATATCAGATTTTTGCATTTTTATACCGCCCAATTATTATTATATTGCTTATCGGTAGGTACTCTTGAGCCGTGTTTGCTAGTCAATTGCAGGATACAGGTTCTCGGCTCTAAAAGGTGAAATTCATGGAAAAGCACGACAAAATCTGGGTTCCTGCCAACCACAGATAAAACACGGGTCTCCTGTCTCTATCCGTATGTTGCCACACACCAGTTTATGAGACAAAATGGCAAATCAATGTCATTTTCATGCACAAGGCTCAATGGCAACACAAGATCCAAGAAATCTATACGGAGGTCGAGGAAATCATGACAAAAAGATCCACATCCAATCACCTTTTGATTTGCTGAAATTCTGGAGAAATTGTGAAGAGCTTCTGAGAAAAATCACATACTATACTGAAGTACAAAGAAATCCAGGAAAAACCACAAAATCCGAGGAGCCAACTCCTCCAAAGCACCGCGGTTTCGCGGAATAAGCATGCTTAGGCCGCGGAACCGCGGCCGTACGGCCTCCTCAGTTGACTATTTTTCAGGGGTATATGGGTCTTTTCATGAAGGGTCGGAATGTTGCCCTAATTTTCCAGTTCCCTGTCTGTAAATAGTCCAGAACATGCCAAAGCCAAGGGTGCTTAATCTTGTATTTTAGGTTTTAGAATACTTTTTGTTCTTCTTCCTCTTCTCATCTCTTCTCCATTAAAAACTTGTAGTGAGCTTTTGTGAGCGAAGAATGATGAATAAAGAAGTTCTTTTTGTTATTATACTTGTCTTGCTCTTGTTATGTTAATTGCTTGTAATCTTCAATTGATAATTTAGTTGTTGTTATTTATTGTTGTTTCTTTCTTATTCTTTTTTCCTTTATCCTTAAACAACCATGATGCTTACGTTTGATCCTTGCCAAGGTGAGGTCGCAAATAGCTAGTTGTTATTTTCTAATCTCCTTCTTTCTATCTTCCTCCTTTGTTTTATTTTTCGTTCTTCTTGTAATGGGTGAGTAGTTTCCATACTTGTTAGGGTAGGATAAGGGAAGTTTGAGAGAAGGAAATCTCTCTCACTCTTTCCTTGCCCAACATCTTAAATCGAACTCCCGTTAATTGAACCACAATCCGCTCCCTACGGCACCCTATCCTACATGATAGCGGTGATTCCGTAGTGAGACCGGTTGTGGTAGAATTAACCGGAGGTTAAGGCTAAGAGCCAAGAACGGACGGACAAGCACCAAAAGGAAGAACTTATGCGTTGGAAAGCCTAGCTTATACTCGCAAGTTCCTTCCTAGTCGTGCTAATCCTCGTTGTTGCCGATTACCGTAACACCGATATTAAGAGTGGCAACGAAAGAAGTGAGCGACTCCTAACTCAAACTAACCTAATCCTAACCCTAACAAGCTCTCTTTACATATCATTTTAACACTTAGTTAACCACAAACAAATCTGGACTTTTGGATTTAACTCGTTAAAGCACATAGAAAAAGATTCCCATCTCCCTGCGGACGACCCGTACTCAACGGGCTAGTTACAAGAGAAACCGTCTTGATTGCGGTTACAAACTTAGCACAGAAAAACTCTACCAATCAAATGGCGCCGTTGCCGGGGAGACGGTAGTTTATTTCTTTGTGTAATTTCGGGTTAATTTGTGAATATAAATATAACCGAAAAACAAAACAAAAAAAATATACATTGTAAAAAATCATCTTGTTATTTTTGATTAGTTTTTGTGCAAGTGTGCAGGATAAAACGAAGTTCAAGTTCAGTGCCAAAGACATGGGAAGTTAGACCTATATCTTTACGGCTACACTGCGGGTGAACAAGACGGAAAAGACGGTCTATTGAAAGATTCTGGAGCAAATCAAGATTCAGGAGCTCCAGATAAGAAGAGGACAGCCAAAGCAGCACACCCAAAAATTTCAGATCCCCAACTCCACTATCTTGCCGCGGAACCGCGGCATAAGCTGGCTTAGGCCGCGGAACCGCGGCCACTTGGTGCATTCAGGGTGCCAAAATCCCTGTGAGTCCTTCTTCTTTCTTCTTCACTCCTCTGAACTGTGTTTTCTGCAGCATTCTTTGCGCAAATTCTCTTCCCCCTTCCAATAAATTGTTTTTGTGCAGGATTCTTTGCGCCGCGCTAAAATAAAAATTGTTTGCAGTTGATTTGTTACTGCTTTGCATTTATTAATACGGACTTTAAGGGGCTTGAAACCAATTCAGATTGGGTGGGGATTTCATCACCCTTCCTAGGACCTCAGAAATCATAAAAAGCATATGCATTGACCATTGTTAATTAAAAAATACTAGACTCAGCCCTAAGGACTTCGCGCTCAATAGGACAGAGGACTAGTTACAAGCATCGGCCGTTTATCCTATCCTGACTTTGCGGTGTCTAGGCAAGTTCGAAGGCAAGTGGTTACTTAATTAGGACCACTACTTACGTAGTGGGGAGCCTCCCACTTACCTGGCCGCAATTAGCAGAGAAGAGGCGGTTTGAGGTCCTGTTTCTAGCCCTTTGGAACAGTTAGGAGCTGTCTAGCTGACCTAGGTGACCCTAGATCTAGGTGTGATTGTCCATATCTTGTTTGTGATTGCTTAAAGCCGTAAGTCCATACATATTTCTGTAGAGCTCTTTCTAAAAAGAAAAAAAAAGGAAAAATTCAAAATCTTTTATAAAAACTTGCCCTTTGTCGCCAAAATCCCATCTTTTCACCCACCACCCATTGCAATTCTCCATTGACGTTTTCTTACCCTCACCTTCTCCGCTTTGACTATACTAAACTCGTTTAGTGTATTTCCGCTTGGACTCGGGACACTAGCGCCCGCCTAGTCCGCGTTACGTTAGTCGCTACCGACTACGCGATCGACTCAGACGTCCAAACTCCGTCCACGCCTCTTTCACCCTTACCTTTGTCGGCCAACTCCGACGTTGACCGGAATTCTGTTCATACATCCTCACCTTCACCTTCACCAATCTCTTCTTCCGCGATGTCAGGATTTAATCCAAACATCTCTTTGACTCTCCCGGGATTGACTCCACCTCCTATGGAGGCAACTAACCCACCACCACCACCTGTTGTAGCGCCGTAGCGAATCGCGCTCCAGGATAGTTTCTATCCCACCCGTTCTGCACTTCCCACCTATTTTTCTCTTCCACCGGCCAATGGGGATAACTTTGAAATTAAGCCCCACTTCATCAACATGCTTCCGCGATTTCATGGGCTTGAATCTGAAGATACCTATATCTTCATCAACAAGTTCCAAAATGTTTGTGCCATGATGAAACCCACCCAGCTGTCGGACGATGCTATACGGCTACGGGTCATTCCGTTCACTTTATGCGATCTTGCTGAAAAATGGATGTATAGCACCGCTTCCCACTCCATAACCAGTTGGGACGAGTTTGTGAAAGCGTTTCTCAAGAAATTTTATCCGAATCATAAAACGCAAGGATCCGTAACGAAATCAACCAATTCTCTCAGCTTCTTTCTGAACCCTTCTGGAAGTGCTTTGACCGGTATAAAGACCTTCTTATTCAATGTCCTCATCATGGTATCGAGAGATGGCAACTTTGCCAAACCCTATACAAGGGCCTGAACCCAGCAACTAAGCAGTTGTTGGAAACCATTTGTCAGGGCTACTTCCTATCGAAATCTGACGAGGAAGCGTGGCAATTCTTCGACGACCTTGCGGAACAGACGCTACAATGGGAGAGCACCAGACCGACTTCTTCTTCTTCTACCTCCACTTCTACCGGTCAGTCTAGGGTAGGAATTCACCAACTTGATGTCTCTATTGCGATGAAAGCTGAAATGGCTGCAATAACGAGAAAACTTGAAGCGATAGAGAGCAAATTTTCTTCTCCTGCTCCTGCCCCTGTTCTTCCCCTTCATACCATTTGCGCTTGTTGTTCCGATCCTTCTCACTTAACAGAAGAGTGTCCTTACAATCCACCATCTCAAGGACAGGATCAGGTTAATGCTGCATTTCAGCAAAGACCGAGGAATGATCCATACTCTTCCACCTACAATCCCGGTTGGAGGAACCACCCTAATTTCGCCTGGAATCAGAATCAGCATCAATTCCAAGGCAACAATTTCCAAAGGCCCCCTCTGCCGCAAAAAAAAGTGCAACAACAAACTCAACATCAATTTCAGCAGCCCTTCCAACCCCAACCTTTTTAAAATCAGACGAACAACTTTGCACCCAACAATTCTTTTCCCCAAAACAACTTTGTTCCGTCAAACAACGGTAAGGTTTTCTCGCTCGAACGAAGTCTGGAGGCGTTCGTTAAACAATCGACACAATCCACCGCAAACATCCAATATTCCATTCAGTCCTTGGTGCAACACACTGCCGCTCACGGGCAAAGCATCAAAACCATCGAAGCCCAGATAGCACAACTGAATGCGGCCTTAAGCGAGCGAGAGAAGGGGAAGCTCCCGTCCCAGCCACTCCCTAATCCCGGTCACCCACATAATGTACATGTTGCTCTTGAACAACAGAACCATAATGTGACTGCCGTAACCACGTTGAGATCGGGAAGGATGCTACAAAACAACATTAGCACACGGATCAACGATGACACCCCGGCCACTTCTTCTTCTTCTTCTTCTTCTTCTTCTTCTTCTTCTTCTTCTTCGTCTTCGTCTTCTGAGCCTATTCTCCATTCATCAAAAGGCTCTTCCTCTTCTTCTGCTTTGAACGGACCCACTTCTCACTCCGTGAAAACACCAGCTCTGGGATCCGTTCCAACTTCACAATCTCCTCCACAAGCATTAGACTCAACCAATTTTAAAAACGTCCCATTTCCAAACCGGTTGAGGTCTAATAAACAAAATCCACAAATGGAGAAGATTCTGGAGTTCTTTAAGCAGGTTAACATTAACATTCCCCTTTTAGATGTTGTCCAACAAGTCCCGTCCTACGCGAAAATCTTAAAGGGCTTATGCACGAAAAAGAGGAAGTCTTAGGTACCCAAGAAAGTTTTCTTGGCTAGTGCTGTGAGTGATGCTCTTACCCAATCTTTACCACAAAAACAGAAGGACCTTGGCTGTCCTACGATTTCTATTACCATTGGGGATAAGAACATCAACCGCGCACTATTAGATCTTGGTGCCAGTGTTAACCTGCTTCCGTACTCAGTATATGAGCAATTAGGTGTAGGAGAGCTGAAACCCACACACTGTACTCTCCAAATGGCCGACCGATCAATCACCCATCCTAGGGGTGAGATAGAGGATGTGTTAATCAAGGTTGGGGACTTCATATTCCCCGTTGACTTCATTGTATTAGACACACAGCCTATAGCTAACCCCCGGAATCAAATTCCGGTGATACTCGGTCGCCCATTCCTTGCAACCTCAAATGCTGTGATCAATTGTCGTAATGGTTCGATGAACCTCTCTTTTGGAAACAAGACAATTGAACTCAACATTTTTAGGTTGGGGAATCAGCCTTCTGAACCTAATGCTCATATACTGGACGTTTGCTCAATCCAGGAGATCACCCCTGAAGAATGTGAATTCGAGGAGTTTTTGTTCGATCACGATAACCTTAACCCCACTAGTGAGTTCCTCTTCGAACCTGCTGCTGTTTCTGCGCCCGACAACGACTACGAGTGTTTCACATTCTCGAACGATCTTAGCCGCTCACAACCCGAGTTTGAATCCTTCGAATTTCCGGATGAGTTACCTGAACCATCCAACTCGGTCGCTTACACTCGTTTTGAACCTTTGCTGGAATCTTTTGAGTTCGAGACCTTTTCACCAATCTTGCCTTCAATCGTTTCACCTCCAACGCTCGAACTCAAGCCTTTGCCGTCTCACCTTAAGTACGCTTACTTGGGTGAGAACGAGACCCTCCCTGTTATCATCTCGGCTTCTCTAGCTCCAGAGCAAGAGAAAGCCTTTCTTACGGTCTTGCACAGTAATAGGCAAGCTTTTGGCTGGTCCATGGCGGACATCAAGGGGATTAGTCCCCTGATCGTTGAACATCACATTCATCTGATGGATGATACCAAACCAGCCAGAGATCCACAAAGGCGACTCAACCCAGTCATGAAGGAGGCTGTGAAGTAGAAGATCGTAAAATGTCTGGATAGTGGTATCATTTACCCTATCTCTGATAGCCAGTGGGTTAGCCCCATTCACGTTGTCCCCAAGAAATCAGGCATAACGGTCATCACTAACGAGGCGAACGAGTTAATCCCTACTCGCACCAAAACTGGGTGGCGAGTATGCATCGATTACAGAAAACTCAACGCCGCAACGCGGAAGGACCACTTTCCGCTACCTTTCATTGACCAAATGCTTGAACGATTGGCCGGACACGAGTACTACTGCTTTCTTGATGGCTACTTCGGCTATAATCAGATTCCCATCGCCGAAAAAGACCAGGACAAGACCACTGTAACGTTTCAGAAATCGTTTTGCGAATTTTTCCGTTTTAGGGCAAAATTGTCGGTTTTTCCCGTTTTAACCCGATTTCGATCAAATGTCCGTATAAACTTACCGGCACCTAGTTTAGCTAAAATAAAGCTTATGCGCGAACTTTAGGGGTATTTGGGAGGTTTTGGATCAGATAGAATTTTTCCCAAATAAAATATTATTTTAGTCGGTAAAATATGCGCGTAAATCGGGAAAATTTTTCTAAATGAAAATTTTTGGGAATCATCACTAAAATTATTTTAGAACCTTCTTTTTAAATATCTAGATATTTTTTGGTCAAAGGGAATTATTTTTAAAAAAAAAAGAAAATGAATAAAAGGTGACATTTTTGCATTAAATGTGCATTAATTGTTTTCTTTTGCTAGAAAATTCCCACTTCACCAAAAATCCCCCCATTCTCCCCTTGGCCGGCCCTTCCCTTCCCCTTGCTGCCCTCCATCATTTACATCCATTTTCAACTCATTTTTCATCAAATAAATCATGAAAAATCCAATTTAATTCATACAAATTCAAATATAATCAGTTTTCCTTCATTTCCTTCACTAATCCTTCATGGATCTTCATTAAAGCTTGGTTTTTTATGCTAAGATGTTGGATTAAGTTTCATTTTGTGTTCTTGGGGAGGTATAATTCTTACCTTAATCCTTTTATATTTGCTTTAATCTTATTCTAGCTAGTTTAGTTAGCTAATTATGTGTTTAGTTTAGTTTTTTTATTATGATTAATTCATTTATTTTTGGTTTAAGTAATTCATGTTAGGGTTAAATTTTGTTTATGTGTTTAGTGTTCTTTTGAAGTGTTAATTTGTGTTTTGGAGAAGATTAACCTAGTAGAAAATGTTAATTTTTGTTAATGATCACTTTGTTTAATTATGCAATTAGCTTACTAGGTTTTTGCTAAAACATAATTAGCTAGTGTTAAAAATATAGAAATGGTTTAGGTAGCTTAGTTAAGCTATTTTTAAGGTGTTTGTTATCGCTAGATATGCATTAGCTTGAAACTAGTGCGGAATTTTGCGATAGGTTGCTTACTAGATTTCGGGATTTTTCCGACGTGGGTTCGATTGGTCGTTACAAGGTTATATCTATTATATTCCTCGTAATTCTTGTGTTGTGTTGTGCGATCGGGACGATCGGGGTCCAGTCATGGTGTTTTGTAGTTTAGCGACCCCAATTAGGGTTTTTGGCCGGTATCGTGCGCGATAGATGCGCTAAGCGCGCAGTGTAATTTTCCGGGCGTTTTCATCGCGTTTCGTTGTCTTTTCGTCGATGCAGGATATTTGCTTATGTGTTGTGTTTGTGAAATTTTAGGTTCGCAAGCGGGGACTTCGGATGCTGCGACAAGGGGAAAACAGGTGGTAGGCTTCACCTAGCTTGGAGCGTTGGTGAGTAGATTTAATATCTACAGGGGAATCGCCCGCATGGCGTTATTCGTCAGGGCTAGAGATTTTATTACTTGTCGCATATTCTACGTTATTGTTAGAATTGCGCCTTTACCCTATTACTTAGATGTAGTTGTACCTGGACTAGTAGTAGTAGGACACTGCACATATTATTGACGATTCATGTTGCATGAGCACTGATTATATGCTACACACACCGTCAATAATTGCCATGTCACACACAAACCACTTATAGATGTTATATTGCTTGGTTAGGGACATTGTGACATTGATTCATACTGCTTATCATATATGGCATTTAGCATACATGTATTCCTATAGAGTATTGTACCATTAGTGATAGGTACATACACACTCCCTGTCATAGCTACAGGTATACCTTGTAAATACTGTTCTTATACCCAGAGGGTATACTATATCATTGCTTATAGGTAGACACATTATCTTGCTATACCTTATTGATTTCACATACATCTGGTTTTAGCTACATGTTTACCTTCACTTGATTTTATTTAGAAGTGGATAAATAGGAACCGCATGATATTTGTATTAACTTGATGCAGTTAATTAGAGATTTTTCCTTTATATGCTTGCATTTCAGATATGGCGCACATATTATATTCATGGATTTTAGCATTGTTATATGGATTTTTCATGATGTTTTCTGGATTTGGGGACCGTGGTAGTTCATGAAATTATGCATTATTTGAAAAACCCGGTTTCCTTGATATTGATGTTTCCGCAGCCACCATGAGATTTATCGGTTCTGATATATGCCCGATTCGAGGAGTGAGGAGGCACCGTCTGTAGGTACATGGTGGGGCCCGGGGGTACCCCGAAGCAAGAACGATTTCACGATGCTAGGCGATGAGGCTTAGGGAAACATACCATCCGATGACAGAACCAATAACTCATCGGCTATCGAGTGGATACCGACGGAAGTCATGTGCGTATGGATACGTCGAGAGGCGAGGGTCAGAGCTAGACACTCGAGCTCTCGGGATAGCGTATGATACATACCCATCAGGGGGGCCAGTCATGGAGACAGCACCTGATGGATCAGCATTTCTGTGTCGATGCTTGGTACATTGGTTTCATGATATTTCCAATTACTCATTTGTATATATAACAGAGATTGAGCCACTGTTATATATACCCTTACACCAATATTAGGGGAATGGGACGCTAATATATGTGTATTGACCTCATCATATTTATTATGCCATTATATTTAGGATGTTAGAATTTTGCTGGAGATTTGATTCGGGATATAAGAGATTCATTTGAGATTGGATACTAGAGATATATATGAGATATACTTGATATGGTACATACGAGATATGTGAGATCCACTTGCTGTTGTACATTCGAGATATGTGAGATATACTTGATATGGTACATACGAGGAGATATGTGAGATCCACTTGATATTGTACATTCGATATATGTGATATATACTTAATGTTGTACATTCGATATATGTGATATATACTTGATGTTGTACATTCGATATATATGAGATATACTTGATATTGTACATTCGGGATATACGAGATATACTTAATATTGTGAAATTGAGGAGAATGCGATACTTAGATGATATGAGAGCCAATTTGGGGGCTGATTTGAGGAATTGGGATTTGATTCGTCTTGATCGATTGTGATCCTACCACGATGTCAGGATTCCGTGGAAATGACATATTTCACTCCATACCTCACCTTTATCTATTTGTGCACTGTTTCATGTATTAGGAGTACCTGTTAGTGTACCTTTCATCAGTGTTGCACATTTACATTCTCATACCCCCATTGCATGATTATTGCATACTGTGTCATATCATTATTGCTTTATATATATTGGCTGTACTTGTTAGTGTACTTTCCATTATTCTACATTCATATGACCTGTTATTACTGTAAATTGCATATCTTAGATTCATGTTGTACGTACATTCCTGCGATTACCTGCATATGTTATTTACTATTCACGAGTTGGCAACTCACCCCCGTTGTGCCACAGGTGTTACAGAGTGTTCCCCAGAGTAGTCGAGGCTGGCTATTCATCTATCATCTTTTGCTACAGATACCGCATCGGCTCACAGTGTGCTGTTTTGTTCAGGTGGGTTTTGGTGGTTATCTGTATTTGTATTGTAAATTCGTTGTATCTTGTACTCTTCATCTACTATTATGTTTTTGACTTAGAGACTTGGTGAGGACGATATTGTATAAATTGTGGATTTGTTGTCTTTTATACAGTTTCCTTTCTATCGTCTTCTTTTTCTTCGCTACGGCGTCGTATATTTGTTGTGGTGGTTGTTTTCCGCCTTTGGGCGTGGATTTGCTCTCGTTGGGGATGCTTTACATTATATTTATGTTGTACCCATTTTTGGGGTTGGTTTTAATAAAGGAGGTGCTGCTGAAATTTTCAAGAAAGAAAATTGGACTTAAAGAATTTATATTTGAGATTTTTTTTAAAGGTTTAAACAATGTTTCTTATCTTTTCTTGTCTTTTAATGGTTTAGATTTCTGGGTTTTGGCCTTCTTTTACTACGTTACGCCTGTAGACGTTGCGTAGTATTAGGGCCGTCACGTGCCAATTTCGGGTCGTGACAAAGAATGGTATCAAAGCCGGTCCCTCAAAAGTAGGTCTGTGGTTCGAGGACGAACCATTGTTCTAAGTGGGGGGGAATGTAATACCCCAGGTGGAGTTGGCGCTGAATACCACCTACCCCGTGAGAAGTGTGATGTTATCCGATATCGAGGTGGGGATGTAACCGATATGGATACACACGGGGAACCACTATAGAACAATGGGGAGTATCGAATTCCATTCCGGAAGAGGGCACGATCTGAACTATAAATGGAAATGACACACTCCTATAACACAGAGGCGCCTTTTGGATGAATCAGAACTCCGGAGTTTGAAGAACTACATAGTTAAGCGTGCTCGGGCCAGGGAAGTCCTGGGATTGGTGACCTCCTGGGAAGTGGCCCCTGGTCGGGTCCGGTTCACTCCGAAGGACAAAACCATGCGGTTTCGGCCAAAGCGGACAATATCATCTGTGTTTGGGGGTGGTCCTTTCGGCACGTTTGCATATCGTCGCATGCCCTTTGGGTTATGCAATGCGCCCGCTACCTTCCAGCGGTGTATGATGGGAATCTTCTCAGACATGGTGGAAAAATTTCTGGAGATCTTCATGGACGATTTCTCCATCTTCGGCGATTCCTTCAACGAGTGTTTGCTGCATCTTGACGCTGTCCTTACCCGATGTAAGGACAAGAAACTCACTTAGAATTGGGAGAAGTGCCACTTCATGGTACGCGAAGGTATTGTCTTAGGACATATCATTTCGCAAAATGGCATAGAGCTTGACGAGCAAAGATTGAGGTCATTTCCAATCTCCCTCCTCCCAGATGCGTCAGAGACATCCGAGCCTTCCTTGGCCATGCCGGTTTCTATAGATGGTTCATCAAGGACTTTAGCAAGATTGCTAGGCCCTTGACTCTTCTACTGGCCAAGGACACGCCATTCGACTTCAACTCGAGCTGTGTGACTGCGTTCGAGTCATTAAAGAGCTCACTCACTTCTGCTCCCATTCTTTCTTCACCTGACTGGACGCACCCATTTGAGATTATGTGCGATGCATCCGACTTTGCCATTGGAGCTGTCCTTGGACAACACATCAACAAGATGCCACACGTAATCTATTATGCGAGCCGAACCCTGAACGACGCCCAACTCAATTATACGACAACTGAGAAGGAATTCTTGGCTGTTGTATTTGCTTTAGAAAAGTTCACGCCCTACCTCATCGTCTCTCCAGTCATTGTCTGCACAGACCATTCTGCTCTGCGCCATCTTTTTGCAAAGAAAGATGCAAAATCTCGGCTAATACGTTGGATCCTCTTGCTTCAAGAGTTTGACCTTGTCATTAAGGACAAACGAGGATGTGAGTAGTTGCCGACCATCTCTCACGACTTCCTTCTTCGTCGTCGCTTCATATTCCGATCAACGACGTTTTCCCGGATGAACAGCTCTTGACCGTATCTTGCGAACCCTGGTTCGCAGATATTGTGAACTATTTGGCCACAGGATTACTACCGACTGAATGGTCAAGTCAGGACAGACTTCGCTTCTTATCCCAAGTAAAACACTTTTACTGGGACGAACCCTATCTGTTCAAGTACTGTACCAACCAGATTATTCGTCGGTGTGTCCCTGACGAGGAATTCAAGAGTGTGCTGTCATTTTGCCACGATCAAGCATGTGGCGGGCATTTTGGCCCCAGAAAGACAGCTGAGAAGATCTTGCAATGTGGTTTCTACTGGCCACAACTCTTCAAAGACGCTCATGACTATTGCAAGACTTGCTCCCGGTGCCAACACTTGGGCCGGATATCCAGGAGGAATGAGATGCTGCTCCAACCAATCTTGGTTGTGGAGATTTTCGACGTTTGGGGGATAGATTTCATGGGGCCGTTTCCCAGCTCTTTCGGGAACTTGTACATCCTTCTCGCTGTTGATTACGTCTCTAAGTGGGTCGAGGCTGTGCCCAGCCGGACTAACGACAACAAGGTTGTCGTTAGGTTTCTTAAAGAAAACATTTTCTCCCGGTTTGGGCACCCCCGAGCGATCATTAGCGACAATGGAACTCATTTCTGCAATAAGACTTTCGAGGCCTTGATGCGGAAATATTCCATTAATCCTAAGCTCTCTACACCCTACCACCCCCAAACCTGCGGGCAGGCCGAAGTTTCAAATCGGCAAATCAAGCAGATACTGGAGAAGACGGTTTCCAAGAACCATAAGGATTGGTCGCTGAAACTCACTGATGCCCTTTGGGCATTTCGAACCGCTTATAAGACCGATCTTGGCATGTCTCCCTATCGGCTTGTGTACGGAAAGGCTTGCCACCTACCTGTCGAAATAGAGCATCGCGCATTTTGGGCGATAAAGGAGCTGAATTTGTCTCTTGAAGATGCGGGCAGCCATCAGAAGCTGCAATTGAACGAATTGAGCGAGCTTAGGGATGAGGCTTACGAAAACGCGGTTGTCGTTAAGAACCGAATGAAGGTGTTTCACGATAAACACCTTTTGCGCAAAACTTTTGTACCTGGTCAACAGGTACTGCTTTACGACACCCGGCTACACTTCCATCCAGGAAAGCTCAGATCTCGCTGGAAAGGGCCGTATTTTGTGCGGAATGTGTATCCGCATGGCGCTGTGGATTTGGAGAATCCAAAGGACGGTTCATTTTTCAAAGTAAATGGACACCGACTAAAACCGTACCTTAGCGCCGAACCAACAGAGGAGCTCCTGGTCTTACAGGAGCCGGTTTACCCTGCATAATCTTACTCTGGCTACCACCAAACTTCGGTTATCCAGCCAAGAACAGTGGACACTGTTCCAAATAAGTTTGGGGGTACGCTCGGTACGCATTTCTAACCTTCGCATTCATATGTATATTTTGCATCTGCATACTAAAATCCATAAAATCCATAAAAATCAGAAAATTTTCTAAAAACATAAAAACTTTTCTGTCAACTTAGCTAGTGGGAGAACTCTGATTCAACATTTCGACGGTTTTGTTTGATAAGATAAGAATAACTAAATCTTATTTTTAGATTTTGAAAACCTGAAAGATAACTCTCCTTTGAAGTTAACTATAGCTGATATACGTCTTTACATCACACTACACGTGTCGTGAGTTTTGGAAATTAGATGACAAGTCTTTTATGTCTAAAAACTTTTAAATGGATAAATGATTTTCTGAGGATCAAATAGGTTTGTTCTGAAATAAGTAATATCAAGAATAGTTTATGAAGTGAAGTGAATATGAAGGAATGTTATTGATGCCTTAATTGGAACTAAGTCTGAAAAATAACCCATCTGGAACTTGATTGGAATGATTACACACCGAACCCACTAAACACGTCTTTTATCCAAAAAATAATTGAACTGCCGGTTATATCTCCGTTCGTATTGAATCATCATGATTTTCACGCCAAATTGTCTTTTGTTTTTGGACCTAGGTAACTTGAGTAATTAAGTCTGCTGGGGTGTTTCTACACCTAATGCCCTAAAGACAACTGGTTAGGGTGCATTGGCCTAAAGCTCATTAAGAAGCCTAGAAAGTCCGGATTAAAACAAAGTCAAGCAAGTGTTCTCTCCAAGTTAAAATTCCTAACGGTTCTTTGTGTGAGAATAATCTTGACAAAAGACAGGTTTTTATAAAAAAAAAATATTTCTAGCGGAGATATGAAGGTTTTATTCTATGATAAAGACTATTGCACGTTCACAGAGGTGTGTATGAAATGAAAACAAGAAAAAGGTGGAGTGAAAAATAAGACCTAGTTTCCTGTTAGGGAAGATAGAAATTCTGAAGTTGAAACTTTACTGGAAAACGAAACTTGAAAAATGCTTAACTCTTTATAAAACTTGTGTGATCTTTTTAAAATTTTTATCTGGGCTTTATTGTGTGACATGATGACTTTAATCGATCCTTCTGGAACTTAACGACACTATTTACATTGCACGTAAAGACATATAAAATCTTTAGTTAAATAAGAAGCGAGGTGTGAAAAATAAAGGTTCGATAGTCTAGACTTAGGATCATAGAATTGTTATTTTCTGAAACAAAACTTTAGGGTTTGAATCATAGTTATTTCGCAAAACTAGCTTGACCGGATTTTGTTGGTGTAATCCGCTGAAAACCCACAGGAGACAACACTCCTCCTACTAGGGACACCTAGAGGTTTAACGGCTTGTTGCACGAGCTCAGTGCAATCGCATTCCCTGGGAAAGTGAGGTTAAGACTTTTTGTGAATAAATTGGCTTTGCTCGGGACGAGCAAATGATAAGTTTGGGGGTATTTGTTCATATCAAATTTTTGCATTTTTATACCGCCCAATTTTTATCATATTGCTTATCGGTAGGTACTCTTGAGCCGTGTTTGCTAGTCAATTGCAGGATACAGGTTCTCGACTCTAAAAGGTGAAATTCATGGAAAAGCACGACAAAATCCGGGTTCCTGCCAACCACAGATAAAACACGGGTCTCCGCTCTCTATCCGTATGTTGCCACACACCAGTTTAAGAGACAACATGGCAAATCAATGTCATTTTCATGCACAAGGCTCAATGGCAACACAAGATCCAAGAAATCTACGTGGAGCTCGAGGAAATCATAACAAAAAGATCCACATCCAATCACCTTTTGATTTGCTGAAATTCTGGAGAAATTGTGAAGAGCTTCTGAGAAAAATCACATACTATACTGAAGTACAAAGAAATCCAGGAAAAACCACAAAATCCGAGGAGCCAACTCCTCCAAAGCGCCGCGGTTCCGCGGCATAAGCATGCTTAGGCCGCGGAACCGCGGCCGTACGGCCTCCTCAGTTGACTATTTTTCAGGGGTATATGGGTCTTTTCATGAAGGGTCGGAATGTTGCCCTAATTTTCCAGTTCCCAGCCTATAAATAGTCCAGAACTTGCCAAAACCAAGGCTGCTTAATCTTGTATTTTAGGTTTTAGAATACTTATTGTTCTTCTTCCTCTTCTCATCTCTTCTCCATTAAAAACTTGTAGTGAGCTTTTGTGAGTGAAAAATGATGAATAAAGAAGTTCTTTTTGTTATTATACTTGTCTTGCTCTTTTATGTTAATTGCTTGTAATTTTCAATTGATAATTTAGTTGTTATTTATTGTTGTTTCTTTCTTATTCTCTTTTCCATTATCCTTAAACAACCATGATACTTACGTTTGATCCTTGCCAAGGTGAGGTTGTTAGTTATATGTATGCCCTAGAGGCCATTACTGTACATTGGATGTATATTGTAGTGGATGCTGGGACATATATAGGAAGGACTTTCTTGCTCGACATGATAGTACGCTATCTGGTTGCATTTTATCTTAACATGTATACTTTCTGTCTCTCTGATTACATGTTGATAAAGCCCATAGGATGTGTGCTCGACTTCCAGGACTATGATGTAGATCATACTAGTGGGGCCTGGGTAGTCCATGAGTACATCCTTGAATGGTTCCTAGTCGAGGGGATATCGAGACGGGGCATCGATATTCCAGAGTAGACTAGCGCATATCTTCTCGACCCATGTGATGGGCGATGGATGATCCCATATCCATTGGTGTTTGACATCGAAGATGGTATGCGGGTGCTCAGTGGAGACTGGGTACACTGAACGGACTCGCCGAGAACTCCCAGATGGTATTATACCTCACGTCAGATGGCAGTTCTCTGGTGACACTGGTACAGCTTAGTCTGTTGACCCGAGATCGTCATAGAGTCTTGTGTGTCTCCCACTGTGCTTTGATTTCCACCCTACCACGGCTCTACTGAGTTGTGCAAACAGGTGGTTTTTGGGTACAGTCCCGATTCACATGGAGGCAATGAGCGATAGGAGGGGATTCGTCTCTCCCGGTATTGGGGGTTGATGTTGTGTTATGCTCGACTGGCCATAACAGGAAATCCCTGGCCAGGGTTGCAGTGATATACTGGTAAGAGTTATCAGTAGGTTCACGAATGTTATGGACCCTACGTCGGCATGACTTATCGAGCTATTGGGGTCTGACGTTTACCACCCCTAGGCGAGATATGCGACATATCAGACGGACAGACCGGACTATACGGTAGTGTTACTGGTCGGATTCGCAGGAGTGTGAGCGGGCTTGCTCGTCGATCTTCTGATCGCTCAATACCCGGGTGGCCGTTACGTTTAGCAGACCGCTTGCGGCTTGTGGGTGTTTGATATTATCATCATCTGCTACCGGCGTATTGACGAGTCTTTAGAGTCCTACACAGAGGTTTCCTGGCTCAAGCGAAACGAAATAGGAGCGCATATGAGATATGTGCGGGACCGAGAATAATGCGTGTATGTGATACCGTATTCCATTCTCGCGATCTATGTATCGATTGGTTATATGCGATATAACCTAGTTATCGAATCAAGGATTGATTCGATAAGCCGATACATAGGATACTGGCCGGTTATATGCGACATGACCGGATCATTGAATCAAGTGTTGATTTAATGATTTAACGTATAATTATATATTTGATATATTACTTTGCATTAACTAGTATTGGTTCACTTTAAAAGGATTTTCTCACTTGAATTGTGCAAGTTGTATATGTGATATATTTCTTTGTGCACATGATTGTATCATGTTTGATGATACATTCTTGTTTGGTTTTGTGTAAAGTATTAAACCATGGTTAGTTAGTGATTAGGGTTTCATCTTATTCATTTATCTTTTTATTTTATTTATTTCAAAAGAAAAAGAAAATGAGAAATGAATGGTGGCTATTTTTGTTTTTAGTTGAAGATTCATGTAGCATTGATTTAGCCACCATTCTTGTCTCATGCCTAACCCTAACCACTCATCTAACCTAAGTTAAGTCTCTACACTAAACCATGGTCAAAGATATGATAAGTATTGTATTTTCTTTTCTATTTTAATTTTAACTTATCATATCTTCTTCTTCTTCTTCATCTTCTTCAACATTGAAGAAAGCTTGCTACTCCAATGGCAAGTCATGAAGTCTAGTGAGAAATACAAAACTAAAGTTTACCCACTTCCTATTTCTTCATCCTCTACCTCTTGCCAAGTAGTATAGGGTGTTTCCTTCACAAGTTTTTCCGACTTGGTGAAGTTGGAGCTTGTTCTAGCGATGCCTCGACGTAGATCATCTTCGGCATCGAACCGACGATCAAGCCCGCCCATTCTTCGATGATGCCGACGCTAGAGCCCAAGACACATTTTGGACAGCGGAGGGACTTCATCACGGAGCCTAGGAGGTGGTGGACCGGATCTACAAAGGTTGTAGTCACTTTCCCTTAGCATTTAATTCGATTATTTGCTTGTTTCGCCTATATATCTAGTTAACGATCCGTATTAGGGTTTGTAGGCACCCGTAAAATTTGATTTGTGCATGTTTGATCACTTGTGAGACTTCACTAGAGTGCCTAGGAACCCTACAGTGGTATCAGAGCCTAGCTAGAGCCTTAGGCGAAGTCCCGACGGAGTTAGAAGTCCGATCGACCCAAAACCCGACTTTGAAAATTGCTCTCTGGACTTTTCTGTAAAATGTGGATTTTTCGAAATTAAAAATATCCAGAAAATTCAGCAGGAAAATGTAAGGGTTACTGCAAAATTCGGTGTACTGATTCCTTAAAGTCACCGCGGATCCGCGGCATGAGCATGCTCATGCGGCGGTTCCGCGGCTATTTTGTCGTTTTGTGCATCGACGTTTGCACGGTAACTCTTAGTAAGTAGTGCTGGGTTTCCTGGGATTATTTTAATATTTATTCCAGAGTTTTATTTTCTGGCTTGTATTGGGAACTCTGTATATTCGATCGGACTGTCTAATTTTGTCGGTGTGGCTTTCCGGGTAATTTTAGAATATGTTAAAAAGTTCGACCGGATATAAATACCCACTTTTTCCCCTGCCGGGAAATTTCCAATTGTTGGATTTTTCTGTAGTTTAACGACGTTCTAAGTAGTGCAAGTAACGCGATGGACCCTCTAGAAGACAACAAACCTTAACTCGATTATGTGACCGTCTTGAACTGCCCTTTGAACCTTCGGGTTTGGGGCAGTACGGCGTGCCACATGTGAGGCGTTGGCTTGACCCTTCTACGGCTGGACCGTTGGTACTGAGGCACGAACTGAATGTTGTTAGACTTATTTCATGTGTTGAGCTGTATCGGGAAAACTTGGGTGTTCGATTGTTCGATCGAAAAGTTTAGCATTTTCTATTTATCTGGAATGTGATACAATAATTGGAATTCACAAATAGTTATGAGATAACGGAATGAATATTATAAACATAGCAGTTTAGTCTCACTTGATCGGTTGCCACGGAATTTTGATGTGATCAAAAGTCCGTCGCAATCACGTAGCGTACGCGGATACTCGCCGGGTAAACTTAATAGACAGCCTCACCCCATAGCCCCGACCAAGTGACTGTAGGAGAACCCCGTCGCCGAAAGCATCCGTTTGGGTGCTCGCGGTAGCGGTGTTCCGCCTTGGTGCACTTCGTCGACGGTATCGGAGGTGCGGCCGTCTACTGAAGTTTGCAACGAGTATTCGATCAGAATGTCGGGAATCCTGTTGAATTGCCCGACTTGATATTGAAAAGTGTTTTCGATTTTGAGACTAAAATGCGGGGTTTATAATTGTTAGGCATGCGATGTCTAAGTAATTCATTTGGTCAGGCATGCGATGTCTGAGGAGGTTGCGGATTCCAACTGTTGTAGTTTTACATTTTCTTTTCTGTGACCGTAAGTGTAATATGTGATATCGCCGGTTTCGTTGCTATATGTCAACGACGATTGGGATGCGCATATTTACTTACGTTGATGACATGTGATGTTATGTGTTGCTGGATATGTTATATTGGATCGTCGTGTTTGAATAGCCGGGGGGGTTTTATGTGAGATGAGTGTTTTTCATTTTCATTCATGTAAAAACTTGTATGTAATATTCTTTTATTGGGGCACTTCCAGGTTGCGGAAGTAGTCACCGTTTGTATATTATTTACTTTTCTGCACTAGGATAGACCCAAGGAGGGGAGCACAAGTAACCGGGTTCTGGGGTCCAGTGGGAGACCAACTCGAGGAGTCGAGTCCGGGTCTCCTAACCCTAGAATTGGTAGGGTTGCTTGCCGCTCTCGTAGGGGTCTAGGGGTGTGGGATTGGCTATTCATCACGACCGTGGAATCCGTGTTTTATACTGGCTCGTATTGAAAACACGGACGTCCTAGTATATCCAATATTTCATATGTTTCTTCTGCTGTGTTTTATCTGTGATCATGCGATATTCTGTGCTCTGTGATAGATATTATAGTATATATATGATATATTATATAGACGTTGCTTATGTTTTACACCCGCGCTAGCCCTGCCTCGCTCTGCCGTTAGTTACCTAACCTATCGGTGCAGACGGGACATCGAGGCGAATGCGGATGGCATAAGCGTACGTTATATTTATCTGTGATGGTTAGGTGGACTTAAATGATGGGATATTCATTAATGAGATTAATGAAAGAAAATAAACCTAATTGATGTTGTGGAATCGAATTTCAAAATAAAAACAGGTAGCTACAGTTCTTGCTTTGCATCGTGATGGTCCTTGTAGAACATCCTGCACCTTATTCGATAGGGAAAGGACCGAGATCCCTTCACCGGGAGTGTCTCCTTTAGCAATAACTGGCAGATGCTACAACCCTCGGTTTGTCATTTGATCGCTTCTATAGTTTCCGCTTTGCACAGTGATATATATGATATATCCCGCACCTCATTCGACGAGGAAAGGGCCGACGATCCCTTCACCGGGAGTGACCCCTTTAGCAAAACTAGAAAAGCTTCAAAAACATTCCATTTTAAAAAACCATTTGATTCCGCAACGAGATCAAGTTCAAAGCGTTAAAGGTTTTCACAAAAACCAGCCGCAACCCTCCGTCATTTTAGGAAGTAGAGTACTTAGTATTCGTGCTGTGTTTGTTGACCATAGTCAAGGCACAGTGTACGGTAGCTAAGTGATGTCTTCCTACACCGCATATGATGCGATTAGTTAGGACAGTCGCGTGACTTTGTTGACCTTAGTTAAGGGTCATGTGGGTGGGTCTAATTAATCACGAAATGACGGGTAGAACTTGACTAGTACTTATGATTTGTTGACCATAGTTAAGGTCATAGGTGCTAGGGGTAAAAACCTTTATCGGGAGTTTCAATTGTTGAAATTTGCAATGAGATTGCATACCTTCTATGTGATAGTTGGATCCCGATACCCACTGCGAGTAATTGTTACTCCTGGGAGAGTTTTGCACTTTGCAATTAGCCGATCAAGTAGGTGTCTAGAAAGGTGTCAACGGGGTTACGCCTCTGGGAAAACGAGGTTTACAGTAATTAGGTCCGTGCGAAAGCACGGGGAACCTCCCTCAAAGTACCGACACTGGCCTGGCTGAAAGATTGGCGAACTTGTAGAGTGTAATTAATCCCGGCTAGTCTTTCCTTTTAGGGCTTGAAGGAAGATTTGATAAAAACAGTGGGAGCCATCCTGATTAGATAAAATTTATAACCAATCTGATCTTGCAAGAGCGCACGCAGAGTGTTTTCTTCTCTCTCTCTCCTGGTAGCGACCATATCACGCCTTAATCAAGATAATAATACGGAATTTTGACCGAACCCGCTTGTTATACTGAGCTGGGGAACGTTGGCCCCGCCCCAACTTATAATTGTTATAAGACAGAGCAGGAAATAGGGGAATACCAGATTTCCTATGCCGCCCAAACGAAGAAAGTGCATATGATGCATCTTCTTCGGGTGTGTACATTACAAAGAACTGTTTCTCAGTATCCTCTGCATCCTGGGTATATGATACCGGATCAGGATCCCAGATATGTAATCTGTTACATAGGGCTACAAAAGGGTAGAAAAACTGAGAACGGGTGATAAGTTTCATGAGACAGAAAACGGGGCAAGTGTTGCAGCCAAGTCTGTCGGTCACTGTCACCCTGTATTGTAATACATTGATTCTGAACGAATGTTATTAGATACCGAACCTGATATACAAAATCATATCAGTCTCTTTATCAGTAAAGAAATGATAAAATTTTGTATTGTTGGATAATGTTTTGAACATTTCCTATATCAAAAGTTGATCGGTTTAGACACGTTATCTAAAAGCATTGAAGTTCTAAGTCAAACTACAGTTCCTAGTATACAGAACACACACAAGAAGAAGAGTTCAGAAATGAACGAATCTTTCTTGAGGCATTGTAGACTAGGTCACATCAATGCGACCCGACTGGCTGAAGTTACATTTTAGATGCATATTTAAATCAGTTTGAATTTACATCTTGTGAAACTTGCCAGTCATGTCACAAAGATTAGATGACCATAGCTCTGTTTATTAGAAACAGAGAAAGAGTTAGTAAACTCTTGGGACTGATACATGATGATGTATGTAAAGTCTCATGTCTACACATGCCAGGATTGATTCTTTATACTTCATTATATTCTCTGATAATCTCTCAAGATTCAGTCATATGTTCCTGTTGAAACATAAGTCCGAATCTTTTGAGGTATTCACAGAATATAAGTTAGAAGTAGAGAACCAATAACCGGGTACAAGTATTATGTCCTATGATGAGATCAGGGAGCAGAATACTTGTGCATAGAATTCCTGGACTATTCTAAAGGAGAATGAGATTTTCTCTCAGTGTTACTCCTCTGAATACACCACAGCACAAGGTGTATCAGGGCAGAGCAATTGCACAATATTAGATATGGTGTGCTCTATGATGAGTATTACTGAGTTACCTATTTCCTTTTGGGGTTATGCACTTGAGAAGCTGCATACCTATTGAATTAGGTTTGAATCAAATCAATGCCTACCACTCCATATGAGATATGGTATGGGAAGAACCCATCTCTTAAGCGAGTTAAGATTTGGGGTTGTCCGGCCTATGTTTAAAGCAAAATCCGGACAAGATCGAGGCAGAATCAGTTCTGTAGAACTGGAACGGTTCCAGCTATACAAAACTGCAGTTGATGATTTGACAGAACCATAACATTCTATAGTTCCCGATGAACCTCAGCCTCTCCGCCGATCTAGTAGGGTTCCTCATCCGCCTGAGAGATACCTCGGTTTCTCGATGACAGTGGGAGCAAGGATTGCATCATGAGATGATGACCCAACTAGTTTCGAGCAGGCCATCGAGAGTAGGGACTCTGTAAGAATGGCTGGATGCTTAGCGATCTGAGATGGAATCCATGTACACCAGCAAAGTATGGACTTTAGCTGCTATATCTGAAGGGTTAAATCCCCATCAGGAGCAAGTATATCTTGAGAAGATTACTTGGTGTAGATGGAAAAGTTGAGACTTTCAAAGCTAGACTTGTTAAAGGTTTTCGTCATCGACCAGGCATGGATAATGATGAAACCTTTTTCCAGAAGCTATGCTTAAGTATGTCCAGATCCTACTTACCACGGCTACATACCATGACTACGATATCTGGCGGTTCAGTGCCATGACTGCTTTTCTAAATACTGATATAGAAGAGAACGTCTATAAGAACACAGCCAGAGGTCCTCGTAAACAGTGGGAGCAGCGGAAACGTGTGCAAGTTGCTTTACATAATGAAGCAGGCATCGCGGAGTTGGAATGTCTGTTTTGATGTGATAGTCAAAGTGTTTGACTTCATCAAAATGGTAGACGAACCTTGTATATACAAAAGGGTAGTATGGAGTATGGTGGTCATCTTCGTATTGTACGTAGACAACATACTCTTGATAGGAAAAGAGTTTCCTATACTACGATCGATCAATCTCCTATTATCACTAGGATTCCCCAAACAGGATCAAAGTGATACCTCCTAAATCCTGAGTTTTCATCTATGAGATAGATGTAATTGGATGCTAGGATTCTCACTAGATGTAGTGAGAAGGTATCAATCGATCCTGGGGAGAATCACTGGAAGAGTTCCAGGGTGATAAAGACGACTGAATGTCAGTCACGGGCATTGTCTTTACCCTCAATAGAGGGACGGTATGTTGGAAGAGTTCCAAGCTAGATACCGTGGCAAACTAGACGATAAAGGCTGGTAACATCGCTATTGTAGATACTGCCAAAGAGGAAGTTTGGGTGTATATTGGTTCATAAGATGAACTAGGTTCCTGCCATTGTATGACAATGGAAGTATGGCTTTGGCCCTGGAACCCTGGTCCCATCAGTGACCCAGACATATTCTAAGGAAGCATCACCTGATCATGGAGATAGTTGATCTCCGGGGTGATCGAGGTTAGGAGAGTAGACTCAGAGGACAACACGGCGGATCCACTCACGAAGGCCTTTTCCCAGAAAGAGACTCATATGGGATGGTTGAGTATTAGATACTGCAACCACTGCTACAGATGGCCCTAGTGCAAGTGGGAGATTGTTAGTTATATGTATGCCCTAGAGGCCATTACTGTACATTGGATGTATATTGTAGTGGATGCTGGGACATATATAGGAAGGACTTTCTTGCTCGACATGATAGTACGCTATCTGGTTGCACTTTATCTTAACATGTATACTTTCTGTCTCTCTGATTACATGTTGATAAAGCCCATAGGATGTGTGCTCGACTTCCAGGACTATGATGTAGATCATACTAGTGGGGCCTGGGTAGTCCATGAGTACATCCTTGAATGGTTCCTAGTCGAGGGGATATCGAGACGGGGCATCGATATTCCAGAGTAGACTAGCGCATATCTTCTCGACCCATGTGATGGGCGATGGATGATCCCATATCCATTGGTGTTTGACATCGAAGATGGTATGCGGGTGCTCAGTGGAGACTGGGTACACTGAACGGACTCGCCGAGAACTCCCAGATGGTATTATACCTCACGTCAGATGGCAGTTCTCTGGTGACACTGGTACAGCTTAGTCTGTTGACCCGAGATCGTCATAGAGTCTTGTGTGTCTCCCACTGTGCTTTGATTTCCACCCTACCACGGCTCTACTGAGTTGTGCAAACAGGTGGTTTTTGGGTACAGTCCCGATTCACATGGAGGCAATGAGCGATAGGAGAGGATTCGTCTCTCCCGGTATTGGGGGTTGATGTTGTGCTATGCTCGACTGGCCATAACAGGAAATCCCTGGCCAGGGTTGCAGTGATATACTGGTAAGAGTTATCAGTAGGTTCACGAATGTTATGGACCCTACGTCGGCATGACTTATCGAGCTATTGGGGTCTGACGTTTACCACCCCTAGGCGAGATATGCGACATATCAGACGGACAGACCGGACTATCCGGTAGTGTTACTGGTCGGATTCGCAGGAGTGTGAGCGGGCTTGCTCGTCGATCTTCTGATCGCTCAATACCCGGGTGGCCGTTACGTTTAGCAGACCGCTTGCGGCTTGTGGGTATTTGATATGATCATCATCTGCTACCGGCGTATTGACGAGTCTTTAGAGTCCTACACAGAGGTTTCCTGGCTCAAGCGAAACGAAATAGGAGCGCATATGAGATATGTGCGGGACCGAGAATAATGCGTGTATGTGATACCGTATTCCATTCTCGCGATCTATGTATCGATTGGTTATATGCGATATAACCTAGTTATCGAATCAAGGATTGATTCGATAAGCCGATACATAGGATACTGGCCGGTTATATGCGACATGACCGGATCATTGAATCAAGTGTTGATTTAATGATTTAATGTATAATTATATATTTGATATATTACTTTGCATTAACTAGTATTGGTTCACTTTAAAAGGATTTTCTCACTTGAATTGTGCAAGTTGTATATGTGATATATTTCTTTGTGCACATGATTGTATCATGTTTGATGATACATTCTTGTTTGGTTTTGTGTAAAGTATTAAACCATGGTTAGTTAGTGATTAGGGTTTCATCTTATTCATTTATCTTTTTATTTTATTTATTTCAAAAGAAAAAGAAAATGAGAAATGAATGGTGGCTATTTTTTTTTTTAGTTGAAGATTCATGTAGCATTGATTTAGCCACCATTCTTGTCTCATGCCTAACCCTAACCACTCATCTAACCTAAGTTAAGTCTCTACACTAAACCATGGTCAAAGATATGATAAGTATTGTATTTTCTTTTCTATTTTAATTTTAACTTATCATATCTTCTTCTTCTTCTTCATCTTCTTCAACATTGAAGAAAGCTTGCTACTCCAATGGCAAGTCATGAAGTCTAGTGAGAAATCCAAAACTAAAGTTTACCCACTTCCTATTTCTTCATCCTCTACCTCTTGCCAAGTAGTATAGGGTGTTTCCTTCACAAGTTTTTCCAACTTGGTGAAGTTGGAGCTTGTTCTAGCGATGCCTCGACGTAGATCATCTTCGGCATCGAACCGACGATCAAGCCCGCCCATTCTTCGATGATGCCGACGCTAGAGCCCAAGACACATTTTGGACAGCGGAGGGACTTCATCACGGAGCCTAGGAGGTGGTGGACCGGATCTACAAAGGTTGTAGTCACTTTCCCTTAGCATTTAATTCGATTATTTGCTTGTTTCGCCTATATATCTAGTTAACGATCCGTATTAGGGTTTGTAGGCACCCGTAAAATTTGATTTGTGCATGTTTGATCACTTGTGAGACTTCACTAGAGTGCCTAGGAACCCTACAGAGGTCACAAATAGCTAGTTGTTATCTTCTAATCTCCTTCTTTCTATCTTCCTCTTTTGTTTTATTTTTCGTTCTTCTTGTAAAGGGTGAGTAGTTTCCATACTTGTTAGGGTAGGATAAGGGAAGTTTGAGAGAAGGAAATCTCTCTCACTCTTTCCTTGCCCAACATCTTAAATCGAACTCCCGTTAATTGAACCACAATCCGATCCCTACGGCACCCTATCCTACATGATAGCGGTGATTCCGTAGTGAGACCGGTTGTGGTTGAATTAACCGGAGGTTAAGGCTAAAACCCAAGAACGGACGGACAAGCACCAAAAGGAAGAACTTATGTGTTGGAAAGCCTAGCTTATACTCGCAAGTTCCTTCCTAGTCGTGCTAATCCCCGTTGTTGCCGGTTACCGTAACACCGATATTAAGAGTGGCAACGAAAGAAGTGAGCGACTCCTAACTCAAACTAACCTAATCCTAACCCTAACAAGCTCTCTTTAAATATCATTTTAACACTTAGTTAATCACAAACAAATCTGGACTTTTGGACTTAACTCGTTAAAGCACATAGAAAAAGATTCCCAACTCCCTGCAGACGACGCGTACTCAACCGGCTAGCTACAAGCGAAACCGTCTTGACTGCGGTAACAAACTTAGCACGCAAAAACTCTACCAATCAGTACCCCGGGGCAAGAAGACTCGTATATGTTGGACGGTGAGCCTGGCAGGGGGCACTACCTACCGGTGATAGTATTTGGACTTGGCGGTTATCGTGGGGATACTGTCCGGAGTATGTACGTATGGATACATTGAAATTCGGGGGTCGAAGCTGGGCACTCGGGTTTTCGAGATAGCGTATGATACGTACCAATCAGGGCCAGTCTTGGTGACAGCGCCTGATAGATGAGGATTTACGTGCCGATGCTAGGCACAGGTTTCATGATGTTTTCGAGTGTCGATGCTAGGCACTCAGTGTAAGTCCACGGTAGCGTCCCGGCCGTCTAACAGACGCCAAATGCGGAACAAAAACTTTTTACAACTGGCGCTATCGCGTACTATAACCCGGATCTGCCATTAAATCTAAACTAACAAACTACAAAGTGGGTAGAAGAGTTATACCGAACGAATCGAGTCCTTTGGTCTTCAACCATCATCCCACGCTTTGTTGCGGCTGCTCCGATCTCCTGAATCTCTAGTCTTCTCGTCCACGTGGCACCACGTCGACGAATCTTTAAACGGGCTCCCGCCTCTGAACCGAGGTAACTCGATCGTCAAGTTTGCTAGAAGAGACGACCAAGATGATGTAGAGAATGAGTAGAACACTTTATCTCGTTACGTCCAAAAGTCACGGACGAACGGTTAATGAAGTTTCCTTTTGGATCGGGTAAATGTGAAAATGAGTATACAAATTATCATGAACCAAAACTATATCTTTTTTTTTCGCAAGTGAGTGAGTAGAGGAGGGGAAGGCCAGCCATAAATAGAGGATGAGGGAGGTGAGTGTAGGAGAGGGGGGGTGACCATTAACATGAATGAAACAATGAGTCATGACACACCTAGTATGAACTCATTTAATGAACTAATGAATCACATAACCTTGTCATCAAAAACATTAAACGATCATTTAAAGCACAAATGAGTCACAAGCCACCTCATCATCCTAGTGACCATCTAGATGCTTCTAGAACCATCCACAAACATCAAGAAAAGATAATTCCGCAATTAAATAAATGTTAAATACGGCTGATAGAAAACTGGAAACTGGCAACTTCCAAAAGTGATCCTGAAACGAATTTCAGGATAACCCCGTATTAGTATAAACATACCCGCATTTGTATTACGACCGAATACAAATGCAACTGAGACAAAGATATTATATCTACACTGCATAATACTCGGATCCGGCTTAAACCAAAGCCGACCAGTATTATCTGCCCGAAATATGACACGTGCGAAAACGCACGTGCATTTTCCGAACCTTGCCATAAAACCATACGGCCTCTACAACGTTTCACCCGAACTTGGGAAAGTGTCTGTGGGGGACTCTAATGACTCATCAACACACTGGCACTGGGTATAACCACTAGCACGTCAGAGGTACTGGCTGTACGTAACGGTTTACCTATGTATTGATTGGAAGGGAAGCTGATGAGCGAACTCATCCATAAACCCTACTGAGCTTAACAGTGACAATATACATACAATCCGGTCCGTTCGTCTAAGAGTATCACATATCGGCCTCGGGGCTGGTAACGTCAGACCCCCAATAGCAGTATAAGTCGTGTCAGAGAGTGGCCCAGAACACCCTGAGATACTACTGGAGTACCTACCAGTAAATCTCCTGCCTCGGCCGAGGGCTATGTGTAATGGCTCTCCTAGACACAGCGCGATCTCACCCCCAATACCGGGAGAGACGAATCCCCTGCCGATCCGCTCACTTGCCTCCATGTGGCTCGGGACTGTACCCAAAAAAGACCTGTTTGCACGACTTCTTTGAGCCGTGGTAGGGTAGAAATCAAAGCATAGTGGGAACTCACACGAGACAAATGACGACCTCAGGTCGATGAACTAACCTATACACATGTCACCAGGGAACTGCTATCTGACGCTAGGCATAATACCAACTAGCAGGTTCCCGGCGAGTCCTGTCCGGTGTACTCATAACCCAATGTGCACATGTATACATCTTAGGTGATCCTACTGACACCAATGGCTTGTGAGACCGGCCATCGCCCCTCGTCGGGGTCTCGACTGTATACACTAGTCTACTCTGGAGTATCGATGCCCTGTCTCGAAACTCCCACGACTAGGGACACTATAAGGATGTGCTTACAGACCCCAGCTCCCACGTATATGATCGCCATCATACTGCTGGTTGTCAAGAAAGAATCTTATGGCTCTATCATCATGCAATAGTGAACTAAAGCATATATACGATGATAAAGTCAAAACAGATAGCATACTATCATCTTGAGCAAGACTGTCATATCGGTATAGGTCCTGCCTCAATCATTGCAATCACGTACCTGCGATCCAATAATTATCTTTGAGGGCACTATCTCCAACAATCTCCCACTTGCACTTAAGGCTAATTATTGCGATGTCGCACTCTCACAGCCTGTGTGATATCGAACATCCAACTCCTCTACTAATCAGTTTCACAAAGCTAGTTTGTAAAACTTTTGTGTTCGAGAAATAGCCTTAGTGTGTGGATCCGCCCTGATGTTTCTTTCAATATATCTCTAAATCTCAAGTTCGTGGAGAAAGCCATCTCCCGAATCGAGTAATACCTGTCTTAGAATATGTCTGGATATCTGATGAGACCTAGTTCATAAATGAACTCCAAATCTAAACTTCTTAGACTGTATCGATAACTGAACCTAATCAGTATCCAGCACCAAGCCTCCCACAGTATCCACTTGGACCACCTGTCCATAATACTATCCCTCTTCAGAGGGAAAACTATAACTCTGACAATCACTCTGTCATCCATGTCACCTTTGAAGCCTGGAATGATAACCGTCTCCCGAAGGAGGCTGTCGTCATCAAATCCGTAGAACATTCACTTATGTTCTAAAACTGCATCCTTATGTTTCTCCAGGATTGGATTAATATAAACTTATTGCATCTAGTGCAAAAACAACATCTGGTGTGGTACTTGACATCTCATGATTGACTCAATTGCCAAAGCAAGTGATCTGCCAATCATGCACATCCCTCTCTCCTTTAGTCTCTAAGACACCTTTAGAGAGGGTGACTCCATCACCTACAGGTACACCACCATGCCAGGAGTCATCTATTCTAAAATACCATTAGAATATTGTCAAACTACCCATATTGGGAAACTACCCAAATCTAGATCTAAAACCATAGATCTAGTAACCAGAATGTCAGATATTATATCCATGTCCTTTGTGAAGAAAAAACTGTGTGACAACCAAAGTACAACCGATCGTAGTATAGGAATTTTACTTCCTACTCTGTGTATGTCATCCAAATACCAGGACATCACACCCTACTACCTTCTCAACAGATCCATCCCCTATTCTGATGAAGTCAAAGCCATGACTGTCTCATCAAAATTAGATGATCTATCTCCATTATAACTGCTGAAGTCTATAAATAGACATAAGCTACTTGCCCACTATGCTTCCGCTGCTCCCACTGACTACGACAACCTTCTGGCAGAATAATATATACGTTCACTTCTAAAGCTAGTTTAGAATGACGCTATACTTATCCTCTTGCCGGGTCTCATAGTCTGGAACAAAAGTAGTGTCAAGTCTTGGTAAACAAGAACCTCTCTGTCACCGTCCTTGAGGCTACCGGAGTACCTCTCGGGTGTCTGAGGTTACCCACCATATCTGCGGAGTGGGTATTAGAATGTCAAACCTGATTGAATATATAGGTCCTATTAAATTTTCCATAATCGTTTGCGGTTCTTGAATCACTTCCAGTTCTACCATACTCCCACTACTGTTTTCTGAAAAAATCAATTTTACTAAAACTGTGGCGAGTCAAGAACAATATCACTATTGATCTTCCAGATGGTAGAAAATTAACCCTCGACTAAGCCCGGGTCAACCCACAAACTGCCATTACAGAAACATGCCTTGAGTTATCCAGTGTCTGGTTTTAAGCATAAGCTGGAAAACTGCCCGTATCTTAACATCGTTAAGATATGAATCATTCTATATACAATATAGAAATAGAGGCACTAATTTAATTGGAACCAGATTCAAATCATGCGGCTGTCTCCAGTGCATATCAACTTAATGGAGAGAGGCTAATCAACATTACTCAACTTAGGAATCCATCCAATTATGAGTAATCTGAAAGAGAAACAAGTTTCTCAAAACCATTACTATCATCTGAATACCAATCATAAGAATCTATATCTTCAATCTCTTTGAAGAATCCCGATACTTGTGATACCTGGTTCTCTACTTTATTCTTATACCCACAACTTCTCAAAACTTAGACATTGTATTTCTACGAAACACTTGTCTAAAAACTAGAGAAGTCACAAGTAAACAGAACATAGTACGAGGACCTACCCCTTTTTCCTTACGGACACTGGACAACATACAATACTCTGTATAAGTCCGCCGAGTTGAATAACTCAAAACCTGTGCGTCGTAGGTTGATAATTGTACTTATGGTTAAGAACTACTCCGTTGTTCAATGCTCCTTACCCAATCGTCAACTGATATAAGTAAATGCCATCGACATAATATCAAAAAGTTATATCTCACTTTATAAAAATAAACATACAGATATATCATTTTGAAATTGGTGCACAACAACGGATACTCAAAACCAAATTCATGCCTACCGGCAATAACCCAGGCGACTTTCTCAAATATCCCCAATTACAACGAATTCCGATATAATGAGGATGATCACCTAATTCCCAATAACTTCCTCCCACTCATCATCTGTAAAACCATACAGATGTGAGAATCATACCTGGTAAATACATACCCTGGAGTAAGTATTTAATCGGGAAAACAGTTTTTCTTTAACAATGCACTGAAACATGAAAATGTTTCGTAGGGGTATCCTGGTATTCTTAGTAACGCCTCTTCCATAATTCAATTCATGACTATAACCGTATATTTCTTTTCCATCTCTCTAAATCCCTTTATTTGTCTTTAGTCGTTACCTTCTATACACCTTCGTTAGGCTTAATGGTTTTCTTTCTTCCCTGCCCTACCGTTTAGCACCAGCCTATGGTTTGGAAGAAGACTATCCAGTAAGCAAAATAAGTGTATCCTCCTAATCCTAGGAGTACTCGCAACATGAGAGAAGGTGATGATAAAAGACTACTGAATAATACCTTATTCTATTTCTCCCAAACTGGGGAAAAAACAAAGGTGAAATAGGAGTGGTGATGAAGTACGCGGTTTGGTCGTGAATGATAACAGTCGCAATTTACTTTGCCCTCTTTCTAATCCCTTTATCTTGTCTTTACATATTACCTTCTGCGCACCCTACGTAGGCTAATTGGTTTTCTTCATTCCCTACCTTTCGGCACCAGCCTATGGTTTGGAATAAGACTATCCAATAAGCGTAATAGGTATACTCTCCTAAACTAAGGAGCCCTCGCAACCTGAGAGAGGGTGATAATAAAAGACAACTGAATAAACCAATTCAATTTCTCCTGAACCTGGATCCATCCTCGAAGAAGTCCCTTCGAGTTCGTATATAACCATACGATGGATCTATCCAATGGAAGTGGATGTCCGTAGTAATACGGGGTGTTCTGAGAAGTACAAAGGGTAAAAGAAGGAGCGGCAATGACTTATGCAATTATAGACAATCCAAAAACCAGTATTTTAAGAAGGTTCGGTCAACTTGGTCACTGAGTCATAGTCTAGGGTCGGTCAATGGTCGCTGCCAAAGAGAGAGAAAAGAAACACTCTGCGTGCACTCTAACCTAGATCAGAATGGTTATCATTTTATCTAATCGGGAAACCTCCCACTGTAATCTCAAATTCTCCTCCAAACCTGAAAGAAGAATTAGTCGGGATCACCCGAAGAGTAAACTAACTCATCAGTGAGAATCGGGATCCAACTATCATCGCATGATAACTTGATGGAAGCCACTCAAGTTATCACACTCCAGAAGGTATGCGCATGCCTGGTAAGTTTCCTGTATGTTTGAAACTCCCGATATGATTTTTTTGCCTCATGCTCTTATGACCTTGACTTTAGTCAACAAATCATAAGTCACATGTCAAGTTCTACCTGTCATTGTCCAGGTTGATTTGAACCCACCCGTACATACCCTTGACTTTAGTCAACAAGGTAATATTACTGTCCCAAACCAACGCATCTATCTATGCAACAGATGAATACCCAGCAACTACCAAACACTATACCTTGACTTTAGTCAACAAACATAGCTTGAATACTACTGACCATCCATAAGATACGACGGAGGGCTACGACTGGTTTTGGGCGAAAAAACCTTTAATGTAATGAACTTGATCTCGTTGAAAGAACCTGATAGCTTTTTATAAAAATATAGTGACGAAAAACCTTTGCTAAAGAGGTCACTCCCGGTGAAGGGATCTCGGCTCTTTCCTCGTGGAATGAGGTGCAGGATATTCCAACTGAATACCGTGATGCAGAGCAACTTGTAATCGACTATATTGAAGTTATTACCCTGACGTAAACTTCTTCCCAATGGGTCACTCCCGGTGAAGAGATCTCGGCCCTTGTCTCGTCGAGTAAGGTGCAGGATATTCCAACTGAATATCACTATGCAAAACAAAAAGAAACATCTCTGTAATAATACCTTTTTAAATTTGTTCCAACAACATCAAATATTGGTTTGTTTTATCTTGCATTGATAAGAATCAACGCAGTCCCATCAATCAATCACACCAGAAAAGAACGAAAATAAAATGTACGTATATGCCATCCGCATTCGTCACTGGGTCCCGTCATCACCCGTTAGGTTACTTAACTAACGATAGAGTGGGGGCTGGACTAGCGTTGGTGTAAAACATATACAATATCTAATAGTATATACCAATATATAATAATCGCTCCAGGCGTGATAATATGCAACATTACAGAAAAGTAATAAGCATCACAGAACAATACAGATAATCTGGGATCCCCGAGTTTCACAGAGCCGCTGCTGAAACCCTACGTTCCCCTGTTCGTGTAGATAGCCTGTGCAATGAAACCTAGACCCCTACGGGTGCGGCAAGTTACCCGCCAAAACCTGAAGCGAAGTAGTCCCCACAACATAGTGAATGGAACACCCGGTACTTCACGGAATCCGGTAACTTGAGCACCCTTCCTTGGGTCAAACTGTACCCCCTACGAGTGCGGCGAATAGTCTACCAATTCTAGAGTGAGGCCCCTGTTAGTTATATGTATGCCCTAGAGGCCATTACCGTACATACGATGTGTATTGTAGTGGATGCTAGGACATTTATATGGAGGACTTTCTTACTCGACATGATAGTTTGCTATCTGGTTGCTCTTTATCTTAACATGTACTCTGATAGTCTCTATGTTACATGTTGATAAAGCCCTTAGAATATGTACTCGACTACTGGGACTATGATGAGATCATACTAGTGGGGCCACGATAGTCGACGAGTACATCCTATAACTGTTCCTAGTCGAGGGTGTATCGAGACAGGGCATCGATACACCAGAGTAGACTAGCGTATACGCATCTTGACCCATATGATGGGCGATGGATGATCCCATATCCATCGGTGTTTGACATCAAGGATGGTGTACGGGTGCTCGGTAGAGACTGGGTATACTGGACGGACTCGCCGAGAACTCCCAGATGGTATTATACCTCACGTCAGATGGCAGTTCTCCGGTGACACTGGTACAGAGTAGTCTGTTGACCCGAGATCGTCATAGAGTCTTGTGTGATTCCCGCTGTTCTTTGATTTCCATCATACCACGTGCAAGAGGGCGTACAAAAATATGGCTTTTGGGTACAATCCCGAATCACATGGAGGCAATGAGCGATAGGAGGGGATTCGTCTCTCCCGGTATAGGGAGTTGATGTTGTGCTGTGTTCGATTGGCTATAACCGGAAATCCCTGGTCAGGGTTGCTGAGATTTACTGGTAAGTGTTATCAGTAGTTTCTCGAACTGTTATAGACCTCATATCGACACGACTTATCGAGCTACTGGGTCTGACGTTTACCACCCCTAGGCGAGATATGCGACATATCAGACGACGAGACCAGACTGTACGGGAGTGTTACTGATTGGATTCACAGGAGAATGTACAGGCTTGCTTGTTGATCTTCTGAGTGCTCAATACCTGGGTAGCTGTTACGTTTAGCTGACCGCTTGCAGCTTGTGGGTGTTTGATATGATCATCACCTACTGCCGGCATATTGACGATGCTTTAGAGTCCTACACAGAGGTTTCTTGGCTCAGGAAAAACGGGGTAGAAGAACATATGTGATATGTGCGGGACCGAGGATAATGCGTTATGTGATACCGTATTGGATTCTCGCGATATGAGATATCGGCCGGATATATGTGATATAGCCGGGTCATCGTATTAGTCGGTTATTTGTGAAATAGCCGGATTATCGGATCAAATGTTGATTCGATAATTTATTGTATAATAATATATATGATATATTAAATTACATTAACTAATATTAGCTCACTAAAAGATTCATTTTCTCACGGGATAATACATTGATATATGCGATATATGTTAATTGTATTATTTTCTATTGTTACAAAATATATTGTATATGTGATATATAATATTGTAACATGTTAGGGTTACAAATTTAACAATGGTTTAGGGTTTAAACTTGGTTAGGGTTTGTATTAGGGTTAGCTTTTGCATGAAGCTTCATGAAGCTTTGACTTTGTGGTTGCTTGATATTTTGTGAAGATGTTATGTTAACCCAATCCAAACCATTAACTCTAGTTAACTCTCTACAAGGGTTAACGCTTTCATGCTTAACCCTTGGTTAGATTTGTAACCACTACAATAATTCATTATTCATCACAAAAGGATTATGATATTTATCTTCTTCTTCCTTGAGTTCATTCTTGAAAAGGCTTTCTAGTTTTGCTTTTGTGATGAAAGTGAGTGTGAAAAAGATTATAAATGAGAGCAAAAATCCTACTTCATCATCCTCATCTACCCTTTCCATTTAGATGAGGTTGTTCACTTCATTTAGTGAGTGTTAGTTTGTGTTAATGAAACTTCAAGGTAGATCATCTATGTTATCGAAGATCGGAAGCAAGGTTGCATCATTCTCTTCGTGAAGCCTCTCGAGAGTCCGGAACACGATGATCGCAGCGAAGGGACCTCAACACGGAGCTTAAGAAGTGAAGGACCGGATCTAAAAAGGTTGTAATCCCTCTAACTTAGTGTTAAAGAGTTTAACATGCTTGTTTTCGCCTAAACCCTAGTTTAAAGATCCGTATTCGGGTTGTTCGGCACGGCTAAAATTTTAATCGGGCATTGTCGATGCCTCGTAGACCCTTGTGTGTGTGCCTAGCAACCCTACAGCCCCCTCTGCCTCTCAAAGCCATGAGATACGGACCCGTTGCCCTCCAGAACCCGGCTATCCGTGCACTCCTTTGCGGGATAAACCTAGTATAGAAATAAAATTATGTACAACGGGTACATCGATCTCAACCCGGTCGTGCCCCAAAAGAATATTATATTACAGGCAGTGACGGCAGTCCACATGTTGGACGCTCGCCCTTCAATATCAAATGAACAAATAAATCCAAACTGCACTATCATTGCACCCTGCTATCCACCACGACAAATCCGCAATATCACAGCACAACACAGAACATCAACGCGAATGTCACGTTCGCAAACCCGTCTAAAAGAATTATAGCAATTAGACGCGGTTTACCGCTCGAATGACATTCCCGGTCAGAGATATAAAGTAAATACTGTATACTAATAAGTTTAAAATTTCGATCGACAAAATGTAACGTTTTAAAAATAATTAAATAAATAATTAAATGAATAAAATTGTTTAAGTGAAATTTTTGATTTTCAGTAAAGTAAAATGTATTTTTCGTAAAACTAAACCGTGATTGTTTTTCATTATAATTTCAAAAATACCTATTTTAATTATGTAATTACTAGTAAATAGTGTTTATTTAGCCACTTATAAATTTTTAGTTTAATAAAATATTTTTCCTAAATTAATTATTTTAAATATTAACATAAGCTTTATTTTTACACTAAATTAGTGTAAATTACAAATTTAAATGGTTTTAATTTGTAAAAATGAACCATGGCATGTTATAAATTAGTGTGTATCATGTAAAATTTATTTGCAAATTTTTCCTATTTTCTAGAGTTTTCTTGAGTTGCTATAGTAAACAAATAAATAAATAATTAAATAAACCATGAAAAGACCTTTAAGTGATATTTCTCCTCTTGAAACTTCTACACTTTTCCTTAATCATTTCTTTCTCTCCCTCACTCCCTCAAGGCCGGCCATGACCCCCCATGGCTGCCCCCCCCCCATTTCCCACCTCATTTTTGCACAAAAATCCATCAAAATACATCAAAAATTCAACAAAAAATACACAAAATCCTAATCTCTTCATACCCTTTATTCTCTACCCTTTTTTATATGGATTTTGGAGTGGGAAAGCATGTATTTTAGAGGCTCATTTCTTTTTTGGACTTCACATTTTGGAGGTATAATTTTCTTTCTTTTAATTTATTGTTATTGGATGATCATTTAAGCTTAATTAGATTTAATGAATTAATTCTATATTTTTTTTAAAAAAATGCAAGTTAGGGTTGTAAATTCAAGTTAGGGTTTTTAATAATTAATTAGGGTTATAATAGTTAGTTTAACACTTTTAGAATTGGAAAATATTGCATGGTTGTTAAATTGTAAAATTTTCATTTAAAATTGTTTTAAATAAGGAAATTAGCTAACTAGATTTTTCTAAAATGTGTTTGTGGGTGATATAAAATTCCAATTTAAGTCGCTATCATTAGATGGTAATTTTAATGAGAATATTAGCACATTAATTGAATGAAAAACTTAGTTTGATCACTAGATTACTTTAATAATTGGAAAAATAGTAATAAAATGCTATTATTTTGTAAACTAGATTTTAGGAATTTCTAAATAAATGTGATTAAAAATATAATTTATGGTTTCATTGAATCATTATCATTATGAATTGTGGTTTAATACATTAATTCATGCAAATCATGTTTTGTGGTGGAATTGTGGTGCTTTGCTTGAAAAATGTTGAAAATTGTTAAATGTTGCAAACTAGAAATTTCAAATTAATATAAATTTGTGTAATAAAAATATAGTAACGGTTTGTATAGTCTAGTTATGCTATATAATGAGTTTTATAACTATTGGTTTCATTTAAATGTCAAGTTTTGATGAAAAACGGTAAATTGGCAATTTCGGGTTTTACGAAATTGGACGGTTTGATGGATTTTAGAGTTTCGATGGATTTAATCGTGTTTTATGGTATAAGTAATGTGTTTTAAAACTACAAGTTGTTTGATGATGTTATCTCGATCCATCGGAGTTTGTACGCCGATATCGAGCGGTATTTGGTTCTTTTGCGTGGACGGGACATAGGTTTTAACCTATGCTTGCTCCTTTAAATCGTTTGACTTTCGTATGTGATTCAGTTTACGATAATATTTATATGTTTGCGTTTAGGCACCCTTCAAGTGAACTGCGGGCGATGAAGAGGACGATGGAGACACCGTCGTCGGCAGACATGGACCAGGTGAGTAGATGCATATCTACGGGGGGAAGTCGGGTGGATGGCGTTTAGCACCCCCGTAACGTAGAATAGGAATAGTACTTATTGACATTAGGAAACCCGATGTGACCCAAGATTCTTACTGAGCAGGACCCTAGTAATGACCCTAGGCGGGACTAGACTAATTTAGGAAAACCATACCTGAGGATGAATACTTTGGGAAAGGTTCGTAGGTTTCTGATAGAAACACACACGCACACACTAAAACTCGACATGGAGTATACGTATATGTGTATATGTATATAAAACTAGGTATAGGTGTATATATATATACAACACGTATATGGGATTCATTGATGTGATATGATATTTGAGGCATGATGAAACAGTATAACTGGGCTTGATGCCGTGATTCTTGACTATACAGTCGTATTAAAGTGTTAGCGGATCATTAGAGAATGAGATAATGAACATGAATATATAAATTATAAATAGTGGTGGTGATATTGATGTACATGGGACGCTAGAATAGTACCCGGACTGTAACTTGTGACTGATCACAGTTTAATACCTTGATCATGAGATGTGCTGATGATGACATTATACGAATGAGGAGACACCTAGGAGATACTTGACCGTACCCCGATATTGGGATGCCGTACGATGGATTTTACCGTACGAGGTTTAGATTTGACGATTGATCCGCGCTCTTGATTCGAGGAAGCCGTACTACATACGTGACGCTATTGAGGCGGGATCGCCGACTATTAGAGATATTGATTCAGACCTTAGGTAGACTCTAGTTTCTTACTGACTAGTCTATTAGGTTTAGTTTCTTAGGATGTTAGATGGACACTGGTTTAGGTTCGACTCACATAGTGGTAGTTGTACTCGTATCTCGCAGAGGAGTGGATAATGCACATCTGTATTTACATTCATACTGTAATTATCATGGTGCATGTTCTTTTATATGTTGCTATAATCAGTATAAACTTTACCTGATAGGACACCAGCACTATTACCGATGATGCGCATATTCCACGCGCACTTATTTGCCGGCTCACACACATCATCATCGATAATTGCTATGTCACGTACACTTTAGATCATATTGACTTTTATGGATAGAATCAGTTAACAACTAGACCGCTATAATATTGTGATTATTCTCTGACATTAGTACAGACATGATATTTATTGCTTAGACATTCATGCATTCATATTTTCATGTTATCATGCAGTAGTATGGGCATATGCCGACACTTATCATATGCTTACTCATGATTTTGAGATTTGGATTTCTATGAGATTTCTGGATTTTTGGGGAAAACCGCAAAAATATATAAAACTTCTCTCTCTCTCCTCTTCTCTTTTTAAAATAAGATGCGGTTTTCTCGTGATGTATGTGTCGTCCACCATGAGATTTCATGTTTTCTGTTGGATTTCGAGACCCGATTCGAGGAGTGGATGAACCGTCTCGGGTACATGGTGGGCCCGGTATGGTACCCCGGGGCAAGAAGATCGAGTTGTAGACGATGAGCCTGGCAGGGGAAGGCTACCTACCGGTGATATCTGGCGCGGCGGATATCCGGAGGATACCGACCGTTGTCGTGAGATTTGATGATATGGGCCGATCCGGACTGATGGAGCCCGAGATATTGAGACTTGAGATTACATGTGTTGTGTCGATGTTTGACACGGATTTCCATGGATTTCATTATTGAGATTTCAGATTCTTATACACATTCTACTATGATAACAGCTAAAGATTTCTTATACATATATATCTGGATTTCAGGATTTGTTACTTTACATTCATGGTGCATGAATTTCATTCATATGACATAGTATTATATGAGGTACTGACACGACACGGAGTAGTTGCACTTACACGTAGTATTACCCTGCTATTACTAGATGTTTGGGATATAGTAGTGTATTATTATGACCTAGGATAGCGTCGTGCATTCGATTTCTTTTCGTAGATGTCTTCTACTCACGAGTTGGCAACTCACCCCCGTTGTGCCAAATTTATTACAGGTTCGATGTACAGATTTCCCGGGCAGCTTGCTGGCACATCTATTCTTGAGATGTCTGGCGCGGCGGATATCCGGAGGATACCGACCGTTGTCGTGAGATTTGATGATATGGGCCGATCCGGACTGACGGAGCCCGAGATATTGAGACTTGAGATTACATGTGTTGTGTCGATGTTTGACACGGATTTCCATGGATTTCATTATTGAGATTTCAGATTCTTATACACATTCTACTATGATAACAGCTAAAGATTTCTTATACAGATATCTGGATTTCAGGATTTGTTACTTTACATTCATGGTGCATGCATTTCATTCATATGACATAGTATTATATGAGGTACTGACACGACACGGAGTAGTTGCACTTACACGTAGTATTACCCTGCTATTACTAGATATTTGGGATATAGTAGTGTATTATTATGACCTAGGATAGCATCGTGCATTCGATTTCTTTTCGTAGATGTCTTCTACTCACGAGTTGGCAACTCACCCCCGTTGTGCCAAATTTATTACAGGTTCGATGTACAGGTTTCCTGGGCAGCTTGCTGGCACATCTATTCTTTCAGGGTGATTTGCACGGTAGGTTGGTTCACTTGTATCCGAACCACCATTGTACTTTTATTCTTTCATTTGTATCTAGTAAGCTCCATCAACCATATTTGTATTACTTGATAAGTTTATTGGACCAGACTTTTATTTCGACCTTAGAGTCACGCATGTATTATTCTGATCTGGTGGTTTTGTTTTCTTTTGAGTTTTGAGCCTCGCCCTTTGGCGTTGTATATTATTGTGCCTGTTGTGGTTGTTTCCGCCTATTGGCGTTGATGCTAGCTCCCTTTTGGGGATGCTTTTTATTGTTTATGTATATTATACTTGTTGTACTCGTTTGGGGGCCAGTTTTTACAGAGGAGACTCTGCCGAAATTTTTGGTAAAATTTGCTGATGTTTTTATACTTGTTTTCTTTTCTTTTCTTCTTTTTCTTCTTTTATGGTTTAGATTTCTGGGCTTCGGCTTACTTAGGTCACGTGGCGCCTCTAGACGCTTCGTAATCTAAGTGCCGGTCACGTTCCGTACTTTCGGGTCGTGACAAAGTTGGTATCAGAGCGCTAGGTTTAACCTTGTATAAGTCTAGGTGACCCTTGGTTGATGGAGTAGGCGATTTAGGTAGAGTAACGTACCGTGGGTATGGTCCGCGGCATACTTACGATACGCTACTCTGCTTAAGGAGCCCTAGGATTTACATTGTTTGCACCGTATTCCATTCGTTCTTTTGATCTATCTTCGTCAATGTCGGATGGTGGTTTATGTTACCACGGGCGCACGGGCAGAGGAAGCTGCGGCTCGAATGCGATAACCATTAGAGTATTGGTTGTTCTTGAGGATTGAAGCATTGCTTAGCGTGCGGACGAAGGGTATTCACATGCCGTCCGGATGAAGTTAAAGGGTTCGAACGATTATCAGAAAACCATTTTCCTAAGTTTAAAGTATTCGGAAGAACATGCAGGTATTTCGATGGACCCTCTAGAAGAATGAAACCCTAACTCGACATAATGACCACGAGAACGCCCTTGAACCATAGGGTTTACGGCAGTTCCGTGGTGCCATTAGTGAGGCTTGGGTTTGCCCTTCTACGGCTGGATCATCGATGCTGGGGTATGTACCGGATATTTTTAAACTGTACTTGAGTGTTGAGCTCTCGGGGAATTATGGGATTTTGATGGATCGATCGAAAAGTTTAATGTAGTCCGGATATCAAGTGAAGGGATCGACTATGTGGGAGACTCTAGACATGAGTATTGCCGTTGGTAGCGCAGTCAGCACACCTATGAAAGAACGAGTTCGAAGCAGTCGACATCAGAGGAAAGAGGCGCACATTGACGATAGTGTTTACGATTGTGATTTAGTGATTTGAATTTCCTATTTTCGTTGATTGGATTTTTGTATTTTGAGGACTTTGTTCTACGATTGGTATTTCCTGTGTGTACCTTCATTCTATCTGTGTTTCATATATCAGTTGTATTGATGTGGTTTAGTACGCACCCAGTACACTTGATTTGGTTTTATATATTTTGAGATTTTTGATTTGATTTCGTGCATAGGAGTTACACATGATTTTGACATATGTTTCGACCTAGTTTTCATGCATTTTTGTACTGTGATTTTGATTTTGATATTCGAGGTATGTTTTCGTGCACCATGTGCACCTGATTAGGATTCTTGCGCATACTTGGCGCAGTTGATGCGATTTTGTGCATACCAGATGCACTAAATCGGGGTTTTGTGCAGATTAGATGCACCTGATAGTGAGTCGTGCACGCCCGTTGCACTTGACAGATGTTTTGGTGCACACCTGTTGCACTTATTTTGTTTTTGTGTGTATTCATGGTATCTGTATTTGGTTTCGATTTCAGTGCGCACCGGACGCACATGATATTTTATTGATGTGATTGGGATTAATTTCAGTTTGAGCAGTATGTTTCATAATCATTATTATTTGATTTAGTAACCAGCCGGGACGTGTATGTTAAATAAAGGATATATGTATATATATAGTTATTTTTTTAAAATAAACGTCCGCTACTTATGCCGTGACACGTGCATTGCACGGCTATTTTCAAGAGGGGTTTTCGTATGCTTCTTTATTATGATATTTAGGTGACTTCACTATATATAAGTTACAGATTGATGTATATTATGATGGTTTTCATATTGGGTTTTGATATTTTATTCTCGCCATAACTCCGATGATTGCGCTATGCTTGACGGAGTTGATTTTTATTATGTATTGATGATTACGGAGCCCCGACGATTTGAGTGTTTTGCTAAATGTTTTAATATTTGAAGGGGGAGTTTTAATTTAAATTCGGGGACCGAATTTCTTAAAGGGGGGAAGATTGTAACGTTTTAAAAATAATTAAATAAATAATTAAATGAATAAAATTGTTTAAGTGAAATTTTTGATTTTCGGTAAAGTAAAATGTATTTTTCGTAAAACTAAACCGTGATTGTTTTTCATTATAATTTCAAAAATACCTATTTTAATTATGTAATTACTAGTAAATAGTGTTTATTTAGCCACTTATAAATTTTTAGTTTAATAAAATATTTTTCCTAAATTAATTATTTTAAATATTAACATAAGCTTTATTTTTACACTAAATTAGTGTAAATTACAAATTTAAATGGTTTTAATTTGTAAAAATGAACCATGGCATGTTAGAAATTAGTGTGTATCATGCAAAATTTATTTGCAAATTTTTCCTATTTTCTAGAGCTTTCTTGAGTTGCTATAGTAAACAAATAAATAAATAATTAAATAAACCATGAAAAGACCTTTAAGTGATATTTCTCCTCTTGAAACTTCTACACTTTTCTTTAATCATTTCTTTCTCTCCCTCACTCCCTCAAGGCCGGCCACAACCCCCCATGGCTGCCCCCCCCCCCCATTTCCCACCTCATTTTTGCACAAAAATCCATCAAAATACATCAAAAATTCAACAAAAAATACACAAAATTCTAATCTCTTCATACCCTTTATTCTCTACCCTTTTTTATATGGATTTTGGAGTGGGAAAGCATGTATTTTGGAGGCTCATTTCTTATTTGGACTTCACATTTTGGAGGTATAATTTTCTTTCTTTTGATTTATTGTTATTAGATGATCATTTAAGCTTAATTAGATTTAATGAATTAATTCTATGTTTTTTTTAAAAAAATGCAAGTTAGGGTTGTAAATTCAAGTTAGGGTTTTTAATAATTAATTAGGGTTATAATAGTTAGTTTAACACTTTTAGAATTGGAAAATATTGCATGGTTGTTAAATTGTAAAATTTTCATTTAAAATTGTTTTAAATAAGGAAATTAGCTAACTAGATTTTTCTAAAATGTGTTTGTGGGTGATATAAAATTCCAATTTAAGCCGCTATCATTAGATGGTAATTTTAATGAGAATATTAGAACATTAATTGAATGAAAAACTTAGTTTGATCACTAGATTACTTTGATAATTGGAAAAATAGTAATAAAATGCTATTATTTTGTAAACTAGATTTTAGGAATTTCTAAATAAATGTGATTAAAAATATAATTTATGGTTTCATTGAATCATTATCATTATGAATTGTGGTTTAATACATTAATTCATGCAAATCATGTTTTGTGATGGAATTGTGGTGCTTTGCTTGAAAAATGTTGAAAATTGTTAAATGTTGCAAACTAGAAATTTCAAATTAATATAAATTTGTGTAATAAAAATATAGTAACGGTTTGTATAGTCTAGTTATGCTATATAATGAGTTTTATAACTATTGGTTTCATTTAAATGTCAAGTTTTGATGAAAAACGGTAAATTGGCAATTTCGGGTTTTACGAAATTGGACGGTTTGATGGATTTTAGGGTTTCGATGGATTTAATCGTGTTTTATGGTATAAGTAATGTGTTTTAAAACTACAAGTTGTTTGATGATGTTATCTTGATCCATCGGAGTTTGTACGCCGATATCGAGCGGTATTTGGTTCTTTTGCGTGGACGGGACATAGGTTTTAACCTATGCTTGCTCCTTTAAATCGTTTGACTTTCGTATGTGATTCAGTTTACGATAATATTTATATGTTTGCGTTTAGGTACCCTTCAAGTGGACTGCGGGCGATGAAGAGGAGGATGGCGACACCGTCATCGGCAGACATGGACCAGGTGAGTAGATGCATATCTACGGGGGGAAGTCGGGTGGATGGCGTTTAGCACCCCCGTAACGTAGAATAGGAATAGTACTTATTGACATTAGGAAACCCGATGTGACCCTAGATTCTTAATGAGCAGGACCCTAGTAATGACCCTAGGCGGGACTAGACTGATTTAGGAAAACCATACATGAGGATGAATACTTTGGGAAAGGTTCGTAGGTTTCTGATAGAAACACACACGCACACACTAAAACTCGACATGGAGTATACGTATATGTGTATATGTATATAAAACTAGGTATAGGTGTATATATATACAACACGTATATGGGATTCATTGATGTGATATGATATTTGAGGCATGATGAAATAGTATAACTGGGCTTGATGTCGTGATTCTTGACTATACAGTCGTATTAAAGTGTTAGCGGATCATTAGAGAATGAGATAATGAACATGAATATATAAATTATAAATAGTGGTGGTGATATTGATGTACATAGGACGCTAGATAGTACCCGGACTGTAACTTGTGACTGATCACAGTTTAATACCTTGATCATGAGATGTGCTGATGATGACATTATACGAATGAGGAGACACCTAGGAGATACTTGACCGTACCCCGATATTGGGATGCCGTACGATGGAGTTTACCGTACGAGGTTTAGATTTGATGATTGATCCGCACTCTTGATTCTAGGAAGCCGTACTACATACGTGACGCTATTGAGGCGGGATCGCCGACTATTAGAGATATTGATTCAGACCTTAGGTAGACTCTAGTTTCTTACTGACTAGTCTATTAGGTTTAGTTCCTTAGGATGTTAGATGGACACTGGTTTAGGTTCGACTCACATAGTGGTAGTTGTACTCGTATCTCGCAGAGGAGTGGATAATGCACATCTGTATTTACATTCATACTGTAATTATCATGGTGCATGTTCTTTTATATGTTGCTATAATCAGTATAAACTTTACCTGTTAGGACACCAGCACTATTACCGATGATGCGCATATTCCACGCACACTTATTTTCCGGCTCACACACATCATCATCGGTAATTGCTATCTCACGTACATTTTAGATCATATTGACTTTTATGGATAGAATCAGTTAACAACTAGACCGCTATAATATTGTGATTATTCTCTGACATTAGTACAGACATGATATTTATTGCTTAGACATTCATGCATTCATATTTTCATGTTATCATGCAGTAGTATGGGCATATGCCGACACTTATCATATGCTTACTCATGATTTTGAGATTTGGATTTCTATGAGATTTCTGGATTTTTGGGGAAAACCGCAAAAATATATAAAACTTCTCTCTCTCTCCTCTTCTCTTTTTAAAATAAGATGCGGTTTTCTCGTGATGTATGTGTCGTCCACCATGAGATTTCATGTTTTCTGTTGGATTTCGAGACCCGATTCGAGGAGTGGATGAACCGTCTCGGGTACATGGTGGGCCCGGTATGGTACCCCGGGGCAAGAAGATCGAGTTGTAGACGATGAGCCTGGCAGGGGAAGGCTACCTACCGGTGATGTCTGGCGCGGCGGATATCCGGAGGATACCGACCGTTGTCGTGAGATTTGATGATATGGGCCGATCCGGACTGACGGAGCCCGAGATATTGAGACTTGAGATTACATGTGTTGTGTCGATGTTTGACACGGATTTCCATGGATTTCATTATTGAGATTTCAGATTTTTATACACATTCTACTATGATAACAGCTAAAGATTTCTTAAACATATATATCTGGATTTCAGGATTTGTTACTTTACATTCATGGTGCATGCATTTCATTCATATGACATAGTATTATATGAGGTACTGACACGACACGGAGTAGTTGCACTTACACGTAGTATTACCCTGCTATTACTAGATGTTTGGGATATTGTAGTGTATTATTATGACCTAGGATAGCGTCGTGCATTCGATTTCTTTTCGTAGATGTCTTCTACTCACGAGTTGGCAACTCATCCCAGTTGTGCCAAATTTATTACAGGTTCGATGTACAGGTTTCCCGGGCAGCTTGCTGGCACATCTATTCTTTCAGGGTGATTTGCACGGTAGGTTGGTTCACTTGTATCCGAACCACCATTGTACTTTTATTCTTTCATTTGTATCTAGTAAGCTCCATCAACCATATTTGTATTACTTGATAAGTTTATTGGACCAGACTTTTATTTCGACCTTAGAGTCGCGCATGTATTATTCTGATTTGGTGGTTTTGTTTTCTTTTGAGTTTTGAGCCTCGCCCTTTGGCGTTGTATATTATTGTGCCTGTTGTGGTTGTTTCCGCCTATTGGCGTTGATGCTAGCTCCCGTTTGGGGATGCTTTTTATTGTTTATGTATATTATACTTGTTGTACCCGTTTGGGGGCCAGTTTTTACAGAGGAGACTCTGCCGAAATTTTTGGTAAAATTTGCTGATGTTTTTATACTTGTTTTCTTTTTTTTTCTTCTTTTTCTTCTTTTATGGTTTAGATTTCTGGGCTTCGGCTTACTTAGGTCACGTGGCGCCTCTAGACGCTTCGTAATCTAAGTGCCGGTCACGTTCCGTACTTTCGGGTCGTGACACAAAATTTCCCGAAGTGGGCCCCACGTACATCTGCTGTACAGTAACAAAATCTGGGCCCAAAAGAACAGTACTTGAAATCACAATTTCCAACAAAGAAACACTAGAAGAAAGATGACCAAGTGAATCACCAAGTCGGCCGCGGTTCCGCGGTCAAAGCCAGGCTTTGACCGCGTTTCCGCGGCCGTACGGTCGGTTCACTTGATCGTATTTCTTCTGTACTCTTTTAAAAGCCTACTTGATTTTCTGGTATACTCAAAATAATTTTTAGACACTGTTTAAAATCCACAGAAACTTAACCCTGGAATTTGCAGTTTTCGAAAATCCGTTCGATCGATATTTTAAACGCGTTAGCACAAGTTAGTATAACTTAATGGTGAGGCTCTGATACCACTGTAAGTTCACGGTAGCGCCCCGGCCGTCTAACAGACACCAAATGCGGAACAAAAACTTTTTACAACTGGCGCTATCGCGTACTATAACCCGGATCTGCCATTAAAGCTAAACTAAAAAACTACAAACTGGGTAGAAGAGTTATACCGAACGATCCGAGTCCTTCGGTCTTCAACCATCATCCCACGCTTTGTTGCGGCTGCTCCGATCTCCTGAATCTTCAGTCTTCTCGTCTAGATGACACCACGTCGACGGATCTTTAAACGGGCTCCCGCCTCTGAACCGAGGCAACTCGATCGTCAAGTTTGCTAGAAGAGACGACCAAGATGATGTAGAGAATGAGTAGAATACTTTGTCTCGTTACGTCCAAAAGTCACGGACGAACGGTTAATGAAGTTTCCTTTTGGATCGGGTAAATGAGAAAATGAGTATACAAATTATCATGAACCAAAACTATATCTTTTTTTTAACAAGTGAGTGAGTAGAGGAGGGGAAGGCCGGCCATATATAGAGGATGAGGGAGGTGAGTGTAGGAGAGGGGGGTGACCATTAATATGAATGAAACAATGAGTCATGACACACCCAGTATGAACTCATTTAATGAACTAATGAATCACTTAACCTTGTCATCAAAAATATTAAATGATCATTTAAAGTACAAATGAGTCACAAGCCACCTCATCATCCTAGTCACCATCTAGATGCTTCTAGAACCTTCCACACTCATCAAGAAAAAATAAATCCGCAATTAACCGAATGTTAAATACGGCTGATAGAAAACTAGAAACTGGCAACTTCCAAAAGTGATCCTGAAACGAATTTCAGGATAACCCCGTATTAGTATAAACATACCCGCATTTGTATTACGACCGAATACAAATACAACTGAGACAAAGATATTATATCTACACTGCATAATACTCGGATCCGGCTTAAACCAAAGCCGACCAGTATTATCTGCCCGAAATATGACACGTGCGAAAACGCACGTGCATTTTCCGAACCTTGCCATAAAACCATACGGCCTCTACAACGTTTCGTCCGAACTTGGGAAAGTGTCTGTGGAGGACTCTAATGACTCATCAACACACTGGTACTGGGTATAACCACTAGCACGTCAGAGGTATTGGCTGTACGTAACGGTTTGCCTATGTATTGATTGGAAGGGAAGTTGACGAGCGAACTCATCCATAAACCCTACTGAGCCTCACAGTGACAATATACATACAGTCCGGTCCGTTCGTCTAAGAGTATCGCATATCGGCCTAGGGGCTGGTAACGTCAAACCCTCAATAGCAATATAAGTCGTGTCAGAGAGTGGCCCAGAATACCCTAAGATACTACTGGAGTACCTACCAGTAAATCTCCTGCCTCGGCCGAGGGCTATGTGTAATGGCTCTCCTAGACACAGCGCGATCTCACCCCCAATACAGGGAGAGACGAATCCCCGGCCGATCCGCTCACTTGCCTCCATGTGGCTCGGGACTGTACCCAAAAAAGACCTGTTTGCACGGCTCCTTTGAGCCATGGTAGGGTAGAAATCAAAGCACTGTGGGAACTCACACGAGACAAATGACGACCTTAGGTCGATGAACTAAACCTGTACACATGTCACCAGGGAACTGCTATCTGACGCTAGGTATAATACCAACTAGCAGGTTCCCGGCGAGTCCTGTCCGGTGTACTCATAACCCAATGAGCACATGTATACATCTTAGGTGATCCTACTGACACCAATGGCTTATGAGACCGGCCATCGCCCCCCGTTGGGGTCTCGACTGTATACACTAGTCTATTCTGAAGTATCGATGCCCTGTCTCAAAACTCCCACGACTAGGGACACTATAAGGATGTGCTTACAGACCCCAGCTCCCACGTATATGATCGCCATCATACTGCTGGTAGTCAAGCAAGAATCCTATGGGCTCTATCATCATGCAATAGTGAACTAAAACATATATACGATGGTAAAGTCAAACCAGATAGCATACCATCATCTTGAGCAAGACTGTCATATCGGTATAGGTCCTGCCTCAATCATTGCAATCATGTACCTGCGATCCAATAATTGTCTTTGAGGGTACTATCTCCAACACTCAGGTTCCATGATTTGATTATATCCTCATATTTCCATGCATATGCTTTACGATATTTTCATGCATGATGCTTATTGTCATTGGGTGACAGGTGGACGGGATCCACATATATATACAGACATTGATCACATACAGACTTTGATTACATTGATCATATCTCATATGTATATATAACAGGGGATGAGGACGCTGTTATATATACCCTTACACCAATATTAGTGGAATGGGACGCTAATATATTTGTATTGATATCCATTTTGATACTTCATCATACTTACCTCATGCAGACATACCTTATATTCATGATATGTTATTACCTGAGTACCTGACACTACATACATGTTTAGATGTTATATTGCCACCTTATCATGTTCAGACTTATCCTTTTGAGCTTTATATACATCTGATCGTATTGGCCTAGGAGTATGTCATGCATTCGATTTCTACTTGTAGATATTATCTATTCACGAGTTGGCAACTCACCCCGTTGTGCCACAACTCCTTGCAGGTTTTGCCGTACAGGTTCCATGGCGGCATTTCTGGCACACTGCTTCTTTTGTGGGTGATTTGCTTTGGTAGGTGGGTTCTTTGCATCGGAACCACCCTTGTTTATGTATTATTCATTGTATCTAGAAATTCCATCAACCAAAACTTGTATTTTGTTTCAGACTTAGACACTAGTGATGTATTATTTCGACCTTAGAGTCGCGCGTAGTAGTATTACGGTTTTCATGCTTATTTGTGTTTTTTTTTTAGTTTTGATTCTCGCCCTTCGGCGTTGTATATTATATTGCTTGTGTGGTTATGACCGTCGATTGACAAAGAGCTATCTCCCGCTTGGGGATGCCTTTTGTCATTGAATATATATTATTCTTGTTGTACCCCGTTCGGGGCCAGTTTTTACAAAGGAAACTCTGCCGGAATTTTCATAAAAGACTATACATTTTAAAATGCATATTCGGCTTAGTTATTTAAAAACCTTGACTTCAAAATATGTTTTCTTCACTTCTTTAAACTGGTTTTCTTTATTTACTCCTTAAAATGGTTTTAGATTTCTGGGCTTTTTGGCTTACTTGGATTAGATGGGGTCCTATAGACTTCATATGATTCAAGTGGCAGTCACGGGCTATTTCGGGTCGTGACATTCATTCTCGCGATTTGTATCATTGGTCGGTTATATGAGATATAGCCGGGTTACCGAACCAAGTGTTGATTCGATATATTGATACACTAGATATTAGTCGGTTATATGCGATATGACCGGATCATTAAATCAAATATTGATTTAATGATTTAATGTATAATTATATATTTGATATATTACTTTACATTGACTAGTATTTGTTCACTTAAGATTGATTTTCTTACTTGATGTGCATAAAGTATATATGTGATATATAATTGTGTGCATGTTTATATCACGCTTGATGATACATGCAAATTTGGGTGTGTGTATGACTTACACCATATTTAAGTTAGTGGAAAAGGTTTATATTTATTTTGTAATTAAAAATTACTGTGCACTTTGTCATGCTTAAAGCTTCATGAAGTTTTTAGCATCATTTGACCAAGTCCACTAATTTTGTCTCACTAAAGATATTTATTAACCAAACCACTAACTTAAACTATGCTTTAGTCTCTACAAAAGTTAACTCACCCATGGTTGCATTATGATAATCTTCACTTGTTTATTCTTTTCATATGATTCATTCTTTTCTTCTTCTTCTTCTTCATAAAGAAGAAAAAGCTTACTAGATTTTTCAAAAGTGAAGAAATAAATTGAGAAATCAAAATCCAAAGTGAACCCACTTCCTATTTCATCATCCTCTATTACTTTCCATTTAGTTTAGGGTGTTCTCTTCACAAAGTTCATGACCTAGTGAAGATGGAGCTTGAGTTTGACTCTCCTCGACGTAGATCATCTTCAGTCTCGAAGTCAACGACCTAGCCCGCTCATTTCTCCGCGTAAACCATCACTAGAGTCCGGGATCTCGATGATCGCAGCGAAGGGATGTCAACACGGAGGTTTAGAAGTGAAGGATCGGATCTACAAATGTTGTATTTTCATTCACTTCATTTTGTAATGTTAGATTACATGTATCGTTACCCTAGTTTTCTAGTTTGATCTTTAGTTTGATTGCTTAGCACTCCCTAAAATTCTTGTTGTGGTATATATGATACTTGCAAACCCTAGGCTAGATGCTAAGGAATCTCAACATGTGATAGCTCGGAGTAGAGCAAAGGGACAGTTGGCTTGACTGCTGAAGTGCTCGGGAGCAAGGAGTGGGGTGCAACCCTGGAGACAGGGTTTGAGAGAAGCCCCCACTGTAGCACGCCGGTTCCCCCTCCGTGGCCCTCAGGGGCCTAACTGGCTTACGCATGTGACACGTCATCCGCCACGTGTCGTGATATAATAAATTACTGTTATTGAGCATCATCAGGTTTCAAATTGAGTTCAAACATCTCTTTCCATTTCTAGTCCTTGACATGGAGCTGTGATGTGCTCCATTGAAAAATAAGGGACGACTTTGTTTTATTATGAGCATATTAAAAAATATATAATATTATTAGCTAGAATACCGAAATTGGCATGCTAAGGAGCATCTTTGCTTTGGTCGGTAGGTATTTTAATTAAATGAAACATTGGTTAGTATTCTAGTGCTTCTCTGTCTTTTGAACCTAAATTAAATTAATTTCACTTGAATATTCCTTTTTTAAAAAAAGTTTTTCATGATAATATCCCGGTGTATATGAATAACGTATAATACCATAAACTTATCATATTGTAAATAAACAATGAAAGTATGATTTTTCATTCTTGGCACCATTTTAAATTCATCCCAGAAATAGTACTTATTTTTTAATCTTGAGTTTAATTTTGTAGATTAAAATTTTGTCATTTTGCTTTTTATATGTATTTTTGAATTTTAGATTTAACCGGATATAATTTTGGATTATCCTCAAAGACTATGATATATTACATTTATTTTTCTCGATTATAAATGTATTTTTTTTATTCACTCTATGTCAATATGTTAAAATATTTTTTGTTTTCTCTATATTTATGGGTGTAATATTGCTTTATAATATGATGTTTCTTTTGTGTTTTTCTGTTTCTTATAATCTATTACCACATAATATATGTTTTCCGTTTCCCCGATATTTTCTATGTGATTTAGAGATCATTAGTGTCACTATAATAACAACTTCAAGATTTCTTCTAGTTAACTTGGAACCGTTGCTAGTAGATTATATAAACCCTAGTTTTTCTGATTCATGTATCGCTAAAGGGCCTTGTTTTGCTACAAGCAAATCATACTCTTCAGCAACAAAGATAAGCAAGGAACAAACATTTTTCATTCATGCAGTTACACATTTTCATTCATACTTTTACACCTCCATGGACCATTTCATTGCGGTTCTCACTTCCCAGGAACGAAGTTGGTGGCATATGCCCAAGCATTGTTGGCTGTTGGGTTGTCCAAGTGGTCAAACAAGTTCTCGATCGGTCCCTTTCCAGTGACAATCGCCTGCACAAAGAATCCAAACATCGAGAACATTGCCAACCGTCCATTCTTGAGCTCCTTCACCTTCAGCTCTGCAAATGCCTCGGGATCATCGGCAAGGCCTAAGGGGTCAAATGCTCCACCGGGATAGATTGCGTCGAGCCCCTCTCCCAATGGGCCTCCACCAACTCTGTATCCCTCCACAAAGCCCATTAAGACAACCTGGCCAATATTATTAATTTTAGTAATTTCTGTGATTGAACGCAGGACAAATTAATTTTTATTATTATTATTTTTTTTGAAGAACAGGGGTGTAGCTAGAATACCTGAACGGCCCAGATGGCGAGAATGCTTTGGGCATGGATCAAGTTGGGGTTACCCAAGTAGTCTAGTCCGCCTTCTGAGAAGATCTGCGACCCGGCCTTGAACCAGACCGCTTCACCGAATTTGACGCCATTCTTGGCAAGGACTTCAGGAAAGACGCAACCAAGAGCACCGAGCATTGCCCATCGGCTGTGGATCACTTCAAGCTCACGGTTCTTGGCAAAGGTCTCTGGGTCAGCAGATAGCCCAGCGGTGTCCCAGCCGTAGTCACCAGGGAACTCACCGGTGAGGTAGGAAGGGGTTTGCTCTGAGAATGGACCAAGGTATTTGGGACGGTCCGGACCATACCTGTCGTATGGCAATATCAAGTTAGCAGCTAGTGTGTTTTCTTTCAACATAAAATGTTCAACAAGTCTATTTCTTCCGTTTAAGACCATCTCAAACTTAAAATTGCATTGGAAAGTCCGTTATGTTAAGAGTTTCAAGTTTATACAAATAGAATTGGTAAGAGACCAAAAGGCACAAGGAAATCAGACTAATTGTCAATCAAATATATTGCTCTGGATCTAATATAAACCATCAAATATCTATATATAATTATCAAAATAATTAAACCCCTGAGTTCATTATCTAAAAAACTTAAAGCATCAAGTTAGAGAAAAAGCAAATTATTTTAAATTAGCTCATAATAGTTATCATCATCGTCTATGCTTTTTTCCCTCATGATGTGTACAGGAGTCTGTCGGATTTCCATTAATTCTTTCAAGCATATGAAATCTTATGGAGAAGACTGTGAGACTCATTATATAGTTTTAAATATCTAGCTAGTTGGAATGCAAATTCTAGCATAGATAAAACAATATATTTATTACGGAATACTATATATATCATCATCTAATCTGCTGATAAATATGGGTTTAGAAATTAGAAAAACTCAAGGAAACATGCAGTGTTAATTACCAAATACTCTGGGGAGCACTCTTGACGGTCCTGCGCATGGTGAAGCGGCCGCCATTGGCAGAGGGGCCGACCTTGCGGACGAGCTCGTTTGGAGCCTTTAAGGCGGTCTGGCCGGCGAAAGTTGACGCTGCCATTAATTAATGGACTAAGGAGATAATATTTAGTTAATATTAGCTTGAGATGGAGGGCTCCCTGAGCATTGGGAGTGTTTATGTAGGAGAAGTGAGGGTGTGAGTAGTGGATGAGAGTGATGCCACCTAGGATGCAGCTCATTGGTACAATGTTGGATTTCTTGGATTTCCAATGAGCCATTCTCTTGGTTCTCCTGCTGCCACCGGGAACAAATATATCTGCTGGCTACCAACTTCTGCTATATTGGATTGCCTGTATGTTTTTGAATTACTATATAGCAAAATTCTTCATTATTTTAGCTGGACCATCATACCACTGCTATTATACTAATAATATAATGTACGTAAACATTTTGGGGTTGTGATGGAGCTCCTTTTCGGGCCCCCGTCAGATCTTGTCTTCCGTTGATTTCGCAGTGGACTAATTGATTATCATTCTTCGCGTGTGGGTCTCAATGGGTTTTAGGAGGAAAGGTAAGGTGAGGGAGCGGCTGCCGAGTACCTGCAGTAAAGTCCAGGGATGGTTTGGTACCACCAAGGACCCTCCGACGCTCAAGTTAGAGATGAGATCCGAGCAGAGTAACGGCATAAAAGTGTCAAGAATGGTTTACTTGACCCCTCTGTGATGGGGGTTTATATAGCGGTGGAGCACACAGCAGCGGGCGCGAGAATCTCGCCTGCAGCTACGTTCCCGACGTCACGCCCGCGTAGAGAGCGGATCGTCCATCAATGGGGATCGTGATGGCATGGAACGTGGGATGTTGCTGGCGTAAAAACCGCGCATGGCGATATTCGCGGAGCGGCGGTTACGCCTAGAAGTAGGTCAGAGGGCCGAGGAAGACGTCCTCGGCGGAAGCTCGGGGACGAGCAAGGAGACCAAGGAGTCTTGGTCCTGTGGTAGCTCGGGGGCGAGCTGGGAGGCCGAGGAGGCCAATTTGCAGGGTCCCCGAGGGAGGCCAGCTTGTGCTTGCTGGTCGGACACGGGGTGGCCTGATCGGTCCATGCGGGCCCTTTCTTCTGAGTTCTGGGACACGTCGCCTGCCACGTGTCATGATCTTGGGGATCGCCGATATCGAGCACTGTCATTAGCCCTCCACTCTTATCCCGACCAGTTAGTGGTCGGGTCAGGAGTGGACTGCCGGGCCTCCCGAGGTGAGATCCCTTCTATGGTTTCGTTGGGGCGAGCCCCCGGGCCGTCGGTTGTCTTTTCCGCTAGCGAATCAAGGCGAGATCTTTGCATTTAGAGGAGGTGCGCCGGTTCGTGAACTCTGCAGTCGAAGCGACGGTCCACGTGTCGAGCGTCGATTATCCGATGCGACGTGCGCAGGTCTGCGGCGTCTGATGGGACGCGGTCCAGCGCTGGGCTGCCACGTGGAACGATCGGAGCCGCTAGGCGCGAGGAGCCGTTTTGGCGGGAGACGATGGGTGCCGTTGGATGAGGCCATATGCGGCAATAAATATGGGTGGGGTCTGCCCTAGGGCCCCTACTCTTTCATATTTTCCTCTCTCAAGCCACAGCTGCTCGGCGCTCGTCTCCCCCCTTTCGTTTCCAACCTTTGGAGAATTTCTTTTCCAGGTTAGATGTCTTCCTCTGTAGAATCACTAGACGTCGTAGGAGTAGATATTAGGGTCCCTTTAGATGTGTCTGAGTCTTCTCGGGGAGCAAGGGCTGCGCCCTCTCCCCAGGGCCATGAGGCGGGGGCCGCCTCCAGCGGGGAGGCGGTAGATGTGGCCCCCAGCACCTCGTGCTAGGTGAGGCATGAGGACGAGCTCGCCAACGCTCGGGCTCGTTTCCACATTCCCCCGCGCTACACACTCCGTCTGGCCGAGGAGGGAGAGAGGGCCGACCAGGTACGGGGTAGGGAGATTGCCCTTTATTTGGAAGCTTTTTGAGGCGGAATGCGCTTGCCCTTTTCTCCTGAGATCATCGCCGCTCTGAACTTCTTCGGTTTGGCCCCCATCCAGTTAGTGCCGAATGCGTGGAGGATTCTCCTTGGGTTCTTGATCCGCCTGAGGCTGCAGGCGGTTCCTTTCAGTCTTTCCCTTCTCGAGTCCTCTCTCTTTTTCAAGAGTCACCCCGGCGGTCGAGCTGGCGACCTGAGATGGGTTTACTTGACTTTTAGGAAGCGGCCTGGGGTCGCTGCCGGGACTGGGGTCGTGGCCTTACCCTCCTCCATTCACGATTGGAAAAGGAATTTTTTCTTCGTTTCCCCTCCCGAGGGCGAGGACTGGCTAGTGCCCACCAAATAGTCGAGGGAAAAGTGTCTGCCGGGGAACCTGTCCGATGACCCCGCATCGGTGAGAGTGGCGTCATGGGAGCCCGTCCCTCGACATGACGTGCTGCTGTCCGAGAGGGTTTTGAGCTGGGCCGGGCTTAGCCCCGTCGAGTTCGTCGGTAAGTTAGGCTTGCTCTTTGGGTTTACATTTTACTCGTGTTGCTGATCTGTTGGGTGTTCGTTTCATGCAGGATCCATGGACTTCGGCTCTCTCCGAGATGCTATGCGCCAGCCGAGGCAGCCTACTAGGAATGGGGGCGCCAGCTCTTCTCGGGTGCAGCATGCTCCGGCCCCTGCCGCCCCGGAGGCGGCGCCTCGAGGACGCTCGGCGGCGGATCCCGCCCCGGGACCCAGCAGAGATCGGGTCGGAAGCGGACCCTGATTCTGGAGGACACAGTTTCGGAAGAGGAGATCGGCTCTCCCTCGGAGCCGCTCAAGAAGAGTTCCCGGAGATCTTCCCGGGGCCGGTCCTCGCCGACCGTGGTGGAGGAAGGGGGCACCGGTTCGCGGTGCCGTCGGGGCTGTCGGTCGCGGACAGCCTCCTGCACGAAATAGATACTTCAGCCGGGGGTCGAGTTCCCGGAGGGACCCTCAGGGCCCAGCTGGCGTCGATCGCCCAGGAGTCCGTGCAGTTAAGCCCCCCGTTCATTGTGAGATTTGGTGCCCTTTGCTTTTTCTGATCATTTTTTATGTCTTCCCAGGTCCTCCAGCACGTGGTCCTTGCCCTTCGTATGGAGACCGAGGCGATAGCCCCGGCGGTGGAGGCCGCGGGCCAACTCGCCGCGCTGCAAGAGAGCTCCAGGAAAGAGCAGGAGGCGATGTCGGCGAAGATCGCCGCCCTGGAGGGTGAAGTGGATGCCGGGAAGAGGGAGGTCGCCCGGCATCGCGAGGCCGTCGTGATCGCCGGGGCAAGCTCGAGGACTCCCAGGTGCTCGCCGGGAACCTGAAGAGGACGGTGAAGGCCCTTCGAAAGGAGCTGGGTGCGGCGGCCGAGGCGTTTAAGTCGGTCGAATCGAGGGCAGTGGCGAGCTATAAGGGGTCGAAGGATTTTTATAAAGACCTGGCCGTGGCCACGACCCGCATTTGGCACGACGCCCTCGATGCTGTTAAGTCTCGGATGCCAAGCTTCGACGGCGCGGACCTCCGGGCTGAGTTCCCCCTCGTGGGCGCTGACGAGCAAGGGGATGAAGGTCTCGGCGAGGAGGAGGCCGAGGACCCAGAGCCCCAAGTGGTGGAGGTCGAGGACCTCGAGGTCGCGCCCGGCCCCGAGGTGTAGAGCCCCCGTTCTCCTCTTTTCATTTTTCTTTCCTCTTGAATTTTATAAGGCTGGAGAGCCAAAAAATACCCTTTGTAAAAAAACTTTGGTCTTTGGCAGTAGTAATAAAGTTTTTTTTTCTCAGCTCCATAGAATTGTGTTCTGCCATCTGTTTGTGAAGAATGCTCGTGGAATATTTTTGCCTGTATTGCTGTGCTTTTCGTCAGGTTAGCCATCTGTCTAGCGATCCTTTGTCGAGTTGTCTGCAATCACTTGCCGACGAGCGCTTCTGAGGAGGTATCTCCCTAGGCCCCGGGGTCGAGGGAAAATCATTTAGACTTAGACAGACTTGACGCCCCTCACTGGGGTCTCGGGTCCACGGCCATAGAGCATCTCTGATTCCGAGCATTGGTTACCATCCGGGGTTGACTGGGCAGGGTAGCTGCTCCTTTGCCCCTTGCGAGGGCTTGGCTCTCTAGCGCTTGAGGGGCTGTATGAAGCCCACTAAGGATGTCCGGTTGGATATAGTGCCCTCAAAGTCAATTATTGGATCGCAGGTACGTGATTGCAATGATTGAGGCAGGACCTATACCGATATGACAGTCTTGCTCGGGATGATAGTATGCAATCTGGTTTGTCTTTATCATCGTATCTATACTTTAGTTCACTATTGCATGATGATAGAGCATATAGGATTCTTGCTTGACTGCCAGCAGTATGATGGCGATCATATACGTGGGAGCTGGGGTCTATAAGCACATCCTTATAGTGTCCCTAGTCGTGGGAATTTCGAGACAGGGCATCGATACTCTAGAGTATACTAGTGTATACAGTCAAGACCCCGACGAGGGGCGGTGGCCGGTCTCACAAGCCACTGGTGTCAGTTGGATCACCTAAGATGTATACAGGTGCTCATTAGGTTAGGAGTACACCAGACAGGACTCGCCGGGAACATGCTAGTTGGTATTGTACATATCGTCAGATAGCAGTTCCCAGGTGACATGTGTACAGGTTAGTTTGTCGACCTGAGATCGTCATTTGTCTCGTGTGAGTTCCCACTGTGCTTAGATTACTACCCTACCACTCTCAAAGGAGACGGGCAAACAGGTTTTAGTTGGGTATAGTCCCGAGCCACATGGAGGCAGTGAGCGGATCGTCGGGGATTCGTCTCTCCCGGTATTGGGGGTTGATGTCACACAGTGCACGGGTGGCCGTCACTAGAAATCCTCGGCCGAGATAGTGGAGAATTACTGATTTGGATCAGTAGTTTCTCATGAGGTGATGGGCTTCATACCGACACGAATTATCGCGTTATTAGGGGTTTGACTTTATCCACCCCCTAGACTCAATATGCGATACTCTTTAGACGAACGGACCGGACTGTACGGATATTGTCACTGTCACGCTCAGTAGGGTTTTAGGATGAGTTCGCTCGTCAGCTTCCCTTCCAATCAATGCATAGGCAACCGTTACGTACAGCTTGTACCTCTGACGTGCTAGTGGTTATACCCAGTGCCAGTATGTTGATGAGTCATTAGAGTCCCCCAGAGACAGTTTCTCAAGTTCGGGCGAAACGTTGTAGAGGCCGTATGGTTTTATGGCAGGGTTCGGAAAATGCACGTGCGTTTACGCACGTGTCATATTTCGGGCAGATAATACTGGTGGGCTTTGGTTTAAGCCGAATCCGAGTATTATACTGTGTAGATAAAATATCTTTATCTTAGTTGCATTTGTATTCGGTCATAATACAAATGCGGGTATGTTTATACTGTTACGGGGTTATCCTGAAATTCGTTTCGGGATCGCTTTTGGAAGTTGCCAGTTTTCAGTTTTCTATCACCCGTATTTGATATTTGGTTAAATGCGGATTTATCTTTTCAACACTAGGGTGAGTCATGAGGGTGAGTCGTGGTTTTAGAACCTTCTAGATGGTGACTAGGCTTCATGACTCTTCATGTGCATTAAATGGTTAGATGATGTGTTAAGTTGTGTCATCATTTGCATTAATGGTTTTGATGACTAAGGTTTATGACTCATTCTCTTCATTTAATGTTATGCTCACCATTTTTCCTCCTACACTCACCTCCCCCCTCATAAAATGTGGCCGGCTCATTCTTGAAAGAAATATGGTTGTTGATTTGAAAAAAGATGCAAGTATTTGGTTCATGGAAATTAGATAACTAGATTTCTCATTTCACCCGATCCAAAAGGCAACTTCATTAATCGTTCATCCATAGTTTTGGATGTAACGAGATAAAGTGTTCTACTCATTCTCTACATCAATCTTGGTCATCTCTTTTAGCAAACTTGATGACCGAGTTGCCTCGGTTCAGAAGCGGGAGCCCATTTAAAGATCCGTCGACGTGGTGCCACCTGGACGAGAAGAATAGAGATTCAGGAGATCGGAGCAGCCGCAACAAAACGTGGGATGATGGTTGAAGACCGAAAGACTCGGATTATTCGGTATAACATCTCTATCCACTTTGTAGTTTGTTAGTTTAGCTTTAATGGCAGATCAGGGTTATAGTATACGATAGCGCCAGGCAAAAAGTTTTTGCTCCGCATTTGGCGTCTGTTAGACGGCCGGGGCGCTACCGTGTACTTACAGTGGTATCAGAGCCTCGCCATTAAACTTTACTAACTTGTGCTAACGCGTTTAAAACATCGATCGAACCGAATTTCAAAAACTGCAATTTTTCTGTTCAATGAGCCCATTTAAAGATCCGTCGACGTGGTGCCACCTGGACGAGAAGACTGGAGATTCAGGAGATCGGAGCAGCCGCAACAAAGCGTGGGATGATGGTTGAAGACCGAAGGACTCGGATTATTCGGTATAACATTTCTACCCACTTTGTAGTTTGTTAGTTTAGCTTTAATGGCAGATCAGGGTTATAGTATACGATAGCGCCAGTCAAAAAGTTTTTGCTCCGCATTTGGCGTCTGTTAGACGGCCGGGGCGCTACCGTGTACTTACAGTGGTATCAGAGCCTCGCCATTAAGCTTTACTAACTTGTGCTAACGCGTTTAAAACATCGATCGAACCGAATTTCAAAAACTGCAATTTTTCTGTCGATTTTAAATCTGGTTTAAAAATTATTTTGCATATCACAGAAAATTGTGCAGGGTTTTTCAAGCATTCTGGGAAAATTTGGGCACGTGATCCCACAGTACCGCCGCGGAACCGCGGTCAAAGCTAGGGTTTGACCGCGGAACCGCGGCGAGTATGTGCGAACAGTGCGCCAAAATTTTCCAGTGAGTTCAACTTGGGAAATTGTGGTTTTTGGTATATTTCTTTTGGGCCCAGATTTTCTTGCTGTACAGCAGATGTAAGTGGGGCCCACTTCGGGAAGTTTTGTCGATCGAAATTTTAAATTTGTTAGTATACAGTATTTATATTATATCTCCGACCGTGAATGTCATTCGAGCGGTAAATTGCGTCTAATTGCTATAGTCCTTTTAGACGGATTTGCGAACGTGACATTCGCGTTAATGTTCTGTGTTGTGCTGTAATGTTGCGGATATGTCGTGGTGGATAGCAGTGTGTAATGGTAGTGCTGTTTGGATTTATTTGTGCATTTGATATTGCGGGGCGAGCGTCCAAAATGTGGACTGCCGTCACTGCCTGTTTGTATAATATTCTTTTGGGGAACGACTGGGCTGATGTCGTTGTACCCGTTGTATATATTTTCTTTTATGTACTAGGATTACCCCGTGGCAGAGTGCACGGATAGCCGGGTTTTGGAGGGCAACGGGTCCGCATCTCATGGCTTTGAGAGGCAGAGGGGCATCACTCTAGAATTGGCAGACTATTCGCCGCACTCGTATGGGGTACAGGTTGACCCAAGGAGGGGTGCTCAATTTACCGGATTCCGTGAAGTGCCGGATGGTCCATTCACTATGCTGTAGGGGGCTGCATCGCTTCAGGTTTTGGCGGGTAACTTGCCGCACCCGTAGGGGTCTAGGTTTCATTGCACAGGCTATCCACACGACCAGGGAAACCTCGGGTTTCAGTAGCGGCTCTGTGAAACCCGGGGATCCCAGATTATCTGTATTGTTCTGTGATGCTTATTACTTTTCTGTAATGTTGCATATTATCACGCCTGGAGCGATTATTGTATATTGGTATATATACTATTAGATGTTGTATATGCTTTACACCCGCGCTAGTCCAGTCCCCGCTCTGTCGTTAGTTAAGTAACCTAACGAGTAATGACGGGACCCAGTGACGAATGCGGATGGCATATACGTACATTTTATTTTCGTTCTTTTCTGGTGTGATTAATTAATGGGACTGCATTGATTCTGATCAATGCAAAGGAAAACAAACCTATATTTGATATTGTTGGAACAATTTTAAAAGGTGTTATTACAAAAATGTTTCCTTTTGTGTTGCATAGAGGTATTCAGTTGGAATATCCTGCACCTCATTCGACGAGGCAAGGGCTGAGATCCCTTCATCGGGAGTGACCCCTTGGGCAGAAGTTTACGTCAGGGTAATAACTTCACTATAGTCGATTACAAGTTACTTTGCATAGCGGTATTCAGTTAGAATATCCTGCACCTCATTCCACGAGGAAAGAGCCGAGATTCCTTCACCGAGAGTGATCTCTTTAGCAAAAGGTTTTCGCCACTATATTTTTATAAAAGCTATCAGGTTCCTTCAACGAGATCAAGTTCATTACGTTAAACGTTTTTCGCCAAAAACCAGCCGTAGCCCTCCGTCATTTCTTTTGGGTATTCAGTAGTATTCAAGCTATGTATTTTGGCCCTTAGTCAAGGCATAGTGTTTGGTAGCTTATGGGTATTCATTTGTAGCATAGATAGATGAGTTGGTTTGGGACAGTCGTTCTGCCATTTTGGCCCTTAGTCAAGGGCATGTGCGGGTGGGTTCAAATCAACCTGGATAATGACGGGAAGAACTTGACATGTGACTTATGATATATTGGCCTTTAGTCAAGGTCATAAGAGCATGGGGCAAAAATCACATCGGGAATTTCAAACATACTGAAACTTGCCAGGCATGCGCATACCTTCTGGAGTGTGATAACATGAGTGGATTCCATCACGTTATCGTGCGATGATAGTTGGATCCCGATTCTCACTGATGAGTTGGTTTACTTCTCGGGTGATCCCGAATAATTCTTCTTTCAGGTTTGGAGGAGAATTTGAGGTTACAGTGGGAGGTTTCCTGATTAGATAAAGTGATAACCATTCTGATCTAGGTTAGAGTGCATGCAGAGTGTTTCTTTTCTCTCTCTCTCTCTCTCTTTGGCAGCGACCTTTGACCGACCCTAGACTATGACTCAGTGACCAAGTTGACCGAACCTTCTTAAAACACTGGCCTTTGGATTGTCTTAGTTGCATAAGTCATTGCCGCTCCTTCTTTTACCCTTTGCGTTTCTCAGAACACCCCGTATTACTACGGACATCCACTTCCATTGGATAGATCCATCGTATGGTTATATACGAACTCGAAGGGACTTCTTCGAGGATGGATCCAAGTTTACGAAAAATAGAATTGCTTTATTCAGTTGTCTTTTATTATCACCTTTTCTCAGGTTGCCAGGGCTCCTCAGTTTAGGAGAGTACACCTATTACGCTTATTGGATAGTTTTCTTCCAAACCATAGGCAGGTACCGAAAGGTAGAGAATGAAGAAAACCAATTAGCATAAGTAGGTTGTACAGAAGGTAATAGCTAAAGACAAAATAAAGGGATTAGAAAGAGTGCAGAGTAAATTGCGACTGTTATCATTCACGACCAAAACACGTACTTCATCGCTACTCCTATTTCACCTTTGCTTTTTTCCCCGTTCGGGAGAAATAGAATAAGGTATTATTCAGTTGTCTTTTATCATCACCTTCTCTCAATTTGCGAGTACTCCTAGGATTAGGAGAGTACACCCATTATGCTTACTGGATAGTCTTCTTCCAAACCATAGGCTGGTGCCGAACGGTAGGGAAGGAAGAAAACCATTTAGCCTAACGTTGGTGTACAGAAGGTAATGAATAAAGACAAATAAAGGGATTTGGAGAGATGGCAATGAAATATACGGTTAAAGTCATGAATTGGTGTTCCCGCCAAAAATTTCTGCGCAGAAGAGTCTAATGTATCAAATGGCAGCGATACGCTTAAGGAAATGCGAACCAATATCTTCCGGCCTGTATTTTGATAAGTCCCTGAAGGAGGAACTATTAAATTCTGATGGTATTGGATGCATCTCGAAAAACCCTTCGATTTGATATATTATGGGCCTCATAATTCATCCGGGATCAAAAGTTATGAGGCATCACGTGTCCACACGTGGTGGACCTTTAAGAACCCACTGGAGGAGTTAAAAGATATAATAAAAACTCAAAAAAGACCCCAATGGGGCATCACGTGCTCACACGTGACCATGGGTCACGTGCAGACACGTGATGGGCTCTTAAGGCCTCTAAAATAATGAATAGAATTAAATTCTAAAATCTGTTCCCTGATTAAAAATCAGAAGTTACCTCAATGAGGTATCACGTGCTCACACGTGACCAATCGTCACGTGTTGACACGTGATGGTTAAAACAACAACATTAACAAGCGGCTGTTAAAGGAACCAATTTGGGGATTACGTGCTCACACGTGACCAAGGGTCACGTGAGAGCACGTGACAGGCTTTGAAAGCCTTACAGTTTAATAGAATTAAAATTCTAAATTTCTCTAAAATCTTTCGAAATAGAATTAAAATTCTAAATTTCTCTAAATCTTTCCAAATGAAAAAGGATTATGGGGACCGTTGGATTAAAAATCCAATGGTGATTAAAGATCACCAATTTATGAAAAGATTTGATAAAAGGAAAGATTCCCCTAAAACCTCACCGAAAATAACAAACAGAATATCTTTGGATTTAAAATCCAACGGTGAATAAAATTCACTGAATGATCTAAAGGATCATATTAATTATAAAAACAAATCAATTCTTTCAATGAGAGATTTGCTAAACAAATTGATTCTTTTCCTTCTCCTATAAATAGGAGCCAAGAAAAGAATAGAGATGACCTTTTTTTTGGAGAGAAAAACAGAGGGAGGAGAATTTAAATTCTCAAGAGAAAAAAGAAAAGAGAGGAGAATTTAATTCTCTGCAAAAGAAAATCCCTAGGTAAGAAAAGAGAGGCTTCAAAAAGAGAATTTAATTCTCAAAAGAGTTTAACTCTTACATAAAGAAAAGAACTTAGTTCTTTCTCTGGTTGAGGATCTGCAAAGTGCACATCTTCCCATGAATCGAGAATTTAATTCTCATTGGGTTGAGATCATGCTATGCAGATCTAAAACACAGAGGAGGAATTGAGTTTTGAGAATTTAATTCTACCAAACTTTCAGGAATTTAATTCCTCCTAAAATGAAACTAGGGTTTAACCCTAATCAAGAATTTAATTCTTTTACATATCTGGGAATTTAATTCCTTTAAAAAGAAATCAGGGTTTTATCCTAAATAAGAATTTAATTCTTTCACAATAGGAATTTAATTCCTCCAAAATCATAGTTAGGGTTTAACCCTAAAGATAATTCAATTCTTAAAAGATCTCTGTTCATGAAAAGAACTAGGGTCACGTGCCCCTACGTGACCCTTGAAAAGATCCCTGAAGAAAAGAAGCTTTGAGGCAATGCCTCACGTGCCCCCACGTGACTCCCAAAACGCAGAAAGAAAAAACAAAAGAAAAGAAGCTTTGGGCGCTCTCACGTGCCCCCACGTGACCCCTCAGCAAGTGCTGTAATTATCGATGCATAAATCACCATCACGTGCCAACACGTGATGCTCTAAAATAAAGATGAAAAGTGTTTAACACTTATTCGCAGATTTGAGGATAAAACAAAAGGAGATCTGGCTCCACATTTAGGGCGCTCTCACGTGTCCCCACGTGACCCTTAACAAATCCCTTTAATATCCAATAGATGGATGCCTATCACGTGCCCGCACGTGATGGCCAGAGAGTCAAAAAGTGTTTAACACTTATTTGCAGAACAAAGTAAAAGGAAATCTTGCCCCATCTTTAGATGCCTCACGTGCTCACACGTGATGGCCTGAAAGCTAAGTGTTTAACACTTATTTGTAGCCTTAAGGGTAAAATAAAGGAGTTTCGGCCCAATCTCAGGCGCCTCACGTGACCCCACGTGGCCACCCCATTTTTAGTGTTTAACACTATTTTTTAAAGCGCATCACGTGGGAACACGTGATCGTCAAATATCTTCTAGTGTTAACACTATTTCAAAACCAACCTAGTCCAAAATGGCTAAGTTTTTCCAGAGGCAGGATTCCCCTTTGACTGAACTTCAAATATACCCTTGTTTTCCAAAATTGATCATTTTACATGACATTCAAAGTAAACTCCAGAGCCATGATGAATGGTCAGTGTCTAGTAAAAGACAAAATGTTGTCAAAACCCCCAAACCTCTGTTTAGCACTGCTGAATGATGAGGGGCTGAACCCAGACAAATGTCTAATGGCCCAAAGGTCCAATATTTCAAACATAATTGGACTTAGCCCAAACTGGCCATAAGTCCTCAAATCATCTTGAACTGAGCACATCTGCTCTTTTAACCAACTCATTGGTTCAAGGGTACATCTCTGAACTCCTCTGATATTTTTCGTTGTAATTTTTCAACGTCTTCAGAGAGGTGACGGGTCCCGACAACCACACATCAACACGGACTGTGGGGTCCTTAAACTCATGGACTTATGCGTCCTTAAACCAAGATACGGACTGTGGGGTCCTTAAACCCGCGGACTTATGCGTCCTTAAACTAACGGACTAATGCGTCCTTAAACACACCCATATGGACTGTGGGGTCCTTAAACCCATGGACTTATGCGTCCTTAAACTACCAATGGACCGCAATGTCCTTAAACCACCAATGGACCTCTATGTCCCTAAACTGGAACATGGACTACCATGTCCCTAAACTGGAGATAGACCACCATGTCCCTAAACTGGCAATGGACCACTACGTCTCTAAACTGGCAATGGACCACCACGTCCCTAAACTGGCATTGGACCACCATGTCCCTAAAATGGAACAATAGAGCCCAAACGCTCTTTTGTCGGATCTAAACGATCCCGTTAAGTTGATCTTAGTCTCAGATTGGACTAACGTATCCTTAACAAACGTTTAAGTTGATCTTAGCCTCAAATATGGCTAACATGTCCTTAAATCAAACCTTCAAACAGACTTTAGTCCCAAATTGGACTACAGGTCTCCCAGCCAACTTTGGTTCAAGGGTACATCTCTCTGAACTCCTCTGACATCTGTCGTTGTAATCCTTCAACGTCGTCAGAGAGGTGACGGGTCCCGACGGCCATACATTCAATGGACCACCATGTCCCTAAACTGGAACAATAGAGCCCTCAAATGCTCTTTTATCGGATCTAAACGATCCAGTTAAGTCGATCTTAGTCTCAAATCAGACTAACGTGTCCTTAACGTACGTTTGAGTTGATCTTAGCCTCAAAAATGGCTAACGTATCCTTAAACCAAACCCCCAAACCCAAATCTAAGATAATACGGATTTGGACTAGTCCACACCCTACAGGCGACGACATAACTCAGTCTCCGTATACAATCAACGGGCAACCAAAACCAAAACAAACACACACGACACGAAGTGACCATCTGGAGAAGGAGAAAGTTGTTACCGCAATGCGGTAGCGTAATTAACTGCAAGGGCTTGCGCCTGCAGGGAAGAGCGTCCCCACAATCAAAAACCCCTCAAACGAGGGGGAATCTGACGAAGTCTGCTACATCGGACGATCCGTCTAAACCTCCGATACACGGTGCCATAAATCAACTTGGCATCTTCGGAGAGGTGGACGGATAGCACCAATTAGCATCTGCCCTGAATCTCAGGCAAGACGCCCATGTCCGCGCCGTCTTTCGGAGGGGAACAATTGGATTATGGAAGAGGCATTACTAGGAATACCAGAATACCCCTATGAAACATTTTCATGTTTCAGTGCATTGTTAATAGAAAACCGATTTCCCGATTAGATACTTACTCCAAGGTATGTATTTACCAGGTATGATTCTCACATCTGTATGGTTTTACAGATGATGAGTAGGAGTAAGTTATTGGGAATTAGGAGATTATCCTCATTATATCGGAATTCGTTATAATTGGTGATATTTGAGGAAATCGTCCGGGTACAGTTTTCAACCTACGATGCATAGGTTTTGAGTTATTCAACTCAGCGGACTTATACAGAGTATTGTATGTTGTCCAGTGTCCGTCAGGACAAAGGGGTAGGTCCTCATACTATGTTCTGTTTACTTATAACTTCTCTAGTTTTTAGACAAGTGTTTCATAGAAATATAATGTCTAAGTTTTGAGAAGTTGTGGGTATAGGAATAAAGTAGAGAACCAGATGTCGCAAGTATCAGGATTCTTAAAAGAAATCGAAGATGTAGATTCTTGTGATTGGTATTCAGTTGATAGTAACGGTTTTTAGAAACTTGTTTCTCTTTCAGGTTACTCATAATTGGATGGATTCCTAAGTTGAGTAATGCTGATTAGCCTCTCTCTCCATTAAGTTGATATGCACTGGAGATAGCTGCATGTTTTTTGAATCTAGTTCCGATTAAATTAGTGCCAAAGTTTCTATATTGAATATAGAATGGTTCATATCTTAACGATGTTAAGGTAAGGTGAGTTGTCCAGCTTATGCTTAAAACCAAACACTGGATAACTCAAGGCACGTTTCTATAATGGCAGTTTATGGGTTGACCCTAGCTTTGACGAGGGTTGATTTTCTACCAGATCAATAGTGATATTGTTCTTGACTCGCCACAGTTTTAGTAAAATGGATTTTTTCAGAAAACAGTAGTGGGAGTATGGTAGAACTGGAAGTGATTCCAGAACCGCAAACGATTACGGAAAATTTAATAGGACCTATATATTCAATCAGGTTTGACATTCCAATAGCCACTTCGCTGATATGGTGGGTAACCTCAGACACCCGAGAGGTACTTCGGTAGCCTCAAGGACGGTGACAGGGAGGTTCTTGTTTACCCAGACTTGACACTACTGTTGTTCCAGGCTATGAGACCCGGCAGGAGGTTAAGTATAGTATCGTTCTAAACTAGCTTTAGAAGTGTACGTATATATTATTCTGCCAGAGGGTTGTCGTAGTCAGTGGGAGCAGGGGAAGCATAGTGGGCAAGTAGCTTATGTCTATTTATAGACTTGAGCAGCTATAGCGGAGATAGATCATCTAATTTTGATATGACAGTCATGGCTTTGACTTCATCAGAATAGGGGATGGATCTGTTGAGAAGGTAGTAGGGTGTGATGTCCTAGTATTTGGATGACATACACAGAGTAGGAAGTAAAATTCCTATACTACTGTCGGTTATACTATCGGTTATACTGTGGTTGTCACACAGTTGTTTCTCCACAAAGGACATGGATATAATATCTGACATTCTGGTTACTAGATCTATGGTTTTAGATCTAGATTTGGGTAGTTTCCCAATGTAGGTACTTTGACAGTATTCTAAAGGTATTTAGAATAGATGACTCCTGGTATGGTGGTGTACCTGCAGGTGATGAAGTCACCCTCTCTAAAGGTGTCTTACAGAATAAAGAGGAGAGGGATGTGCATGATTGGCAGATCACTTGCTTAGGCAATTGAGTCAATCATGAGATGTTAAGTACCATACCAGATGTTGTTTATGCACTAGATACGATAAGTTTATATTAATCCAATCCTGAAGAAACATAAGGAAGCCGTTTTAGAACATAAGTGCATGTTTTACGGATTTGATGACGGTAGCCTTCTTCGGGAGACGGTTATCATTCCAGGCTTCAAAGGTAACATGGATGACAGAGTGATTGTCAGAGTTATAGTTTTCCCTCTGAAGAGGGACAGTATTATGGACAGGTGGTCCAAGAGGAAACTGTGCGAGGCATAGTGCTGGACACTGATTAGTTTCAGATGTCTATACAGTCTAAGAAGTTTGGATTTAGATTTCATTTATGAACAAGGTCCCATCAGATATCCAGACATATTCTAAGACAGGTATTACTCAATTCGGGAGATGGTATTCTCCGCGAGCTTGAGATTAAGAGAGACATAGAAAGAAACATCAGTGCGGATCCACTCACTAAGGCTATTTCTCGAACACAATAGTTTTACAAACGGGATTTGTGAAACTGATTAGTAGAGGAGTTGGATGTTCGGTATCACACGGGCTGTGAGTATGCGACATCGCAATAATTAGCCTTAAGTGCAAGTGGGAGATTATTGGATATAGTGCCCTCAAATTCAATTATTGGATCGCAGGTACGTGATTGCAATGATTGAGGCAGGACCTATACCGATATGAAAGTCTTGCTCGAGATAATAGTATGCTATCTGGTTTGTCTTTATCATCGTATATATGCTTTAGTTCACTATTGCATGATGATAGAGCCCATAGGATTCTTGCTTGACTGCCCGCAGTATGATGGCGATCATATACGTGGGAGCTGGGGTTTATAAGCACATCCTTAAAGTGTCCCTAGTCGTGGGAGTTTCGAGACAGGGCATCGATACTCCAGAGTAGACTAGTGTATACGGTCGAGCCCTCGACGAGGGGAGGTGGCCGGTCTCACAAGCCACTGGTGTCAATTGGATAACCTAAGATGTATACAGGTGCTTATTAGGTTAGGAGTACACTGGACAGGACTCGCCGGGAACATGCTAGTTGGTATTATACATATCGTCAGTGTAAGTCCACGGTAGCGCCCCGGCCGTCTAACAGACGCCAAATGCGGAACAAAAACTTTTTACGAACTGGTGCTATCGTGTACCGTAACCCGGATCTGCCATTAAAGCTAAACTAACAAAAATGCAAAGGGGGTAGAAAAGTTATACCGAATGATCCGAGCCCTTCGGTCTTCAACCATCATCCCATGCTTGTTGCGGCTGATCCGATCTCCTGAATTTCCAATCTTCTCGTCCAGGTGGCACCACGTCGACGGATCTTTAAACGGGCTCCCGCCTCTGAACCGAGGCAACTCGATCGTCAAGTTTGCTAAAAGAGACGACCAAGATGAAGTAGAGAATGAGTAGAACAATTTGTCTCGTTACGTCCTGTTAGTTATATGTATGCCCTAGAGGCCATTACTATACATAGAATGTATATTGTAGTGGATGCTTGGACATATATAGGGAGGACTTTCTTGCTCGATGTTCATAACAGAATACTGTATTTTATACCGCCCATTCTTATGCTCGTGTGTTTATAGGTAGGTGCTTTTAATTCGTGTTTGTTACATATTTACAGATTGCAGGTTTCCAGTACAAATATTGCAAATCAAGACAAAATCTCCACAGTTACACCAAATACAGAACATCTGTTGACAGCAGATAAAAGCCGGGTTCCAGTCATCCATATCCGTCCGGTGCCGAGTACCAGTTCCTGAGACAAGACATATGACAGTGGTCATTCGTGTTTGGGACAAGCACAGAGCACGAGAGGGGGCTGCATAAGAATCAATGGGTGCGCCGAGCTCGAGGGAGATAAAGTCAAAAGTAAAAGAAAAGAGTGCAATCTTGGACTATGAAAACTGAAGATATTCTGGAAGACTTTTGTGCAGTATGAAGTGTTCAAACACGAGGAGAAAGTAAACCAGGGAACACGACAAAACGCCATGACCCAACTCCACCATATGGCCGCGGATCTGCGGCCAATAGGGGGTCTAGGCCGCGGATCCGCGGCCGTTCTGTCTCCTCACTCTGTCATCTTTTGGGGGCCTGTTGGTCTTTTCATTTAAAGGCAGATTGTTGCCCTAGGTTTCCCATTCCCCTCCTATAAATACCCCAGAACTTGCTAAGATGAGGGTGTTCATTCTTTGTTCCTCTTTTGTAGTTTTTTATGTAGTTCTTCTTCTTCTTCTTCATTCTTTTTCCATGAAAATTGTAGTGAGAGCTTTTTGAGTGGAAGATTAATGAAGATGAGGGTTTTTGTATCATTCTCTTTTGTTTAACTTTCCCTTGAGATTCTTGCTTTCTCTTGATCATTCAACCTCTTCATTGAGCTTGAATGGTTAAGGGTTAGTTATTGATCTCAAAGGTCGTATTTTCTTATGGAATTAGCGCTTCATTTCACATGCGTTCTCTACCCTTCTCTTGATCTTGCAACCTCTTGATTGAGCTTGCAAGTTTAAGGGTTGGCTATTGATCCCATGCTTGTCTTGAGTTCTAGTTTCTAATTCTTTTTATTGCTTATGTATTACTTGCTTTTTATTACCTTGCTTTACTTTCTTGCAATTCAATTCATGCACTTAATTACTTGTAATCTTTTCTTTTCTTTGGTCTTTTCTTTTGCTCTTTTTGGTTCTTTTTGTGAATGTTGTATTTATTGTTGTTGTTAAGAATCCATATGATATTGTAAGTTAACATTTCTTTGCTCATTTCCTTTTCCCGTTATTTTCCATTGAACTCCGCCCAAACCATACGCAAGCGCTCCGTTAGGCACCCTACCCTAATAAGGTAACGGTGATTCCTAACCGCGACCGGTTGCGTTCGGTTTAGCCGGAGGCGAAAGCAAGAGACAAGAACGGACGGACAAGGGTAAATAAGCCGGATTCCACGAATACCGCGCTTAAATCCCCTAATCCACGTTGTTGCCGATTGCTCTAGCTTCAATTGGTCAAGACTCGGCTCAAAGGTTTTGAGTACGGATTTCTTTAGCTTACATTATCGTATCTTTTCTTAACAACTTTATACTTGCAAATAATACACATAGGTTAGATTGAACAAACTCATACAGATTCTTTATTGACTCGTCTAAAACAAGAAAGGACATACAACCATCTCCCTGTGGATCGACCCGTGCTCAACCGGCTAGCTGCATAGCGACACCGTCTTGATTGCGGTTAACTTTAATTCTTTCAATCAAATGGCGCCGTTGCCGGGGAGACGGTAGCGTATTTTCTTTCTTGTTATTCGGGTTAATATTCTTTTTGTATATATTTATAAATAAAAAAAAAGGTCTTTCTGTTTTTTTTTTGATCATTTTTGTGGGCAAGGGTGCAGATTTTTGCAGATTTGCAAACTGCGATTGTGGGGAGCAAAGTGTACATTCAAGGCTAAGGTGATTGCAAAGTACAGTGCCAAAGATCCGGGTAGTTTGACCCGCGCAAGCGAACTTTTCAAGCTTACCGGATTTGATTCAACGGGGGTTTCCTAACCCAAAAACTTAACGGTACGTACTTTACTAACACCTTCTTCTCAAATCCGACGCATCCAATATACTATTCTTTGCAGGATTCTTTGCAAGTTCGCTAACAAACGCTAAAAATTGACTAACCCGTATTTGTTGCAGTGCCGCGCTTAAACTAAAAAACAATTTTTTAATTCTTTATAGAATTTTTATTGAATTGCGCATTGCATCAATTAATACGGACTTAAGGGCAAGCGAACCCCACAATATACGGTAAAGGATTTCATCACCTTTTCCGTGGCCCACAAATCACGAACTTGAGCATAACGTTTACCCGCACAAATTTTAAAAGAAATTAGACTTTAAGCCTTAAGGACTTCGCGCTCACTAGGAGAAGTTAACTGTGTTTAGAACCCCGCTTAACGGTATATTGTTTACGGGGTGTCTAGGAAAGTGTTAACGGCGCAACCGCCAAAAGAGAAAGGGTTATTTAATTAAGGAACTTCGCGAAAGCGTTGGAAAACCTCCCCTTATCTCTGCACTTACCTGGCCTCGTGATCAGTGTATCTTGAGCCCGTTTCTCGACACAGTTTTACTTCGACAATCAAGTTCTGGAGCAGGTCTAGTTGACCTAGGTGAACCCTAGAACGATTAGGTGTGTGGTATTTTTGTGTCGTGATTGTTTTTGTCTGTATTCTTTTTGTGTGTATATTTCATTCTTCTGTTAATATATAAACTAAAAAAAAAAAAATATCACATTCTTTTTCCCCCCCTTTTCTCTACCTTTCTTTCTCTCTCTTCATATCATGGGTACCCCACCTCGAAAAACTCTTGCCGAACTTTGGTACCCCCAACCAGACATTACTTCTTACGGTTCTTGCTTTGGCCGAACTTCGAACGATCCATCCATGCCAAAAATTTCATTGAGAGATCGGATAGACGCGTCTAGGACAAACAATTTGACTCCGCAATCAACTTCGTATCAACCATTTCAAACATTCACCCCTTCTTACGTTGATACCCCTTCTTCGAGTCATGTTGCAACTCCAAGACCTATGTCTATTGCAGAACGTATTGAACAATCTCGTAGCCGATCTTTCACTCCTGTCACCACTTCAAATTCTTGGGATCAACAATTTCATTCACCTTCTTATCCAAATGTTGATCCTACCCCTGTCCAGCCATTCAATTCCTACCATTCCTACCCTACTTTTTCACCTTCCCTAGACATTGCTTCAGAACCGCCATTTGGGAGTTTTCAGTATCCAAACAACTTTGAATCTTTTACTGAAACCCCTTCCCAACCCATGTCTAGTCTGGAACAGTCTTTGGAAGACTTTAGGGTAGCGTCGTACCAACAGATGATGGATTTGGATGCGTCCATGGCCGCCCTCATACAACCTAGTGACCTGGTAGCTAGTTTTAAACTAGCTCCAAATTTTCCAATGTATGAAGAGACGGTCGGACAGGCTGTGAATTTGAGTGGAGAGAGTGAGCTGTACCCTCTTCTAAATCAAACCTACCCGTTTCAAATTGAATCCCACAACTCCTGTGTTGAAAGTCTATCAAGTGTCCCAACTGCATTATCAATTGAAGATAGAATGTTTAATGAGTTGTGCGACTTTGTAGGGTTTGATTTGCCAGATTATGAAGGGACCTTGCCAAGTGAAACCACAAACAATCCTTTTGACCTCTACACCTCCATCTTAGAACCTGAATTGATTGAAATCCATGCTTTTGATGAGATGTCGGAGAAAATTGACTTTCACTTGATTAAGGATATTGACGCCGGGAATATTTTGGATGATGAACCTATAGATCTGGCAGAGTTTTTCTCTCCAATTCATCATCCCGAGTCATTCACTGTTTTTCCCGAACCCCATATGCGTCTGAATTTTGAAGAGAAATGCATGGATGTGCTAAATTTTGAGGAGAATTTTGAGGATAGCTTTGAGGATGAACCAGTTTTAATTGATGAGTCGGATTTTCTAATTCATCCTGTCCCTTCCACTGACTGTGTACACCCTCCCGAACCTTTAACCGATAACCTTCCTCAATCACTTCCCCCCCACCCTTTCCATCATTCCGACCATGCAAGAAACCGTCTAACTTTCATTTCGTATGTCTGGTTTACCAAGTTCGGCGTACCCATGGTTTCTCACGAATCTTGAGGGATTTGACCCCATTTCTCGACGGATAAATATATTAGCACAATCGCTTTTCACACATCGGTCATCACAAATTGTGCTAATCTATTTACTCCATTTTCGTATTCCACTTCTTTTTCCCTTCCGCCATTCTTCTTCCTCTCATATACCGAGACCATATCCCGTTTCTCTTCGCATATGGTCTCGCGTATTCTCCATCTCTTTTCTCTACGCCTTCTTCCACCAACCGGTACATTATAGCGATAAAATCTTTGAATGGTTGGTGTTAACTTTTGGCCTGTGTAAGGCCTTGTATAGCTTGATACTGTTCTCTTTCCCCCCTAATCCTGAATTTCAACGCTTAACAGTGGAAACACTGTTTTACTTAAGTTTGGGGGGGACTCCTTTTTTGTATATATTTTTTGTTTTCCTTTTTGTTTTGTATATAATTTGTTTCTAGGGAGCGCCGACAATTTTGACCCTCTTGGTATAGCCAGACAGTGAGGGCACTGTCAAGTTTAAGTTTGGGGGTGTGCTCGGTAAGCTTTCTTCCTTCGCATTCATTTGTATATTTTGCATTTGCATACCGTATTAAAAACCCACAAAAATTAAAATTTTTCCAAAAAATATAAAAACTTTGTTGTCAAGTTAGCTAATAGGGTAACTTAGATCTTTATTCCGAAAGTTTAGTTGATATGATAGAAATAACTAAATTCTAGGCTTAGGGATTGAAAACCCTAAAAATAACCCTCATTCTGTCTAACTTTGGTAAGTATACGTCCTTACATTTTTTTTTTGAGAAATAGGTAATCTTGAGTTCAGTTCTTGAGTTAAGTCAAGATGAAGGGAAAGTATTGATGCTTTACTGAAGGATAAGTCTGAAAAATAGTTTCTTTTCTCGAGTTCAAATTTAGAAAGTATATACCCTACAAACTGCACTTACACGCACCTTGAAACTTGGGATAGTAGAGGATACCTAGAAATACTCTTGCCTGAAAGCCTAGTATGAAAGAAAAAACGGTATTTAAAGCTAAACACCAAAAGAGCATGTTGAAAAAGAAAAAGAAAAAGAAAAAGAAAAAGAAAAATAGAACAAAGTCAAGACCTGGAAACTGTTATTTACGCTTTAAAGTTCACACATTCAGTAATCGGTCGTTAGTGCCTCAAGAAGCATTAATAGTCGCATGAAAGGTGTGTGAGCAAATCCGTCCATCCTTAATGAAAAGAAGTAGTATTTGGTATTAGGGAAAGGGTATTATAGCTTGAATTGAATTCTTGAGTGTAGGTGTGCAAATATACACACACGTAGGGGTATACGATCAATGTTTGGACAAAAGATTGAAATAAAGAATAAGACTTGTGTTTTCTGTAAAGTTGATAAAAATCCCTGATTTGAGGCCGCACTTTAGAAGGAAAACTTAGGAGAACCAACATCTTTCTAAACTTTTTTGGAACGTATATGATCTAAGGCTAAATATATTAGAGGTGTGAAGTATAAGGGTTGGATATTTTTAACTTAGGATGATAGAATTTCTAACGTAAATACGAAACTGTAGGAGTAGAATCGACGTTAATTTATGACACTAGCTTGACGGGATTTTGTGGGTAGTATCCGCTGAAAACCCTCAGGAGACAACACTCCTCCTACTAGGGACACCTAGAGGTTTAACGGCTTGTTGCACATGCTCAGTGCAATCGCGTTCCCTGCGAAAGTGCGGTTAGGATTTTCTTTTTTTGTGAATAATTGGTTTTGCTCGGGACGAGCAAAAGTTAAGTTTGGGGGTATTTGTTCATAACAGAATACTGCATTTTATACCGCCTATTCTTATGCTCGTGTGTTTATAGGTAGGTGCTTTTAATTCGTGTTTGTTACATATTTACAGATTACAGGTTTCCAGTACAAATATTGCAAATCAAGACAAAATCTCCACAGTTACACCAAATACAGAACATCTGTTGACAGCAGATAAAAGCCGGGTTCCAGTCATCCATATTCGTCCGGTGCCGAGTACCAGTTCCTGAGACAAGACATATGACAGTGGTCATTCGTGTCTGGGACAAGCACAGAGCACGAGAGGAGGCTGCACAAGAATCAATGGGTGCGCGGAGCTCGAGGGAGATAAAGTCAAAAGTAAAAGAAAAGAGTGCAATCTTGGACTATGAAAACTGAAGATATTCTGGAAGACTTTTGTGCAGTATGAAGTGTTCAAACACGAGGAAAAAGTAAACCAGGGAACACGACAAAACGCCATGACCCAACTCCACCATATGGCCGTGGATCCGCGGCCAATAGGGGGTCTAGGCCGCTGATCCGCGGCCGTTTTGTCTCCTCACTCTGTCATCTTTTGGGGGCCTGTTGGTCTTTTCATTTAAAGGCAGATTGTTGCCCTAGGTTTCCCATTCCCCTCCTATAAATACCCCAGAACTTGCCAAGATGAGGGTGTTCATTCTTTGTTCCTCTTTTGTAGTTTTTTGTGTAGTTCTTCTTCTTCTTCTTCATTCTTTTTCCATGAAAATTGTAGTGAGAGCTTTTTGAGTGGAAGATTAATGAAGATGAGGGTTTTTGTATCATTCTCTTTTGTTTAACTTTCCCTTGAGATTCTTGCTTTCTCTTGATCATTCAACCTCTTCATTGAGCTTGAATGGTTAAGGGTTAGTTATTGATCTCAAAGGTCGTATTTTCTTATGGAATTAGCGCTTCATTTCACATGCGTTCTCTACCCTTCTCTTGATCTTGCAACCTCTTGATTGAGCTTGCAATTTTAAGGGTTGGCTTTTGTTCCCATGCTTGTCTTGAGTTCTAGTTTCTAATTCTTTTTATTGCTTATCTATTACTTGCTTTTTATTACCTTGCTTTACTTTCTTGCAATTCAATTCATGCACTTAATTACTTGTAATCTTTTCTTTTCTTTGTTCTTTTCTTTTGCTCTTTTTGGTTCTTTTTGTGAATGTTGTATTTATTGTTGTTGTTAAGAATCCATATGATATTGTAAGTTAACATTTCTTTGCTCATTTCCTTTTCCCGTTATTTTCCATTGAACTCCGCCCAAACCATACGCAAGCGCTCCGTTAGGCACCCTACCCTAATAAGGTAACGGTGATTCCTAACCGCGACCGGTTGCGTTCGGTTTAGCCGGAGGCGAAAGCAAGAGACAAGAACGGACGGACAAGGGTAAATAAGCCGGATTCCACGAATACCACGCTTAAATCCCCTAATCCATGTTGTTGCCGATTGCTCTAGCTTCAATTGGTCAAGACTCGGCTCAAAGGTTTTGAGTACGGATTTCTTTAGCATACATTATCGTATCTTTTCTTAACAACTTTATACTTGCAAATAATACACATAAGTTAGATTGAACAAACTCATACAGATTCTTTATTGACTCGTCTAAAACAAGAAGGGACATACAACCATCTCCCTGTGGATCGACCCGTGCTCAACCGGCTAGCTGCATAGCGACACCGTCTTGATTGCGGTTAACTTTAATTCTTTCAATCACTCGACATGATAGTATGCTATCTGGTTACTCTTTACCTTAACGTGTACACTGATTTTCTCTCTGTTACATGTTGGTAAAGCCCTTAGGATGTGTACTTGACTACCTGGACTATGATGCAGATCATACTAGTGGGGACATGGTAGTCCATAAGTACATCCTTCAAGGTCCCTAGTCGTGGGTGTATCGAGACGGGGCATCGATATACCAGTGCAGACTAGCGTGTACCTTCTCGACCCAAACAGATGGGCGATGGATGATCCCATATCCATTGGTGTTTGACATCAAAGATGATATACGGGTCTCAGTGGAGACTGCGTACACTGGACGGACTCGCCGAGAACTCCCAGATGGTATTATACCTTACGTCAGATGGCAGTTCTCTGGTGACACTGGTACAGAGTAGTCTGTTGACCCGAGATCGTCATTGAGTCTTGTGTGGTTCCTACCGTGCTTTGATTTCCACCTTACCACGTCCAAGAGGGCGTGCAAAACGGTGGTTTTTGGGTACAGTCCCGAATCACATGGAGGCAATGAGCGATAGGAGGGGATTCGTCTCTCCCGGTATAGGGGGTTGATGTTGCGCTGTGTTCGATTGGCTATAACCGGAAATCCCTGGCCAGGGTTGCTGAGATTTACTGGTAAGTGTTACCTGTAGTTTCTCGAACTGTTATAGACCTCATATCGACACGAGTTATCGAGCTATTGGGGTCTGACGTTTACCACCCCTAGGCGAGATATGCGACATATCAGACGATCAGACCGGACTGTACGGTAAGTGTTACTGGTTGGATTCACAGGAGTATGAGCGGGCTTGCTCGTCGATCTTCTGATCGCTCAATACCCGGGTGGCCGTTACGTTTAGCAGACCGCTTGCGGCTTGTGGGTGTTTGATATGATCATCACCTGCTGCCGGCGTATTGACGAGTCTTTAGAGTCCTACACAGAGGTTTCCTGGCTCAAGCGAAACGAAATAGGAGCGCATATGAGATATGTGCGGGACCGAGAATAATGCGTGTATGTGATACCGTATTCTATTCTCACGATGAATGTATCGATTGGTTGTATGCGATATAACCTAGTTATCGAATCAAGGATTGATTCGATAAGCCGATACATAGAATACTAGTCGGTTATATGTGATATGACCGGATCGTTAAATCAAGTGTTGATTTAATGATTTAATGTATAATTATATATTTGATATATTACTTTGCATTAACTAGTATTGGTTCACTTTAAATGGATTTTCTCACTTGATGTGCATATTGTATATATGATATACTTTAGTGCACTAGTTTGTATCATGTTTGATGATACATGCAAACTTGGGTTTGTGTAAGACTTTAAACCATGTTTAAGTGAATGGTTAGGGTTTTTTTATCTTTTCTTAACCATTTATTTAGTTTATTTCCTTTTTAGGCAAGTAAAGAAATGGTTGATTTTTGAAGCTTCATGAAGCTTTGAAAAAGTCTTCCATTTTTGTTTTCATGCCTAACCTAACCATTCACCTAACCTTAGTTTAGTCTCTACACTTGACCATGGTTTGAATATGATAAGTATTCATTTTCCTTTTTATTTTTAATACTTATCATATTTATTATCATCTTCTTCTTCTTCTTCTTCACAAGAAGAAAAGCTTGCTTCATCAATGGTGATTTGAGCAAAGGTGTGAGAAATCCAATTCTAAAGTGAACCCACTTCCTATTTATTCATCCTCTACCTCTTGCCAAGTAGTATAGGGTGTTTTCTTCACAAGTTTCATGACTTGGTGAAGTGGGAGCTTGATCTAGTGATGCCTCGACGTAGATCATCTTCGGCATCGTAGTCGATGACCTAGCCCGCCCATTTCTCCGATGAAGTCGACGCTAGAGCCCGGGATACGATTTGGACAGCGAGGAGACTTCATTGCGGAGCTATGGAGGTGGAGGACCGGATCTACAAAGGTTGTATTTCCGTTCTTGTAGTTAAGTTGTTAACTAGTTTCATTTGTCGCCTAAAATTCTAGTTAACGATCCGTATTAGGGTTTCTCGGTACTTGTAAAATTTCAAATTGGCATGGTTGATGCCTTGTGAGACCTCATTAGCGTGCCTAGGAACCCAGCAGTGGTATCAGAGCCTAGCTAGAGCCTTAGGCGATGCGTAGACGATATTAGAAACCCGATCGAACCCCGAAACCCTAACTTTTAACCCTCTCTGGACTTTTTCTGAAAAAGTGGTTTTTTCCAAATTAAAAATGCTTAAAAAATTTAGCTGGAAATTATAAGAATTACGGTGCAAAAATTACCTAATGATCTGTCTAAAGCGCGGCGGAACCGCGGCATTAGCCGCCTATTGCGGCGGTTCCGCGCCCATTTAGTCTCTTCAGTCAACCATTTGTGCACAGTAACTTCTTTATTTAAATGCTGAGTTTTATGGGAATTTTTAAAATTTACTCAAGAGTTGAGTTTTCTGGGTTGTATTAGGGACTCGGTATTTCGATCGGATTGTCTAATTTTGTCTGTGTGCCTTTCCAGATAATTTTAGAATATGTTAAAAAGTTCGACCGGATATAAATACCCAACTTTTCCTCTGCCGGAAAATTTCCAAGTGTTGGATTTTTCCGAGGTTTAAAGACGTTCTAAGTAGTGCAAGTAACGCGATGGTCCCTCTAGAAGACAACAAACCTTAACTCGATTATGTGACCGTCTCGAACTGCCCTTTGAACCTTCGGGTTTGGGGCAGTACGGCGTGCCACATGTGAGGCGTTGGCTTGACCCTTCTACGGCTGGACCGTTGGTACTGAGGCACGAAGTGAATGTCTTTGAACTTATTTCATGAGTTGAGCTGTTTCGGGAAAACTTGGGTGTTCGACTGCTCGATCGGAAAGTTTAACATTTTCTGTTTATCTGGAATGCGATACAATAATTGGAATTCACAAATATGTTATGAGATAACTGAATGAATGTTATAAACATAGCAGTTTAGTCTCACTTGATCGGTTGCCACGGAATTTTGATGTGATCAAAAGTCCGTCGCAATCACGTAGCGTACGCGGATACTCGCCGGGTGAACTTAATAGACAGCCTCACTCCATAGCCCCGACTAAGTGACTGTAGGAGAACCCCGTCGCCGAAAGAATCCGTTCGGGTGCTCGCGGCAGCGGTGTTCCGCCTTGGTGCACTTCGTCGACGGCATCGGGGGTGCGGCCGTCTACTAAAGTTTGCGACGAGCATTCGATCAAGATGTCGGGAATCTTGTTGAATTGCCCGACTTGATATTGAAAAGTGTTTTCGATTTTGAGACTAAAATGAGGGGTTTATTATTATTAGGCATGCGATGTCTAAGTAATTCATTTGATTAGGCATGCGATGTCTATGGAGGTTGCGGATTCCAACTGTTGTAGTTTTACATTTTCTTTTCTGTGACCGTAAGTGTAATATGTGATATCGCCGGTTTCGTTGCTATATGTCAACGACAATTGGGATGCGCATATTTACTTACGTTGATGACATGTGGTGTTATGTGTTGCTGGATATGTTATATTGGATCGTCGTGTTTGAATAGCCGGGTTTTTTTATGTGAGATGAGTTTTTTTTCATTTTCATTCATGTAAAAACTTGTATGTAATATTCTTTTATTGGGGCGCTTCCAGGTTGCGGAAGTTGTCACCGTTGATGTATATTATTTACTTTTCCGCACTAGGATAGACCCAAGGAGGGGAGCACAAGTAACCGGGTTCTGGAGTCCAGTGGGAGACCAACTCGAGGAGTCGAGTCCGGGTCTCCTAACTCTAGAATTGGTAGGATTGCTTGCCGCTCTCGTAGGGGTCTAGGGGTGTGGGTTTGTCTATTCATCGCGACCGTAGAATCCGTGTTTTATACTGGCTCGTATTGAAAACACGGACGTCCTAGTATATCCAATATTTCATATGTTTCTTCTGCTGCGATATCTGTGACGTGATCATATGATATGTTCTGTGATAGATACTGTATATAGTATATATGATATATTTTATAGACGTTACTTTTGTTTTACACCCGCGCTAGCCCTGCCCTGCTCTGCCGTTAGTTACCTAACCTAACGGTGCACGAGGGGACATTGAGGCGAATGCGGATGGCATAAGTGTACGTCGTATTTATCTGTGATGTTTAGGTATTTAAATGATGGGACTTCATTAATGAGATAAATGAAATAATAGAAACCTAAGATGTTGTAGAATCGAATTTCAAAATAAAACAGGTAGCTACAGTTCTTGCTTTGCATAGCGGTATATATGATATACCCTGCACCTTATTCGATGAGGAAAGGACCGAGATCCCTTCACCGGGAGTGACTCCTTTAGCAATAACTGGCAGATGCTACACACTCGGTTTGCTTTTGATTGCTTGTATAGTTTCTGCTTTGCACAGTGATATATATGATATGTCCCGCACCTCATTCGACGAGGAAAGGGCCGACGATCCCTTCACAGGGAGTGACCCCTTTAGCAAAATTAGAAAAGCCTCAAAATCATTCCATTTCAAAACTTCATTTGATTCTACAACGATATCAAGTTCATTACGCAATAGGTTTTCAAAAAAACCTGTCGTAGCCCTCCGTCATTTCAGATAAGTACTAGTTAGTATTCGTGCTACGTTTGTTGACTATGTTAAGGCGTAGTGTGCGGTAGCTAATTAGTGCTTATCTACATAAGCATATGATGCGATTGGATTAGGGTAGTCGTGCGACTTTGTTGACTATGTTAAGGGTCGTGCGGGTGGGTTTAATTCAATCGAGAAATGACGGGTTGAACTTGACTAGCACTTATGATTTGTTGACTATGTTAAGGTCATATAGCTGCTAGGGGCAAAATATTATCGGGAATTTCAAGTGTTGAAATTTGCAATGAGATTGCATACCTTCTATGAGATAGTTGGATCCCGATACCCACTGTGAGTAAGAGTTACTCCTGGGAGAGTTTTACACATTACAATTAGCCGATCAAGTAGGTGTCTAGAAAGGTGTCAACGGGGTTACGCCTCTGGGAAAACGAGGTTTACATTAATTAGGTTCGTGCGAAAGCACGGGGGACCTCCCTCAAAGTACCGACACTGGCCTGGCTGAAAGATTGGCGAACTTGTAGTGTGTAATTAATCCCGGCTAGTCTTTCCTTTTAGGGTTTGAAGGAAGATTTGATAAAAAGCAGTGGGAGCCATCCTGATTAGATAAAATAATAACCAATCTGATCTTGCAAGTGCGCACGCTGAGTGTTTTCTTCTCTCTCTCTCCAGGTAGCGACCATATCACGCCTTAATCAAGATAATAATATGGATTTTTGACCGAACCTGCTTGTTATACCGAGCTGGGGAACGTTGGTCCCGCTCCAACTTATAACTGTTATAAGACAGAGCAGGAAATTGGGGATTACCAGAATTCCCATGCCGCCCAAACGAAGAGAGTGCATGCTGATGCATCATCTTCGGGTGTGTTCATTATACAGAACTGTTTCTCAGTATTCTTTACGTCCTGGGTATGTGATACCAGATCAGGATCCCGCATATGTAATTTGTTACATGGGCTACAGATAGGTAAAGAACTGAGAACGGGTGATAAGTTTCATGAGGCAGAAAACGGGGCAAGTGTTGCAGCCAAGTCTGTTGGTCACTGTCACCCTGTATTACCAATACATTGATTTTGAAAGAATGTTATTAGATACCGAACCTGATATACAAAATCATATCTATCTCTTTATTAGTAAAGAAAGGATATAATTTTGTATTGTTGGATAATGTTTTGAACATTTCCTATATCAAAAGTTGATCGGTTCAGGCACGTTATCTAAAAGCATTGATGTTCTAAATCAAAATACAGTTCATAGTATACGGAACACACACAAGAGGATGAGTTCAGAAATGAACGAATTTTTCTTGAGGTATTGTAGACTAGGTCATATCAATGCGACCTGACTAGCTGAAGTTACTTTTAGATGCATATTTAAATCTGTTTGAATTTACATCTTATGAAACTTGCCAGTCATGTCACAAAGATTAGATGACCGTAGCTCTGTTTATCGGAAACAGAGAAAGAGTTAGTGAACTCTTGGGATGATACATGTTGATGTATTTAAGGTCCCCTGTCTACATATGCCAGAATTGGTTCTTTGTACTTCGTTACATTCTCTGATAATCTCTCAAGATTCAGACATATGTTCCTGTTGAAACACAAGTCCGAACCTTTTGAGATATTCACAGAATATGATTTAGAAGTAGAAAACCAAAACACGGGTATAAGTATTATGTCATTTGATGAGATCGAGGAGGAGAATACTTGAGCACGGAAATCCTGGATTATTCTAAAGGAGAATGAGATTCTCCCTCAGCATTACTCCTCCGTATACACCATAGCACGATGGTATATCGGGGTGGAGCAATCACACCCTATATGATAAGGTGTGCTCTATGATGAGTACTACTGAGTTACCTATTTCCTTTTTGGGAGTTATGCACTTGAGAAGCTGCATACCTATTGAATAGGGTTCAAATCAAATCAGTTGCCTACCATTTCATATTTGATATGATAAGGGAAGAGCCCATCTCTTAAGTTAGTTAAGATTTGGGGTTGTCCAGCCTATGTCTGAAAAGCAAAATCCAGACAAGCTCGAGGCAAGGTCTGTAATGTAGAACTGGAAAGGTTCCAGCTATACAAAACTGCAGCTGATGATTTGACAGAACCAAAGGATTCAATAGTTACCAACGAACCTCAGCCTCTCCGCCGATCTAATAGGGTTCCTCACCCACCTGAGAGATACTTCGGTTTCTCTATGATAGTGGGAGCGAGGATTGCATCATGAGATGATGACCCAACTAGTTTCGAGCTGGCCATCAGGAGTGGGACTCTGTAAGAATGGCTGGATGCTTAGCGATCTGAGATGGAATCCTTATACACCAACAAAGTATGGACTTTGGTTGCTATATCTGAAGGGTTAAATCCCCATCAGGAGCAAGTATATCTTGAGAAGATTACTTGGTGTAGGTGGAAAAGTTGAGACTTTCAAAGCAAGACTTGTTAAAGGCTTTCGTCATCAACCAGGCGTGGATAATGATGAAACCTTTTCCAGTGGCTATGCTTAAGTCCATCCAGATCCTACTTGCCACGGCTACATACCATGACTAAGATATCTGGCGGTTGGGTGTCATGACTGCTTTTCTAAATATTGATTTAGAAGAGTGCGTCTGTAAGTACACAGCCAGAGGGCTTCGTAGGCAGTGGGAGCAGCGGAAACGTATGCAAGATGTTTTATAGGATAAAGCAGGCATCGCGGAGTTGGAACGTCTGTTTTGATGTAGTAGTCAAAGAGTTTGACATCATCAAAATGGTAGATGAACCTTGTATAAACAAAAAGGTAGTAGGGAGTATGGTGATGATCCTCGTAGAGTACGTGGATGACATACTCTTGATAAGGGAAGGAGTTTCCTATGCTACGCTCGGTCAATCTCCGCTTATCACAATGATTCTCCATATAGGATCAAAATGATACCTCCTAAATCCTGGATTTTGGATCTATGAGATAGATCTAATTGGATGTTAGGATTCTCACTAGTTGTAGTGAGATGGTATCAATCGATCCTGGGGAGAATCACTGGAAGGGTTCCAGAGTGATAAGGACGACTGAAAGTCAGTCACAGGCATTGTCTTTACCCTCAGTAAAGGGACGGTATGTTGGAAGAGTTCCAAGCTAGATACCGTGGCTAACTAGACGATAAAGGCAGGATACATCGCTACTTAAGATGCTACCAAAGAGGATGTTTGGGTGTATATTGGTTCATGAGATGAACTACGTTCCAACCATTGTGAGACAATGGAGTTGTGGCTTATGCCAAGGAACGCCGGTCCCATCAGTGATCCAGACATACTCTAAGGCAGTGTCACCTGATCATAGAGATGGTTGATCTCCAGGGTGATCGAGGTTAGGAGAGTAGACTCAGAGGACAACACGGCGGATCCACTCACAAAGGCCTTTTCCCAGAGAGAGACTTTTATGGGATGGTTGAGTATGAGATACTACAACCACTGCTATCAGATGGCCCTAGTGCAAGTGGGAGATTGTTAGTTATATGTATGCCCTAGAGGCCATTACAATACATAGGATGTATATTGTAGTGGATGCTTGGACATATATAGGGAGGACTTTCTTGCTCGACATGATAGTATGCTATCTGGTTACTCTTTACCTTAACGTGTACACTGATTGTCTCTCTGTTACATGTTGGTAAAGCCCTTAGGATGTGTACTTGACTACCTGGACTATGATGCAGATCATACTAGTGGGGACATGGTAGTCCATAAGTACATCCTTCAAGGTCTCTAGTCATGGGTGTATCGAGACGGGGCATCGATATACCAGTGCAGACTAGCGTGTACCTTCTCGACCCATACAGATGGGCGATGGATGATCCCATATCCATTGGTGTTTGACATCAGAGATGATATACGGGTGCTCAGTGGAGACTGGGTACACTGGACGGACTCACCGAGAACTCCCAGATGGTATTATACCTTACGTGAGATGGCAGTTCTCTGGTGACACTGGTACAGAGTAGTCTGTTGACCCGAGATCGTCATAGAGTCTTGTGTGGTTCCCACCGTGCTTTGATTTCCACCTTACCACGTCCAAGAGGGCGTGCAAAACGGTGGTTTTTAGGTACAGTCCCGAATCACATGGAGGCAATGAGCGATAAGAGGGGATTCGTCTCTCCCGGTATAGGGGGTTGATGTTGCGCTGTGTTCGATTGGCTATAACTGGAAATCCCTGGCCAGGGCTGCTGAGATTTACTGGTAAGTGTTACCTGTAGTTTCTCGAACTGTTATAGACCTCATATCGACATGACTTATCGAGCTATTGGGGTCTGACGTTTACCACCCCTAGGCGAGATATGCGACATATCAGACGATCAGACCGGACTGTACGGTAAGTGTTACTGGTTGGATTCACAGGAGTATGAGCGGGCTTGCTCGTCGATCTTCTGATCGCTCAATACCCGGGTGGCCGTTACGTTTAGCAGACCGCTTGCGGCTTGTGGGTGTTTGATATGATCATCACCTGCTGCCGGCGTATTGACGAGTCTTTAGAGTCCTACACAGAGGTTTCCTGGCTCAAACGAAACGAAATAGGAGCGCATATGAGATATGTGCGGGACCGAGAATAATGCATGTATGTGATACCGTATTCTATTCTCGCGATGAATGTATCGATTGGTTGTATGCGATATAACCTAGTTATCGAATCAAGGATTGATTCGATAAGCCGATACATAGAATACTAGTCGGTTATATGTGATATGACCGGATCGTTAAATCAAGTGTTGTTTTAATGATTTAATGTATAATTATAAATTTGATATATTACTTTGCATTAACTAGTATTGGTTCACTTTAAATGGATTTTCTCACTTGATGTGCATATTGTATATATGATATACTTTAGTGCACTAGTTTGTATCATGTTTGATGATACATGCAAACTTGGGTTTGTGTAAGACTTTAAACCATGTTTAAGTGAATGGTTAGGGTTTTGTTATCTTTTCTTAACCATTTATTTAGTTTATTTCCTTTTTAGGCAAGTAAAGAAATGGTTGATTTTTGAAGCTTCATGAAGCTTTGAAAAAGTCTTCCATTTTTGTTTTCATGCCTAACCTAACCATTCACCTAACCTTAGTTTAGTCTCTACACTTGACCATGGTTTGAATATGATAAGTATTCATTTTCCTTTTTATTTTTAATACTTATCATATTTATTATCATCTTCTTCTTCTTCTTCTTCACAAGAAGAAAAGCTTGCTTCATCAATGGTGATTTGAGCAAAGGTGTGAGAAATCTAATTCTAAAGTGAACCCACTTCCTATTTCTTCATCCTCTACCTCTTTCCAAGTAGTATAGGGTGTTTTCTTCACAAGTTTCATGACTTGGTGAAGTGGGAGCTTGATCTAGTGATGCCTCGACGTAGATCATCTTCGGCATCGTAGTCGATGACCTAGCCCGCCCATTTCTCCGATGAAGTCGACGCTAGAGCCCGGGATACGATTTGGACAGCGAGGAGACTTCATTGCGGAGCTATGGAGGTGGAGGACCGGATCTACAAAGGTTGTATTTCCGTTCTTGTTGTTAAGTTGTTAAGTAGTTTCATTTGTCGCCTAAAATTCTAGTTAACGATCCGTATTAGGGTTTCTCGGCACTTGTAAAATTTCAAATTGGCATGGTTGATGCCTTGTGAGACCTCATTAGCGTGCCTAGGAACCCTACACGTCCAAGGCTATGGACGAACGGTTAATGAAGTTGCCTTTTGGATCGGGTGATGGAATGAAATGAGCTATGAAATTTCCATACACCATAAACTTTGTAATCTTTTTCCAAAAATCAAATCCCTCACCCACAATGAAGTGGCCGACCAATATAAAGGAGAGGAGGGAGGTGAGTGTAGGAGTATCAAGTGGTGACATTAAGCATTCATCCTTATCAGAACCATTAAAGAAAGAATGAATCATCAAAAGACATTAAGTATAAAAGCATGAATCATGAAGCCTTGTCATCAACTTATTAATGCAATAGAATGAGTCACTAACCTAGTCACAAATCATGAAGCTTCCACACACAATGACTCACCCAAAGAAGAAAAGATAAATCCGCATTTAACCGAATGTTAAATACAGCTGATTGAAACTGGAAACTGGCAACTTCCAAAAGTGATCCTGAAACAAATTTCAGGATAACTCCGTATCAGTATAAACATACCCACATTTGTATTACGACCGAATACAAATGCAACTGAGACAAAGATATTATATCTACACAGTATAATACTGGGTTCCGGCTTAAACCAAAAGCCTACCAGTATTATCTTCCCGAAAAATGACACGTGCGAAAGCACACGTGCATTTTCCGAACCTTGCCATAAACTCATACGGCCTCTACAACGTTTCGCCCGAACTTGGGAAAGTGTCTGTGGGGGACTCTAATGACTCATCAACACACTGGCACTGGGTATAACCCTAGCACGTCAGAGGTACTATCAGTACGTAACGGTTTACCTATGTATTGATTGGAAGGGAAGCTGACGAGTGAACTCATCCATAAACCCTACTGAGCCTGACAGTGAAAATGTATATACAGTCCGGTCCGTTCGTCTAAAGAGTATCGCATATCGAGTCTAGGGGGGTGGATAAAGTCAGACCTCTAATAACGCGATAAATCGTGTCGGCATGAAGCCCATCGCCACCTGAGAAACTCCTGATCCAAATCAGTAATTCTCCACTACCTCGGCCGAGAATTCCTAGTGATGGCCACCCGTGCACTGCGCGACATCAACCCCCAATACCGGGAGAGTCGAATCCCCGACAATCCGCTCACTTGCCTCCAATGTGGCTCGGGACTGTACCCAACTAAAACATGTTTGCACAACTCCTTTGAGCATGGTAGGGTAGTAATCTAAGCACAGTGGGAACTCACACGAGACAAATGACGATCTCAGGTCGATGAACTAACCTGTACACATGTCACCTGGGAACTGCTATCTGACGATATGTATAATACCAACTAGCATGTTCCCGGCGAGTCCTGTCCGGTGTACTCATATCCTAATGAGCACCTGTATACATCTTAGGTGATCAAACTGACACCAGTGGCTTGTGAGACCAGCCACCGCCCCTCGTCGGGGTCTCAACTGTATACACTAGTCTACTCTGGAGTATCGATGACTTGTCTCGAAACTCCCACGACTAGGGACATTTTAAGGATGTGCTGACAGACCCCAGCTCCCACGTATATGATCGCCATCATACTGCTGGCTGTCAAGCAGAATCCTATGGGCTCTATCAATCATGCAATAGCGAACTAAAGCATTTATACGATGATAAAGACAAACCGGATAGCATACTATCATCTCGAGCAAGACTGTCATATCGGTATAGGTCCTGCCTCAATCATTGCAATCACGTACCTGCGATCCAATAATTGACTTTGAGGGCACTATCTCCAACAATCTCCCACTTGCACTCAAGGCTAATTATTGCGATGTCGCATACTCACAGCCCGTGTGATACTGAACATCCAACTCCTCTACTAATCAGTTTCACAAATCTAGTTTGTAAAACTCTTGTGTTCGAGAAATAGCCTTAGTGAGTGGATCCGCCCTGATATATCTTTCTATGTCTCTCTTAATCTCAACTTCACGGAGAAAACCATCTCCCGAATCGAGTAATACCTGTCTTAGAATATGTCTGAATATCTGATGGGACCTAGTTCATCAATGAACTCCAAATCCAAACTACTTAGACTGTATCGATAACTGAACCTAATCAGTATCCAGCACCATGCCTCCCACAGTATCCTCTTGGACCACCTGTCTATAATATTGTCCCTAGTCAGAGGGAAAACTATAACTCTGACAATCACTCTGTCATCCATGTCACCTTGGAAGCCTAGAATGATAACCGTCTCCCTATGGAGGGTGTCGTCATCAAATCCTTAGAACATACACTCATGTTCTAAAACTGCTTTCTTATGTTTCTCCAGGATTGGATTAATATAAACTTATCGCAACTAGTGCAAATACAAAATCTAGTGTGGTACTTGACATCTCACGATTAACTCAATTGCCTTAGCAAGTGATCTGCCAATCATGCACATCCCTCTCTCCTTTAGTCTGTAAGACACCTTTAGAGAGGGTGACTCCATCATCTGCAGGTACACCACCATGCCAGGAGTCATCTATTCTAAAATACTATTAGAATATTGTTAAAGTACCCTCATTGGGAAACTATCCAAATCTTGATCTAAAACCATAGATCTGGAAACCAGAATGTCTAATATTATATTCATATCCTTTGTGGAGAAACAACTGTGTGACTACCAAAGTACAACCGATCGTAGTATAGGAATTTTACTTCCTACTCTGTGTATGTCATCCAAATACTAAAACATCACACCCTACTACCTTCTCAACAGATCCATCCTCTATTCTGATGAAGTCAAAGCCATGACTGTCTCATCAAGATTAGATGATCTATCTCCGCTATAACTGCCGATGTCTATAAACAAACATAAGCTACTTGCCCACTACGCTTCCGCTGCTCCCACTAACTACGACAACCCTCTAGCAGAATAATATATACGTGTACTTCTAAAACTAGTTTAGAACGACGCTATACTTATCCTCCTGCCGGGTCTCATAGTATGAAACAACAGTAGTGTCAAGTCTGGGTAAACAAGAACCTCCCTGTCACCGTCCTTGATGCTACCGGAGTACCTCTCGGGTGTCTGAGGTTATCCACCATATCTGCGGAGTGGCTATTAGAATGTCAAACCTGATTGAATATATAGCTCCTATTAAATTTTCCGTAATCGTTTGCGGTTCTGGAATTACTTCCAGTTCTACCATACTCCCACTACTGTTTTCTGAAAAATTCCATTTTACTAAAACTGTGGCGAGTCTAGAACAATATCACTATTGATCTTCCAAATGGTAGAAATGTCAACCCTCGTCAAAGCTAGGGTCAACCCACAAACAGCCATTACAGAAACGTGCCTTGAGTTATCCGGTGTCTGGTTTTAAGCATAAGCTGGACAACTCCCGTTATCTTAACATCGTTAAGATATGAACCATTCTATATACAATATAGAAATAGAGATACTAATTTAATTGGAACCAGATTCTAATCATGCATCTGTCTCCAGTGCATAACAACTTAATGGAAAAAGGCTAATCAGCATTACTCAACTTAGGAATCCATCCAATTATGAGTAATCTGAAAGAGAAACAAGTTTCTAAAACCAGTATTATTATCTGAATACAAATTACAAGAATCTACATCTTCAATTTCTTTGAAGAATCCCGATACTTGTGATACCTGGTTGTCTACTTTATTCTTATACCCATAACTTCTCAAAACTTAGACATTGCATTTCTACGAAACACTTGTCTAAAAACTAGAGAAGTCATAAGTAAACAGATCATAGTACGGGGACCTACCCCTTTGTCCTTATGGACACTGGACAACATACAATACTCTGTATAAGTCCACCGAGTCGAATAACTCAAAAACCTGCGCATCGTAGGTTGAAAACCGTACCCAGGCGATTTCCTCAAATATCACCAATTACAACGAATTCCGATATAATGAGGATGATCACCCAATTCCCAATAACTTACTCCCACTCATCATCTGTAAAACCATACAGACATGAGAATGAAACCTGGTAAATACATACCCTGGAGTAAGTATGTAATCGGGAAATCAGTTTACAATTAACAATGCACAGTGAAACTGAAACATGAAAATGTTTCATAGGGGTATCCTGGTATTCCTAGTAATGCCTCTTCCATAATCCAATTTATGACTATAACCGTATATTTCTTTGCCATCTCTCCAAATCCATTTATTTGTCTTTAGTTTTTTCCTTCTATACACTTTCGTTCGGCTAAATGGTTTTCTTCTTTCCCTACCGTTCGGCACCAGCCTATGGTTTGGAAGAAGACTATCCAGTAAGCATAATAGGTGTACCCTCCTCAACCCAGGAGCACTCGTATCTTGAGAGAAGATGATGATAAAAGACAACTGAATAATACATTATTCTATTTCTCCCGAACTGGGGAAAAAGCAAAGGTGAAATAGGAGTAGCGATGAAGTACGCGGTTTGGTCGTGAATGATAACAGTCGCAATTTACTTTGCCCTCTTTCTAATCCCTTTACTTTGTCTTTAGTTATTACCTTCTGCACACCCTACATAGGCTAATTGGTTTTCTTCATTCCCTACCTTTCGGCACCTGCCTATGGTTTGGAAGAAGACTATCCAGTAAGCATAACAGGTGTACCCTCCTTAACTAAGGAGCTCTCGCAACCTGAGAGAAGGTGATAATAAAATACAACTGAATAAACCAATTCTATTTCTCCTGAACCTGGATCCATCCTCGAAGAAGTCCCTTTGAGTTCGTATATAACCATACAATGGATCTATCCAATGGAAGTGGATGTCCGTATAATACGGGGTGTTCTGAGAAATACAAAGGGTAAAGGAAAGAGCGGCAATGACTTATGCAACTTTAGACAAACCAAAAGCCAGTATTTTAAGAAGGTTCGGTCAATTTGGTCACTGAGTCAAAATCTCGGGTCGGTCAAAGGTCGCTGCCAAAGAGAGAGAGAGAAAAGAAACACTTTGCGTGCACTCTAACCTAGATCAGAATGGTTATTACTTTATCTAATCAGAAAACCTCCCACTGTAATCTCAAATTCTCCTCCAAACCTGAAAGAAGAATTAGTCGGGATCACCCGAAGAGTAAACCAACTCATCAGTGAGAATCAGGATCCAACTATCATCGCATGATAACTTGATGGAAGCCACTCAAGTTATCATACTCCAGAAGGTATGCGCATGTCTGGTAAGTTTCCTGTATGTTTGAAACTCATGATGTGATTTTTGCCTCATGCTCTTATGACCTTGATGAAGGTCAACAAATCAAAACTCACATGTCAAGTTCTACCCGTCATTGTCCAAGTTAATTTGAACCCACCCGTACAAGACCTTGACGTAGGTCAACAAGGCTATACGACTGTCCCAAACCAACACATCTATCTATGCAACAAATAAATACCCCGCAGCTACCAAACACAATGCCTTGACGAAGGTCAACAAACATAGCTTGAATACTACTGACCATCCATAAGAAATGACGGAGGGCTACGGCTGGTTTTTGGCGAAAAACCTTTAACGTAATGAACTTGATCTCGTTGAAGGAACCCGATAGCTTTTTATAAATATATAGTGGCGAAAAACCTTTTGCTAAAAAGGTCACTCCCGGTGAAAGGATCTCAGCTCTTTCCTCGTGGAATGAGGTGCAGGATATTCTAACTGAATACCGCGATGCAAAGCAACTTGTAATCGACTATATAAAAGTTACTACCCTGACGTAAACTTCTGCCCAAGGGGTTTTTCCCGGTGAAGGGATCTCGGCCCTTGCCTCGTGGAATGAGTTGCTGGATATTCCAACTGAATATCACTATGCAAAACAAAAGGAAACATCTTTGTAATAACACTTTTAAAAATTGTTCCAACAACATCAAATGTAGGTTTGTTTTATCCTTGCATTGATAAGAATCAATGCAGTCCCATCAATCAATCACACCAGAAAAGAACGAAAATATAATGTACGTATATGCTATCCGCATTTGCCAATGGGTCCCGTCATCACCCGTTAGGTTACTTAACTAACGACAGAGCGGGGGATGGACTAGCGCGGGTGTAAAACATATACAACATCTAATAGTATATATACCAAAATACAATAATCGCTCCAGGCGTGATAATATGCAACATTACAGAAAAGTAATAAGCATCACAAAACAATACAGATAATCTGGGATCCCCGGGTTTCACAGAGCCGCTGCTGAAACCTGACGTTCCCCTGGTCGTGTGGATAGCCTGTGGAATGAAACCTAGACCCCTACGGGTGCGGCAAGTTACCCGCCAAAACCTGAAGTGAGGTAGTCCCCACAGCATAGTGAATGGAACACCCGGCACTTCACGGAATCCGGTAAATTGAGCACCCCTCCTTGGGTCAACCTGTACCCCCTACGAGTGCGGCGAATAGTCTGCCAATTCTAGAGTGTGGTCCCTCTGCCTCTCAATGCCTTGAGATACGGACCCGTTGCCCTCCTGAACCCGGCTATTCGTGCACTCCTTCGCGGGATAAACCTAGTACAGAAATAAAAATATGTACAACGGGTACATCGATCTCGACCCGGTCGTGCCCCAAAAGAATATTATACAACAGGCAGTGACGGCAGTCCACATGTTGGACCTCGTCCCGCAATATCAAATGTATAAATAAATCCAAACTGCACTATCATTGCACCCTGCTATCCACCACGACAAATCCGCAACAATACAACACAACACAGAACATCAACGTGAATGTCACGTTCGCAAACCCGTCTAAAAGAACTATAGCAATCAGACGCGGTTTACCGATCAAATGACATTCCCAGTCGGAGATATAATGTAAATACTGCATACTAAAAAATTTATAATTTCGATCGACTAAATTTCCCGAAGTGGGCCCCACGTACATCTGCTGTACAGTAAGAAAATTTGGGCCCAAAAGAAACATTCCAGAAACCACAATTTACTGTGAAGAACTTACTGTAGAAAATTGGTGTTCCAATCCCACAACTGGCGGCGGATCCGCGGCCAAACCTTGGCTTGGGCCGCGGATCCACGGCAGTACTGTTGATTTGGCCCACCAAATTTCACCAGTATTCTTCAAAAAGCCTGCTGAATTTTCTTTAGTGCTCAAAATAATTTTAGGGCCTGATTAAAAATCGACAGAAAGTTTGGTACAGAAAATTGTAGTTTCGGAAATTCCGTTCGATCGATCTTTTAGACGCGTTAGCACAAGTTAGTATAGCTTAACGGTGAGGCTCTGATACCACTGTAAGTCCACGGTAGCGCCCTGGCCGTCTAACAGACGCCAAATGCAGATTAAAAACTTTTTACGAACTGGCGCTATCGTGTACCGTAACCCGGATATGCCATTAAAGCTAAACTAACAAAAAAGCAAAGGGGGTAGAAACGTTATACCGAATGATCCGAGTCCTTCGGTCTTCAACCATCATCCCACGCTTGTTGCGGCAGATCCGATCTCCTGAATTTCCAATCTTCTCGTCCAGGTGGCACCACGTCGACGGATCTTTAAATGGGCTCCCGCCTCTGAACCGCGGCAACTCGATCGTCAAGTTTGCTAAAAGAGACGACCAAGATGAAGTAGAGAATGAGTAGAACACTTTGTCTCGTTACGTCCAAGGCTATGGACGAACGGTTAATGAAGTTGCCTTTTGGATCGGGTGATGGAATGAAATGAGCTATGAAATTTCCATACACCTTAAACTTTGTAATCTTTTTCCAAAAATCAAATTCCTCACCCACAATGAAGTGGCCGGCCAATATAAAGGAGAGGAGGGAGGTGAGTGTAGGAGTATCAAGTGGTGACATTAAGCATTCATCCTTATCATAACCAATAAAGAAAGAATGAATCATCAAAAGACATTAAGTGTAAAAGCATGAATCATGAAGCCTTGTCATCAACTCATTAATGCAATAGAATGAGTCACTAACCTAGTCACAAATCATGAAGCTTCCACACACAATGACTCACCCAAAGAAGAAAAGATAAATCTGCATTTAACCGAATGTTAAATACGGCTGATTGAAAACTGGAAACTGGCAACTTCCAAAAGTGATCCTGAAACGAATTTCAGGATAACCCCGTATCAGTATAAACATACCCACATTTGTATTATGACCGAATACAAATGCAACTGAGACAAAGATATTATATCTACACAGTATAATACTGGGTTCCGGCTTAAATCAAAGCCTACCAGTATTATCTGCCCGAAAAACGACACGTGCGAAAACGCACGTGCATTTTCCGAACCTTGACATAAACCCATACGGCCTCTACAACGTTTCGCCCGAACTTGGGAAAGTGTCTGTGGGGGACTCTAATGACTCATCAACACACTGGCACTGGGTATAACCCCTAGCACGTCAGAGGTACTAGCTGTACGTAACGGTTTGCCTATGTATTGATTGGAAGGGAAGCTGACGAGCGAACTCATCCATAAACCCTAGTGAGCCTGACGGTGACAATGTATATACAGTCCGGTCCGGTCGTCTAAAGAGTATCGCATATCGAGTCTAGGGGGGTGGATAAAGTCAGACCCCTAATAACGCGATAAATCATGTCGGCATGAAGCCCATCACCACCTGAGAAACTACTGATCCAAATCAGTAATTCTCCACTACCTCGGCCGAGGATTCCTAGTGATGGCCATCTGTGCACTACGCGACATCAACCCCCAATACCGGGAGAGACGAATCCCCGACGATCCGCTCACTTGCCTCTAATGTAGCTCGGGACTGTACCCAACTAAAACCTGTTTACACAACTCCTTTGAGCGTGGTATGGTAGTAATCTAAGCACAGTGGGAACTCACACGAGACAAATGACGATCTCAGGTCGATGAACTAACCTGTACACATGTCACCTGGGAACTGCTATCTGACGATATGTATAATACCAACTAGCATGCTTGTGAGACCGGCCACCGCCCCTCATCGGGGTCTCGACTGTATACACTAGTCTACTCTGGAGTATCGATGCCTTGTCTCGAAACTCTCACGACTAGGGACATTTTAAAGATGTGCTTACAGACCCCTGCTCCTACGTATATGATCGCCATCATACTGCAGGCTCTCAAGCAGAATCCTATGGGCTCTATCAATCATGCAATAGCGAATTAAAGCATGTATATGATGATAAAGACAAACCAGATAGCATACTATCATCTCGATCAAGACTGTTATATCGGTATAGGTCCTGCCTCAATCATTGCAATCACGTACCTGCGATCCAATAATTGACTTTGATGGCACTATCTCCAACAGTCAGATTGCAGTTCCCAGGTGACATGTGTACAGGTTAGTTTGTCGACCTGAGATCGTCATTTGTCTCGTGTGAGTTCCCACTGTGCTTAGATTACTACCCTACCACGCTCAAAGGAGACGTGCAAACAGGTTTTAGTTGGGTACGGTCCCGAGCCACATGGAGGCAGTGAGCGGATCGTCAGGGATTCATCTCTCCCGGTATTGGAGGTTGATGTCGCACAGTGCATGGGTGGCCATCACTAGAAACCCTCGGCCGAGGTAGTGGAGAATTACTGATTTGGATCAGTAGTTTCTCAGGAGGTGATGGGCTTCATACCGACACGAATTATCGCGTTATTAGGGGTCTGACTTTATCCACCCCATAAACTCGATATGCGATACTCTTTAGACGAACGGACCAGACTGTATGGATATTGTCACTGTCAGGATCAGTAGGGTTTCCGGATGAGTTCACTCGTCAGCTTCCCTTCCAATCAATGCATAGGCAACCGTTACGTACAACTTGTACCTCTGACGTGCTAATGGTTATACCCAGTGCCGGTGTGTTGATGAGTCATTAGAGTCCCCCACAGACAGTTTCCCAAGTTCGGGCGAAACGTTGTAGAGGCTGTATGGTTTTATGGCAGGGTTCAGAAAATGCACGTGCGTTTACGCACGTGTCGTATTTCGGGCAGATAATACTGGTGGGCTTTGGTTTAAGCCGGATCCGAGTATTATACTGTGTAGATATAATATCTTTGTCTCAGTTGCATTTGTATTCGGTCGTAATACAAATGCGGGTATGTTTATACTGTTACGGGGTTATCTTGAAATTCGTTTCGGGATCGCTTTTGGATGTTGCAAGTTTCCAGTTTTCTATCAACCGTATTTGACATTCGGTTAAATGCGGATTTATCCTTTCGTCACTAGGGTGAGTCATGAGGGTGAGTTGTGGTTCTAGAAGCTTCTAGATGGTGACTAGGCTTCATGACGCTTCATGTGCATTAAATGGTTAGATGATGTGTTAAGTTGTGTCATCATTTGCATTAATGGTTTTGATGACTAAGGTTTATGACTCATTCTCTTCATTTAATGTTATGCTCACCATTTTTCCTCCTACACTCACCTCCCCCTTCATAAAATGTGGCCGGCTCATTCTTGAAAGAAATATGGTTTTTGATTTGAAAAAAGATGCAAGTATTTGGTTTATGGAAATTAGATAACTAGATTTCTCATTTCACCCGATCCAAAAGGCAACTTCATTAATCGTTCATCCATAGTTTTTGATGTAACGAGACAAAATGTTCTACTCATTCTCTACTTCAATCTTGGTCATCTCTTTTAGCAAACTTGATGACCGAGTTGCCTCGGTTCAGAAGCGGGTGCCCGTTTAAAGATCCGTCGACGTGGTGCCACCTGGACGAGAAGATTGGAGATTCAGGAGATCGGAGCAGCCGCAACAAAGCGTGGGATGATGGTTGAAGACCGAAGGACTCGGATCGTTCGGTATAACATTTCTACCCACTTTGTAGTTTGTTAGTTTAGCTTTAATGGCAGATCCGGGTTATAGTATACGATAGCGCCAGTCAAAAAGTTTTTGTTCCGCATTTTGCGTCTGTTAGACGGCCGGGGCGCTACCGTGTACTTACAGTCCGGGCAGCGGAGCTTCGCGGCGGCCTCTGGGCGAGGGGTTTGAACTCTGGCGTCATGGGTAGGCAACTACCAGCCGGGGTTTTTACCGAGCAGGGTAGTTGCTCGGTTGCCTCTTGCGAGGGCTTTGATCCTTCAGGACGGGGACCGAGCAGGGTTACTGCTCAGTGCCTCTTGGCGAGGACTTTGATCCCTATCGGCTGTGGTAGGTGTTAGTTATATGTATGCCCTAGAGGCCATTACTGTACATTGGATGTATATTGTAGTGGATGCTGGGACATATATAGGAAGGACTTTCTTGCTCGACATGATAGTACGCTATCTGGTTGCACTTTATCTTAACATGTATGCTTTCTGTCTCTCTGATTACATGTTGATAAAGCCCATAGGATGTGTACTCGACTTCCAGGACTGTGATGTAGATCATACTAGTGGGGCTTGGGTAGTCCATGAGTACATCCTTGAAATGTTCCTAGTCGAGGGAATATCGAGACGGGGCATCGATATTCCAGAGTAGACTAGCGCATATCTTCTCGACCCATGCGATGGGCGATGGATGATCCCATATCCATTGGTGTTTGACATCGAAGATGGTATGCGGGTGCTCAGTGGAGACTGGGTACACTGAACGGACTCGCCGAGAACTCCCAGATGGTATTATACCTCACGTCAGATGGCAGTTCTCTGGTGACACTGGTACAGCTTAGTCTGTTGACCCGAGATCGTCATAGAGTCTTATGTGTCTCCCACTGTACTTTGATTTCCACCCTACCACGGCTCTACTGAGTCGTGCAAACAGGTGGTTTTTGGGTACAGTCCCGATTCACATGGAGGCAATGAGCGATAGGAGGGGATTCGTCTCTCCCGGTATTAAGGGTTGATGTTGTGCTATGCTCGACTGGCCATAACAGGAAATCCCTGGCCAGGGTTGCAGTGATATACTGGTAAGAGTTATCAGTAGTTTCACGAATGTTATGGACCCTACGTCGGCATGACTTATCGAGCTATTGGGGTCTGACGTTTACCACCCCTAGGCGAGATGTGCGACATATCAGACGAACAGACCGGACTATACGGTAGTGTTACTGGTCGGATTCACAGGAGTGTGAGCGGGCTTGCTCGTCGATCTTCTGATCGCTCAATACCCGGGTGGCCGTTACGTTTAGCAGACCGCTTGCGGCTTGCGGATGTTAGATATGATCATCATCTGCTGCCGGCGTATTGACGAGTCTTTAGAGTCCTACACAGAGGTTTCCTAGCTCAAGCGAAACGAAATAGGAGCGCATATGAGATATGTGCGGGACCGAGAATAATGCGTGTATATGATACCGTATTCTATTCTCGCGATCAATGTATCGAATGGTTATATGCGATATAACCTAGTTATCGAATCAAGGATTGATTCGATAAGCCGACACATTGGATACTAGCCGGTTATATGCGATATGACCGGATCGTTAAATCAAGTGTTGATTTAATGATTTAATACATAATTATATATTTGATATATTGCTTTGCATTAACTAGTGTCGGTTCACTTTAAATGGATTTTCTCGCGCGGATGTGCACATTGTATATTCGATATAGTTTTGTGCACATGATTGTATCATGTTTGATGATACATTCTAGCTTGGTTTTGTGTAAAGTGTTAAACCATGGTTAATTAGTGATTAGGGTTTCTTTTTCATTTACTTAATCATTTATTTATTCCTTTTGTTTATTTTGGAAAAAGAAAAGATAAAGAGATAAGAATGGTTGCTAGTTTTTGTTTTTATTTGAAAGCTTCTTGAAGCTTTGAACTTAGTCCACCATTCTTGTCTTTTATCTAACCCTAACCACTCTCTAACCTTAGTTAAAACTCTGCACTAAACCATGGTCAAAGAGATGATAAGTATTCATTTTATTTTATTTTTCTTTTTAGGAATTAACTTATCATATTTTCTTCTTCTTCATCTTCTTCTTCCATGGATGTAGCTTGCTACTCCAATGGCAAGTAATGAAAAAGTGTGAGAAATCCAAATCTAAAGTCTACCCACTTCCTATTTCTTCATCCTCTACATCTTGCCAAGTAGTATAGGGTGTTTCCTTCACAAGTTTTTCCGACTAGGTGAAGGTGGAGCTTAATTTAGCGATGCCTCGACGTAGATCATCTTCGGCATGGACATCGACGACCTAGCTTGCTTATTCTTCGACGAAGCCGACGCTAGAGTCCGGGAGTTCACTTGGACAGCGAAGACACTTCGTTGCGGAGCCGTGGAGGTGGACAAACGGATCTACAAAGGTTGTATTTCCGTTATCTTATAGTTTAGTTGTAAACTAGCTTGCTTGCTTTGCCTATACTTCTAGCCAACGATCCGTTCTAGGTTTCCTCGGCACCGTAAAATTAAAAATGTGCATGTTTGATCACTTGTGAGACTTCACAAGAGTGCCTAGGAACCCTACAGTAGGAAGCTACCAGCCGGGGATAGCCGAGTGAGAGGCCTGACTGCCTCCAGGAGGACTTTGGCCCTTGGCGCGGGAAGAGCTATAAGGCTGTAAGAAGCCTACCAAGGACCATTGGCTGGGCAGGGTTACTGCCCGGTGCCTCTTGGCGAGGGATTTTGTCCTGAAAGATAGCCGAGCATGGGAACCTCGGGCTCGACTGCCTCTGAGAGGGCTTTTTAATCCCCGGCGTTGCGGCAGGGAAGCTGCCTGCTTGGGATAGCCTAGCGAGGGAACCTCGGGCTCGACTGCCTCTGAGAGGGCTTTTTGATCCCCGGCGTTACGGCAGGGAAGCTTCCCGCTGGGGATAGCCGAGCGAGGGAACCCCGGGATCGACTGCCTCTCGGAGGGTTTTCTGATCCCCGGCGTTGCGGTAGGGAAGCTGCCCGCTGGGGACGACCGAGCAGGGAAGCTGCTGGGCTGAATCTTGTTGTGGTGTATCCTGACCGTTCAGCTGCAGGTGTGGGGAATAGGAACGGTCGGGGCAACGGCGCGGGTAGCTAGCCTATTGAATACGGGGGGAAAGGGAAGCGCTAGAGGCGCGTCGCTTCGATTCCACCGGAGAAGGCTTGATGGCCGCCGCGTGGCAGCGACTTCCTGGGAGAAAGCGTGCGACGATTGGGCTGCGCAGTGGACTATATAAGGCCGAAGGAGTACTGGTCCTTTCATCCTTCATAAACAGGCCGCCGAGAATGCAGGACTTCCCGTTCACCACCCCCGACATCGTTCACATTGAAGACGTGTACCTCTATGACCCGTACTGCACCGAGGACACGGTGCAGATGGTCTACGGGAGCATCGAGGACTATTTTGGCCGGCTGCTCCCCCGACGCTCCTCCCTGCTACATCTGCTGATGTACTCCATTTTGAGGGCATCGCCAGGGCTTTACAACCCCCTGTCTGAGCTGCTCTTTGATGAGGCCGTGGGCAAGCTGCGGTCTTTGAGGCGCTTCGGCTTAATCTCCGCGAACCGGTTGGCCCGCTCAGAGGCGCTCGTCCGCAAATGCTGCGAGCTGGGGCTCAGGGTCAATGCCCGAGGGGCGAACCAGGGACAGAGGCTGGAACTGGCGAGGCCCCGGTTGGGGGAGATTTTACCGAGTACCACGAGCAGTGCTCGCTGCACCCCCTCCCCCAACTATTGTAATTTTCTTTCTTTTCTGCATTTATGGCTGAGGAGCTCATAATACCTTTTGAATAAACAAAGCTTTTCTTTCTTTTTCACAATTCTCCATTGATCTTTATTAAATTAACAATAGATCCTAGGAAGAATTTACATCTCTTTAAAGGAAAGGTACGAGCTAGAAGATGACTTTATTGGTTTGGGCCGAGCTCCCTGAAGGGTTGTCGGCCCCCGTGCTCAGCATAGGGCATGGGGCTCCCTGAGCCTCGGGCTGGCCATCCACTGAAACAAGCATGATCTGACCGATGGTCAGGTCGGTGGGAGGGGGAAGCTGCTCCTGCTCGCGGTCGGTCTGCCTTTTGTCCTTCAGGTAGGCGGCGAGGTGCCCAGACCGGATGAGCTCTTCGATCTAGTCCCTCAGTTGTTTGCAGTCCTCCGTAGCATGGCCCAGTACCCGGTGGAAAGCGCAGTAGGGGCCCCAGGTTTGCTTTACGGCTTGACGCGGGATCGGAGGGAACTTGAAGAACCCCTCGTTCTAGGCCTCCTCCAGCAATACCGTGAGGGAGACGTTGAGGGGGGTATACTCCTGGTACTTCGGGTGGTAGGGCTACTAACGCTCCGGCCTCTCCTCCCAAGCTCTCTTCTTTTGGTCGGGTTGTTCTGCCCGGGGAAGGTTAGCATTCACCTCGGATTCCAGCTGGACCTCGCGCTCGGTCCACGCCTTGACTTCGGCCATGGTCTTAGGTTGAGCTAGCGTGAAGGAGCGTAACCCTTCCTTGTGCCTCAGACCAGATCTGAGTGCCGTTATAACGGTTTTGTCTCGGTGCTCGGGCACCTCGAGAAGGGCGTTGTAAAAACGGGTAATGTGGGCCTTGAACGTTTCCTTGACCCTCTCTTAACCGTGAAGAGGTAGTCGACCGTGCGCTTCTGTCGACGGTTCCCCATGAAATGGCCGAGGAACTGAGTAGCCAGCTCGTCGAAGGTCGAAATCGAGCGGGGCTCGATCCCCCGGAGCCAGTCCCGACCTGCGCGGATGAGGGTGGCCGGGAAGGCTCTGCACTGGGCGGCGTTGGAGTGATCTTGGAAGCTCATCCCGCGGTGAATGCGTCCAAGTGGTCCTTCGGGTCAGTTTCCCGTCAAACAGAGAGACCTTTGGTGGCTTTTTACGCGTGGAGACGTGCACGGCAAGCAGCTCCTCGATGAACGGCTTCGTGAGCGAGTCGGAGGTGTACTTAGCCCCGTCACTCGAGAGGTGAGCTTCTCGGCGTATGCCCTCGATCTTCTTTTCGAGGGCGTCGAGCCGACCGTGGTATCCCGAGGAATCGGCGCCTCAGGATCCCTGGCCCCCGCTACTGGTGACCTGCGTCTGGGAGCGGCCCCGGTTTCTATCGATGAGGTGCCTTAGGTCCCGGGATGAGGTAGCTCTTGAGTTGTCGGGGCGGACCCCTTCTGTGTGGTCCTGCCGATGGTGGTGGGGTCGGCCACGCCCGTGTATAGGGGAGGTGACTGACTCTTCCTCAGGGGGAGAAGGGGCACGAGGAGGCTCAAGGCGAGGCGTTCTGGCGGCGGACCTCGGCATGGAGTCCTGGGGCGCCCAGCGGGCCTCAGGTGGCACCGGTTCGAGGGACGGGCGGCCAGGGGAAGCAGCCTGTTGGTGGTCGGCCGTCCAGACTGGGACAGAGCCTTCTGGAGGCGGTGGAGCGGCGATCTGGGGCCCGGGCACGGCCGTTTGCACGCGGACGAGGGCCTCCATGAGGGATTGCAGGAGATCTATCCGGCCTGCGAGGGCGTTGATGACGGGCAAGGGAGGAGGTTCATCCCCGCTTTCGGTGAGGGGAAGGCGGCGGCTGGTACCGGGATCCCCAAGATGGTCGTCTGCCATGAGGGTGGAGATAGGAAGGCCTACTTTGTATTTTGTGGAGTTAGTTCCCACAGACGGCGCCAACTGATGGAGCTCCTTTTCAGGCCTTCATCAGATGTTGTCTTCCGTTGATCTCGCAGTGGACTAGTTGATTATCTTCCTTCGCGTGTGGATCTCATTGGGTTTTAGGAGGAAAAGGTGAGGTGAGGGAGCGGCTGCCGAGTACCTGCAGTAAAGTCCCGGGGTGGTTTGTGTAACATTTCAAAAAAATAAAATATTATTTTTCGGAATTTTCATAATTTAATATTAATTTTTAATGAATATTTTAATAGTCGGTATAATTGAATACCGATAAACGGGGAAAATTCCGGAGAAAATTTTGGAAATTCTAAAATAGGTTATTTTGTGGAAATTTGGCAATTTACAGTTTTTATGATGGATTATATGCTATTTTAATGTTAATCGCGATTAAAAATCGCTAATTGGATTTTGGTTTTTTGTGCAAAAATGTGCACACAACATTTTCCACACTTGTTTCATGTTATGGACTCATGATGGCTTAGGGTAGAACCATGTTGAGATGACCATGGTGGGTTGAACCATTTGATTAGTCTAATTGGGATAATTAGTGTTTTGATTTTGGTTAAGGGTGATTAGGGTTAAGTTGACTTGTGGCTAGGAAGAGAGAGTGAGCCATGATGGCTTGTGAGTGCTAGCAGTGAGAGAGAGAGAGAGGGAGGTGGCTCCTAGGTTATGTCACCTCATCTCATTTCAAAACTCATCACCCTCCATGTCACTTCAAAACTTTGGCCTCTCACATCTCTCCCTCTCACTCACTCACATCTCTCACTCACCCCACACCATCATACACCACAACCTCAGCCCAAAACAAAACAACAGCCCCCGCAACCCTCTTTTAACCAACAGCAGCAGCTGTAGCCCCAAACAACAGAAACAACAGCCACCAAAACTGCATCAGCAGCCCATTACATCAGCAACAGCACATCAGCCCCAAACCTCAGCCATTGATACAACACATCAGCCACCTGCAACAGCTGCTGATATATCACCACCAGCCCTAACATCATTGCAATAATACCATCAACACTTCACCACAAATACAACAAACCCTTTCTTCTGCTGCTGCTGCAACAGCAACACGGAAACAAAATATAACAACAGCAGCAGCATTAGCCAAGATCAGTGGCAGTAGCAGCAGGGCAACACTTCAGCAACTTGAAGCACTTCAGCAGCACACACACTTCCTCCTTCTTCCCTTCTCCTTCATCCTAGGACCCTCTTGAGGTATAATCTTGCAACCCGACTCCTTTATCATGGTTATCTAGCTGAATTTTAGTGTTATATTGAAGATTAGTGCTAGTTTAGGGATTTTAAGTGAGACTTGACCAAGTGTTGGTTTTGATCGTTAGTATAGCCTTACTAAGTGTTGTTAAGACCAGTTTAACCAAGATTTTCCCAGATTTCACCCATACACTAGATTTGTTCGACTTGGCGCATTTTAGCGATTTTGTCGATTTTGTGACCTTGATAGAATCTGCTATCAACCCGGACCTCCTAAAATAATTTTGACTTGACAGTAGGATGTGCAGGCAGATAGGAACAAACACCCAAAACCCTAGCCCTAACCTCATTTCCTTGGCCGCAAATTTAATCCCCTTGGCCGTAAATTGCGGCCAGACCAGGGTGAAATCGCCTCGTTTTGCGTGCACAGCCCTATTTCATGTAAACTTGACCCCGTGTATGTCTAGTTTTGACTGTTTCCAGTTAGGGTAAAATCTGGGTTGATTTTCATGAGTTGGCGTATGATTTACGACTTGTTTTAGCATGGTTTTTGGTATTCGATGATTCGTTTCTATCGGGTGGCATTTGAACGCCAACGACCAGTGAGCACTGGCTGTGTTTGCACGCGAGGCCACGGGTTTTTACCTATGGGCGTAGAGTGCACTATTTTGGTTTCCGACATGGTTTTTATGTGTTTTAGCGTATGATATCCTTGTAGGTAACCCACGTGGCGACGAAGCGTTGGAGATGCAAATGGCGACCTCGGCACCGGCACGCATATAACAAGGTGAGTAGATTTATATCTACGGGGAGAAGTCGGGTAGATGGCGTATAGCACCCCCGCAGTTCGTTGTGATGTGTACGGATGCGTATACACACAAACAACTATTATATGTTGTTTGGGATTAATTATTGATGTTTAAATGGATATTGGTATGTTGGATTGGTGAAAGGTTACGAAACCCTAGGGTAGTGGTTGCGCTACACATACATAGACACATATACATACTTGCATACATCCTTGTTTCATATGTGGTTATGGGATTCTACATAGATATGTGTACACATGGGTTTGGGATTATGTGTTCACATGCGGATTTGAGGATGATACTTGGGATTCAGATGAGTCGATGATTTTTGATCTGAAATTATGATATCGGTGATATGGTAAAATTCGTATTTGAGGTACGTCTTGATGCTTTAGCGGATTTTGGGATGATAATGCTATAGGAATAGTGATATATAAATGATCGACATGTGATTATGATACGAAATAAGATATGATTTGATATGATATGGCAAGATATTTATGATAGGCCACCTTAGGCGTTGTTTACACCTTAAGATGATATTTGCTGATGATATCGTTTTTGCTAGAGGCTGTCAATCGGAAGCCGGATTATGATTATATTGACGATATATGATGATGATATCGAATTATACGAGACTGTCGATCAGTAGTCAGATCTTGGTTATAGTGATGCTGTTAGCATTGTACTAGACATAGGTCAGTACCCAGATTATGATATTTGATAAAGAGAATACCAAATGAATGATATACCGAATATGATATTGACCGTACCCAGATTTGGGGATGTCGTACGGCGGATTTACGTACGAGCTATAAATTGATGTTTGATCCGCACTCTTGATTATAGAGATATGTTATCGGATGGGATATTATCGAGGCGGGATCACCGACTACATATATATATATGTATATTTATGTATCGACTCATAGGTTAGGCGGTTTACTTTACCTGCAGTTAACCTTTTAGCTCATTCTTATAGTGGTGTAGCTATATGACTCTTATGACATTAGATGCAGTTTAGCGATCATGGTGTTCAGTATTTCAGCTCCCGCATATTATTATTGTTGTCACTCTGCATCGCATACTTATTGTGATTCATATTCTATTATTGATATCATGCTGTTAGGACACCAGCACCATTACCGATGATGCGTATGTTCCATATACACTTACTTGCCAGCACACACATCTTCATCGGTAATTGCCATGTCACTACACAGTAGTATTATTGCATCAGGATTTGACCCTTGTATGTGCATACTATTATCCCATGTCGCATGATATACTGTTATACTTGCATTTCATTTATATGTCACATACATCATGCTTCATGATTATACGCATCGAGATATGTTGTTTCTATGATATTTCTAGATTTGGGAACCGTGGACATTTCAAAGAGATTATGTAAATGTTTTAAAAACCGGTTACCCTTGATATGATATTTCAATGCGTCCACCATATATTTTCTCGGTGCTGAGAGCGACATGTGAAACCCGAATCGAGGAGGCGGATGAGACCGATTGCGGGTACATGGTGGGCCCAGTGCGGTACCCCGGGGCAAGAAGATCACAGGAGATGGCGTTGAGCCTGGCAGGGGAGCACTACCGACCGGTGATTTTACCCGACACGTCAGATATCCGGAGGATACTGTCGTAGTCATGAGATGGATGGTAGGGTCCGATCTTAACTGACGGCGCCATGGATTTTATGATTGAGACATTGAGATTCTGAGATATTGAGGTACAGAGATTGTGATACAGAGATATCGAGATATTGAGATTGATGTTTTGTGCCGATGCTAGGCACTGTTTTACGCTGATTTCATTATGATACCTCACTTTAAAGTACAGAAATCTCACAAATTATGAAAGCAGTTTTCTTCAGTACATGCATTCTGTTTCATGCATTCATACATCATCCATACATATTGCTACCTGATGCACTGACACAGGCACATGGGATTACACTTGGGTTAGATATTTATCCTAGCCATGATTATAGATTGCTGGTGATTTATATTTGAGGATTATATATATATTGATCGTATGACCTAGGATTGCGTCATACATGCGATTTTCTGTTCGTAGATCTTTTTCTACTCACGAGTTGGCAACTCACCCCTGTTGTTCCCCAGTTTCTTGCAGGTGTTGCCGTACGGGTTTCATTACGGCTTTGCGGGCACTGTTCCTTTCGGGTGACTTGCTAGTAGGTGGGTTTGTTGTTTCATACCCATCATTATACATTGTATTTTATATTCAGTTGAATCTAGAAGTTCCATCAACCAAACATGTACTTATTTGAGATAGAGACCAGTGATGTTATTCTTTCGACCTTAGAGTCGCACGTTATATTTATGTGGATTTCTTGTTGTCGGAGTTTCCTTTCTGTTGTGACCCTCGCCTTTAGGCGTTGTATATTATGTTGCTACTGGTTGATTTGATATGGTTCTTCCTACACTCTACTACTTTTCTTGGTTTGGATTTCTGGGCTCGGCTTACTTAGAGCACGTACGCCTTTAGACGTTCGTAGCCTAAGTGCCGGTCATGTTCCGTACTTTCGGGTCATGACAAAGTTGGTATCAGAGCGTTAGGTTTTACCTTCGGAGCTTAGGATGACGCTTGGTTGATGGAATAGGTGAATAAAGTAGAGTGACGTATCGTTGGTATGTTCCGCGGCATATTTACGACACGCCACTCCACTTAAGAAGCCTTAGGATGTACATTTCTTTGTTCAGTATCATATTCCTTCCTGATCTAGCCTCATCGGTACCAGTTTTTGTTTTGCTGCCACGATTACGGGCAGGGAGAGCTACGGCTAGAGTTGCGGTCAGCCTGAGCTCGTCACGAACGAGGACTGACCGGGGCGTGATTCCGGCGACACACGATTGCAGAGATGTGTCTTTTGATTATGTTTTTGCGCCACGAGAGTTAGATGGATCGCTGTATGAGATTACTCGGACGTGCAGATTAGCACCAGAGGATTGAACCACTGACAAAGGCCAGCCAGACTTTGATGACCGTTGAAGTATTACTTATTCATGATGATTGAGGCACAGTTCAGCGTGCAGATAAGTGAGCCAGTTATTGCTGCGAACAACGAGATATCGCCCCAGATGTTTGAGCTATTGCAGTACAAGTTGTACTAAGAGATGAGAGAAGGTCGCTAGTCACCAAGGGTGAATGACTAGGACATGTGGTTTGTTTGCTACCCCGATGCGAGGTCATCAGATAGATTGATTCCAGCTAGAGGCGACTTCACGCGGAGATGTTGAGAGTCGACAGAGACGATTGAATGTCAGAAAGCTATTATTCCAAGTTTAAAGTACTCGGAAAGACATGCAGGCAATTCTATGGTCCCTCTAGAAGAATGAAACCCTAACTCGACTTAATGACCGTGTGAAAGCCTTTGAACCTTAGGGTTTGCAGCAGTTCTGTGGCGCCATTAGTGAGGCTTGGGTTTGCCCTTCTACGGCTGGACCACCGATGCTGTGGTATGTAGTCGATACTATTATACTGTACCCAAGATGTTGAGCTCTTGGGGGATTATGAGGTTTTGACAAATCGATCGGATGGCTCGACTTAATTCGGATGCTAGGTGGTAAGATGCATTTCTTGGGAGACTCCGGATACGAGGATAGCCGTTGGAGCTCAGTCCATGCAGCCACGACGAGACGAGTCCGAAGCAGTTGACATTAGAGAAAAGTGGAGTAAGAAGTTTGTACCAGATCTAGATGTGATGACGTTCCACTCCGCCGACATCAGAGATGCGATACGCATGCCAAAGAATAGTACTTGGATATACCTTCTATAAGGAGTCGCGATGAGTATGCAGCCGTTCCGGAACAAGAAGCAGATATAGTAAAGGATGAGGACTCCCGGACAATTGGCAGAGATGAGACTTGGAAGAAACCTTGAGCAGGATCCTTCCAAGACACTGCTGCAATGATATTTGCACCCAAGATCAGATATGTCATGTACATTCAGAGAGCCAAAGGCCGATGCCAGTGACATGCTGCTTTACGAGTGGTCGCGATGATTGACCGAGAGATGACCAGAGAAGTGCCAGAACGGGATCGTCGCCGTTAGAACACCTGACAGGGCCGATGAGCCGATGGATCGTGAGATTGGTAATCCACAGAGGAGACTTGGACCCAGGAGTGGTCATGTTAAGCACACAAGTAGGTCAGAGTCTAGGATCATCGACGAGACATGCTATGAGTGAGCACGACAATTGGCCAGAGATTCTTGGAGGATGTGCTTGAGTGGAACTATTCCGCCATACTTGATTTCGATGTTTTGGGCGATCTATTCGCATGAATGATTTTGATGATTGGGTTTCATGACATTTGTTTTCATGCACCATAGTTGCACTTACTGAGTATTTGCGATTTTCGCCCAGTTGTTGCACTTGATATCGTTTTCGTGCCTTGGTTTCACATGTTTGTGATTTTATGGGGTTTAGACATTTGAGTTGATTTTGTGCGTATGCACGCACACGACTTGGTTTTTGCACTCGGTATAGTTCACATATGCTTGCAGTGCAGAGATTAGTATTTTGTGCACTTGGATGCACTGGACTTCGATTTCGAGGGTGATGCTCGATATTTGTTTTGTGCATTTTATGCACCTGTTTGGATTTGCGCGTGTTCGGCGCTTGATATTGGATTTCATGATTTCGTGCATGATGGATGCACCGGATTTGGATTTTTAGCGCATGTTGGACGCATGTTATGAGATGCGATTTTGGTGCACACCAGATGCACTAAATCGAGATTCTTCGTGCATGTCAGATGCACCTGTTTTACTGTCAGGCACACACGTTGCCTAGGACCGATGTTGTGTGCACACCCGTTGCACCTTGATGTTGTTTCTGTGCACCTTCTTGGCACATGTATGGATTTTGATTTCCGTACGCACCGGACGCACAGGGTTTTTATATGCACTTTTGGGATTGATTCTTATGGAGCAGTACGTTTTATGATATTTGCTATGTGTTTTCGTACTGAGCAGGACTAGTCAGAGGACAGTGCCTGAATATATTTTGCATGCATTGATAGATTTCAAAAAGAGTTCCAAAAGCGAGCTATAGTTTCATTGTTTACATACGTGTCCGATACGATACGAAACGTTTAAAAACGAGGGAATCCTTCTAAATTGTTTTTTTAAGACGGCGGAACGTGCATATTAAACAAAAGATATATACGTATATGATTATTTTCTTATAGAGACGTCCGCCACTGTGCAGTGCTATGCACATTGTACATCAACATTAAAGAAATTTGGCATGCATTCCCTTTAGATATTTACATGTACGGATTTGGTATTTATATGTATAGTTCCGATTTCTAGCATATCGGTTTTGCCTTGGATTTGGCGTTCGTGTTTTCACCTTGACTCCGATAATTGCGAGATACTTGACGGAGTTTATTTTCGAGTTATCTGCTCGTTACGCTTGCGCATGTTTTGCGCTACGGTGCGTTCCATGGATTGATGATTTCGGAACCCCGTTGACTTGGATATTTTATTGAAATGTTTTAGAATTTGGAGGTTTAAATTTAAATTCGGGGACCGAATTTCTTTAAGGGGGGATGACTGTAACATTTCAAAAAAATAAAATATTATTTTTGGGAATTTTCATAATTTAATATTAATTTTTAATGAATATTTTAATAGTCGGTATAATTGAATACCGATAAACGGGGAAAATTCCGGAGAAAATTTTGGAAATTCTAAAATAGGTTATTTTGTGGAAATATGCCATTTTACAGTTTTTATGATAGATTATATGCTATTTTAATGTTAATCGCGATTAAAAATCGCTAATTGGATTTTGGCTTTTTGTGCAAAAATGTGCACACAACATTTTCCACACTTGTTTCATTTTATGGACTCATGATAGCTTAGGGTAGAACCATGTTGAGATGACCATGGTGGGTTGAACCATTTGATTAGCCTAATTGGGATAATTAGTGTTTTGGTTTTGGTTAAGGGTGATTAGGGTTAAGTTGATTTGTGGCTAGAAAGAGAGAGTGAGCCATGATGGCTTGTGAGTGCTAGCATTGAGAGAGAGAGAGGGAGGTGGCTCTTAGGTTATGTCACCTCATCTCATTTCAAAACTCATCACCCTCCATGTCACTTCAAAACTTTGGCCTCTCACATCTCTCCCTCTCACTCACTCACATCTCTCACTCACCCCACACCATCATACACCACAACCTCAGCTCAAAACAAAACAACAGCCCCAGCAACCCCCTTTTAACAAACAGCAGCAGCTGTAGCCCCAAACAACAGAAACAACAGCCACCAAAACTGCATCAGCAGCCCATTACATCAGCAACAGCACATCAGCCCCAAACCTCAGCCATTGATACAACACATCAGCCACCTGCAACAGCTGCTGATATATCACCACCAGCCCTAACATCATTGCAACAATACCATCAACACTTCACCACAAATACAACAAACCCTTTCTTCTGCTGCTGCTGCAACAGCAACACGGAAACAAAATATAACAACAGCAGCAGCATTAGCCAAGATCAGTGGCAGTAGCAGCAGGGCAACACTTCAGCAACTTGAAGCACTTCAGCAGCACACACACTTCCTCCTTCATCCTAGGACCCTCTTGAGGTATAATCTTGCAACCCGACTCCTTTATCATGCTTATCTAGCTGAATTTTAGTGTTATATTGAAGATTAGTGCTAGTTTAGGGATTTTGAGTGAGACCTGACCAAGTGTTGGTTTTGATTGTTAGTATAGCCTTACTAAGTGTTGTTAAGACCAGTTTAACCAAGATTGTCCCAGATTTCACCCGTACACCAGATTTGTTCGACTTAGCTCATTTTAGCGATTTTGTGACCTTGCTGGAATCTGCTATCAACCCGGACCTCCTAAAATAATTTTGACTTGACAGTAGGATGTGTAGGAAGATAGAAACCAACACCCAAAACCCTAGCCCCATCCTCATTTCCTTGGCCGCAGATTTAATCCCCCTGGCCGCAAATTGTGGCCAGACCAGGGTGAAATCGCCTCGTTTTGCGTGCATAGCCCTATTTCATGTAAACTTGACCTCCTGTACGTCTAGTTTTGACTGTTTCCAGTTAGGGTAAAATCTGGGTTGATTTTCATGAGTTGGCGTATGATTTACGACTTGTTTTAGCATGGTTTTTGGTATTCGATGATTCGTTTCCGTCTGGTTGCGTTTGAACACCAACGACCATTGAGCACTGGCTGTGTTTGCACGTGAGGCTACAGGTTTTTACCAATGGGCGTAGCGTGCACTATTTTGGTTTCCGACATGGTTTTTATGTGTTTTAGCGTGTGATATCCTTGTAGGTACCCCACGTGGCGTCGAAGCGTTGGAGATGCAAATGGCGACCTCGGCACCGGCACGCATATAACAAGGTGTGTAGATTTATATCTACGGGGAGAAGTCGGGTGGATGGCGTATAGCACCCCTGCAGTTCGTAGTGATGTGTAGGGATGCGTACATACACTAACAACTATTATATGTTGTTTGGGATTAATTATTGATGTTTAAATGGATATTGGCATGTTGGATTGGTGAAAGGTTACGAAACCCTAGGGTAGTGGGTGCACTACACATACATACACACATATGCATACTTGCATACATCCTTGTTTCATATGTGGTTATGGGATTCTACATAGATATGTGTTCACATGGGTTTGGGATTATGTGTTCACATGCGGATTTGAGGATGATACTTGGGATTGAGATGAGTCGATGATTTTTGATCTGAAATTATGATATCGGTGATATGGTAAAATTCGTATTTGAGATACCTCTTGATGCTTTAGCAGATTTTGGGATGATAATGCTATAGGAATAGTGATATATATAAATGATTGACATATGATTATGATACGAAATAAGATATGATATGACAAGATATTTATGATAGGCTGCCTTGGGCGTTGTTTACTCCTTGAGATGATATGTGCTGATGATATCGTTTTTGCTAGAGGCTGTCAATCGGAAGCCGGATTATGATTATATTGACGATATATGATGATGATATCGAATTATACGAGACTGTCGATCAGTAATCAGATCTTGGTTATAGTGATGATGTTAGCATTGTACTAGACATAGGTCAGTACCCAGATTATGATATTTGATAAAGAGAATACCAGATGAATGATATGCCGAATATGATATTGACCGTACCCAGATTTGGGGACGTCGTACGACGGATTTACGTACGAGCTATAAATTGATGTTTGATTCGCACTCTTGATTTGGGAATAACTGATTATAGAGATATGTTATCGGATGGGATATTATCGAGGCGGGATCACCGACTATATATATATATATATATATGTATGTATATTTATGTATCGACTCATAGGTTAGGTGGTTTACTTTACCTGCAGTTAACCTTTTAGCTCAGCCTTATAGTGGTGTAGCTATATGACTCTTATGACATTAGATGCAGTTTAGCGATCATGGTGTTCAGTATTTCAGCTCCCACATATTATTATTGTTGTCACTCTGCATCGCATACTTATTGTGATTCATATTCTATTATTGATATCATTCTGTTAGGACACCAGCACCATTACCGATGATGCATATGTTCCACATACACTTACTTGCCAACACACACATCTTCATCGGTAATTGCCATGTCACTACACAGTAGTATTATTGCATCAGGATTTGACCCTTGTATGTGCATACTATTATCCCATGTCGCATGATATACTGTTATACTTTCATTTCATTTATATGTCACATACATCATGTTTCCAGATTATACACATCGAGATATGTTGTTTCTATGATATTTCTGGATTTGGTAACCGTGGACATTTCAAAGAGGTTATGTAAATGTTTTATAAACCCGGTTACCCTTGATATGATATTTCAATGCGTCCACCATGTGTTTTCTTGGTGCTGAGAGCGACATGTGAAACCCGAATTGAGGAGGCGGATGAGACCGATTGCGGGTACATGGTGGGCCCGGTGCGGTACCCCGGGGCAAGAAGATCGCAGGAGATGGCGTTGAGCCTGGCAGGGGAGCACTACCGACCGGTGATTTTACCCGACACGTCGGATATCCGGAGGATACCGTCGTAGTCATGAGATAGATGGTAGGGGCGGATCTGGACTGACGGCGCCCTGGATTTTATGATTGTGACATTGAGATTCTGAGATATTGAGATACAGAGATTGTGATACAAAGATATCGAGATATTGAGATTGATGTTTTGTGCCGATACTAGGCACTGTTTTACGCTGATTTCATTATGATACCTCACTTTAAAGTACATAAATCTCACAAATTATGAAAGCAGTTTTCTTCAGTACATGCATTCTGTTTCATGCATTCATACATCATCCATACATATTGCTACCTGATGCACTGATACAGGCATATGAGATTACACTTGGGTTAGATATTTACCCTAGCCATGGTTATAGATTGCTGGTGATTTATATTTGAGGATTATATATATTGATCGTATGACCTAGGATTGCGTCATACATGCGATTTTCTGTTCGTAGATCTTTTTCTACTCACGAGTTGGCAACTCACCCCCGTTGTGCCCCAGTTTCTTGCAGGTGTTGCCGTACGGGTTTCATTACGGCTTTACGGGCACTGTTCCTTTCGGGTAACTTGCTAGTAGGTGGGTTTATTGTTTCGTACCCATCATTATACATTGTATATTATATTCAGTTTTATCTAGAAGTTCCATCAACCAAACATGTACTTATTTGAGATAGAGACCAGTGATGTTATTCTTTCGACCTTAGAGTCGCACGTTATATTTATTTATGTGGATTTCTTGTTGTCGGCGTTTCCTTTCTGTTGTGACCCTCGCTTTTAGGCGTTGTATATTATGTTGCTACTGGTTGATTTGATATGGTTCTTCCTACACTCTACTACTTTTCTTAGTTTGGATTTCTGGGCTCGGCTTACTTAGAGCACGTATGCCTTTAGAGGTTCGTAGCCTAAGTGCCGGTCATGTTCCGTATTTTCGGGTCGTGACAGTTTGGTACCACCAAGGACCCTCCGACGCTCAAGTTAGTGATGAGATCCGAGTAGAGTAACGGCATAAAAGTGTCAAGAATGGCTTACTTGACCCTTCTGTGATGGGGGTTTATATAGCGGTGGAGCACGCAGCAGTGGGCGTGAGAATCTCGCCGGCAGCTACGTTCCCGACGTCACGCCCGCGTAGAGAGCGGATCGCCCATCAATGGGGATCGTGATGGCGTGGAACGTGGGATGTTGCTGGCGTAAAATCCGTGCATGGAGAGATTCGCGGAGCGGCGATTACGCCTGGAAGTAGGTCAGAGGGCCGAGGAAGACGTCCTTGGCGGAAGCTCGGGGACAAGCAAGGAGGCCAAGGAGTCTCGGTCCTGTGGTAGCTCGGGGGCGAGCTGGGAGGCCGAGGAGGCCAATTTGCAGGGGCCCCGAGGGGGCCAGCTTGTGCTTGCTGGTCGGGCACGGGGTGGCCTGATCGGCCCCTGCGGGCCCTTTCTTCTGAGTTCTGGGACGCATCGCCTGCCATGTGTCATGATCTTGGGGATCGCCGATATCGAGCGCTGTCAGGGAGACATTTACGGCACTTCCAATTGCAATATAAATGGAAAATAAATGGATAATTTCCTAAAATTTTACACTATACACATCATCATCTATCACAAAAATGGATTGTTGTGATCAAGAAGGGTTTTATTACAAAATTTGAACTTGATATTTTCTATTGTGAAGAGAACTTTCACCTATAGGTTATCGTTATGAAGAAAACTTTCATAACGAAATTTGACTTGATATTTTCTATTGTCAAGAGGGCATTCATAAATGGATTATCATTATGAAGAGGTCATAACAAAATTTGAACTTGATATTTACCATGTAAAGATTACTTTCATAAATTAATGGATTTCTTTATATATATGAAGATACCTTTCATAATTAGTCATAAGAATATTGTAGTTTAAATTACCATGTCTATTTATGACCACATACATAGCACTCCATAAACTAGAAAAACTAAATAAGACCGAGAGTCACCATGTTTAGCCAAAATCAAGACATCAGGAAGCAAATGTTCTGAGGAGCTTCGAGACAATGCAAATGTTCTGAGGAGCTTCGAGACAATAGAGGTAGCCGCGAAAGCAAACTATAAATGGTAGTAGAGAACAAGTTAACATGAATGAATAGGAAAAACATGTAAAAAAAAAGTGACTGCTTTACAGCACCTTGAGGGTCCAAATTGAAAAAATAATAAATAAACAAGTATAATCTAAATTGCTAAATAAGCCGAGCATTGTTACAATTGATTCTATAATTCTGATCATATTTATTTTAGAATTTGTTTTATTATAGATAAATCCAAATTAGTTACTTAAAGAAATTTAAATCGTAGATAAAATTTAAACTGGATATTTTATTTAAATTTTATATTTGATTAGATCCAAATTTAAATCTTATACTTATCTCTAAGAATTAATTGTGGGCTATAAATATGAAGCCAATTGTTTATGGTCAGATAAAAAAATTGAGAGAGAAAATTAAGAGAGGAGAGAAATTATGTAATTCTCCACAAATAATGAAATGTTCTCTGCTGCCGCCCGTGATTTTCCCGTTTGGGTTTACTCATAAAATCTATGTCTCTTTGAGTTGATTTTTTTTCCTGCTTTCTACGATTTCTTTAATCTTTGTTTCCGCGTTTATCTCGATTATCCGTAACAAACTGATATCAGAGCTTATGTTGATTCTATCGATTAAATACAAAGATAGTATCGCCCAATATTAAGATCGAAAAGTTCTCTGAAAAGAATAGTTTTAGTCTTTGGTGCATTAAGATACGCGCTCTGTTAAAGCAACATGATCTATGGTCGCAACTTTCTGGAACGAGGTCGGCGTCGATGACTGATAAATACTATAAAAAGATGGATGTCATGTCCCGTTTCCCAAAAGACAGTAGCAGGCATGTGACGAGATCCGCAACGTATTTATACCGATAAATGGTCTTTCTCGAAATATATATGTTAAATATACAGTAAGCAATTGAAAGTTCCTAGTGCCCTCACCGCTAACCCGCGGCCAATACGGAATTCAAAAAAAAAATTGGCACTAAAAAATTAAACATCAAGATTCTAACCAAACAGCTAAACTAGCAAATACAAAAGGTAGAAATCACAACCTTTGTAGCGTTTTCATTTGCTCCAATTGGGTTGGACTCTAGCATGTTCTCAATAGCTCCGGATCGCGCTTACAAGTCGGTCTTCTTCGCCGAATATGATCCAGCCAAGAAAACCAAGTTCAAGCTTCAACTTCATCATTGAAGTAACTAAACATTCTAAGTTGCTAATTTAGGATACTTAGTGATATGTGTGAGTGTTCTAGCATTTTTCTTCCTCTATATCTACGTGATTCTCAACTCATGAGAAGGGTTGAAGATGAAGAAGAAGATGAAAGAACCATGGAAGAGAGAGACGCAAAATGGAAGAATGAATAAAACTCCTAACAAATTCAAGCTTACTTTATATCTTTTGTAAAAAGAATTTTTACCATTTTAAAACTATAACTATGCTTGAATAGTATTTGCAATTGAATTAATAATTCATTTGCCCAAACTCTCCACCCTTTCTCTTTTCCAACTCATTTCATAATTTCTTTATAAAGAAAATCTTAGAAATGAGTTGTCATTCTTCTAGAAGTATTCTTATATGAATACAAGAATGCCTCCCCGCAAATACATGCCCGTATTCATATATGTTGGGAAACTGAGCACCTCTCGTAAGGTTTAAAGAGCGGCGAAAGCGGTAATTTTAAAAATCTAGAGAGTATTAGCATACCCAAACCAGGAATCAAACTAAACTATTAAACTTGTTACTAATCTAGTAAGCTAAAAATAAGAGTTAGCGGATTACAACTTTTGTAGCGCGTTAGCCACATCTCCTTAGATTCCGGCTAGTCTCCATGAAAACCGAAAAAAACTTGCTCGATAATCTCCTCGCCGAAGATGATCCACCTTGAGATAACTCCAACATAAGCTTAAGCTTCAAAATGAAGCAACCCATTAATTAAACTTGCTAAGAATGATTAGTAGGAGATGTAGAATTATTGGCTCACTTAATTTTTCTCTGTTCTTTTCCATTCCTCACTTGACGAAAAATCAAGAGGAGGAAGAAGAAGTATCAAAGAAATAAGAGAATGCTGAAGATAAGCATGAATCAACATGTCAACTAGAAACAAGAATAAGTCATGAACCAATAATGACTAACAAAAATGAGTCATTAAAAAGAAGCATCTCATGAGTTCTACAATCATGACTTATACTCATTTATATCAAATAAGTTTTATGAAAGTATGCCTTAGCACCACTACTAGATTTCTAGAGATATCAAGTATGCAATTTTAAAAAATCTAGTGGGCTAAGCAATACTATCCAGGAATCGTACTAGAGAATTAGGGTTTCATTGCATGTAAACAAACTTTACACTAAGTGAATAAGGAATACAACCTTTGTAGACCGGTCCTTCACTTCGAAAGCTCCATGTATTGTCGTCACTTAGCTCCAAGTAATGGCCCTTCGAACTCTTCGTAGGCTCAACTTAGTGAAAGGAACAAGCTTGCTTAAGGATCTTCGAGGCCGAAAATGATCCACCTCGAGAAATCTCTAACTCAAGCTACCTCTTCACTAACTAAAGAATTAGTGAAGCAAATAACCTACACTAATGGGCTAGATGAGAGTAGGTTGATGAAGTAGGAATTTTGCACACTTTAGAATTCTCTTTTCTTTTTCATTTCTTACCTCACTCCAAGCTAGAGAACAAAATTGAGATGAAGAAGATAAGCAAGTAGTGAACCATGGGTGGAAAAATATGTCATAGATATTAGTAGAGAGTGAACAAAGGCTAAATAATATGGTTGGGTTAATAAATTATAGGGTTCCCTAGGGTCGCCGCTGGGTTTTGGGAGGCATCGACCATGCCGTTTTTAAAAATTGGCGCGCTAAAGAACTCTAACCTAGAATCTTAACTAGAGAATTAGACAAAACAAGAATGTAAACATCTTTACATCTAAATGAACAAGGAATACAACCTTTGTAGACCGGTCCTTCACTTCAATAGCTCCGTGTAGTAGTCCCTTCGCTCCAAGTAGTGAACTCTCGGACTCTAGAAAGGCTCCACAAGATGAAAGGAACAAGCTTGCTTGAAGCCTTCGAGGCCGAAGATGATCTACGTCGAGGAGACACTAACCCAAGCTACCTCTTCACTAAGTGATGTACCGGTGAAGAAACAACCCAATCTAAATGGCTAGTATAGAAGAGGTTGATGATATAGGAATTTAGCTAACTTTAGAAATATTTTTCTTACTCATTTTCTTCACCTTCCGAAAAGCTAGAGAGCTTCAGGAAGGAGATGAAGAAAAGCAACCATGGAAAAGGTCACGTGTTGAGTGGGAACCATGGGCGAGTTAATATCATATACTAACTCATGGAGAGGCTAAACCATGGCAAATCTTAATGGTTGGGTTAATAAATATCTCTAGTAAAAAAAAATTGGCGGACTTAGTCAATGATTCTGCAAGCTTCCACTAAGCATCAACCATGACTAATTCCCACTCAATTTTGAGTTACTTTAAATAATAAAACCCTTCATTATGTTAAGCATGGTGTGAGTCTCATACACCCATGTCATATGTGTAAGTCTACGGTAGCGCCGCGGTCGTCTGTCCGAGGCCAAAATGCGGAAACGAAACTTTTTCAAAACTTGAAACCGTCTCTATCGTATACTTTAAATCCGGATCGAACCATTAACCTACAACTAGCAACTAGAGAAAGGGTTGGAAAGGCTATACTGATCGATCCGTGTCCTTCGGTCTTTGGCCACCATCCCAAGCTCTTCGCGGCATCTCCGATCTCGATCGCCTCGTCGGAAAGGGTACAACATCATCGATTCCTTTTACGGGCTCCCGCTTCATTCGAAGCAACTCGGGCACGAAGTGTCCAAAGTGATGTAGAGAATGTTTGTGATCACTTTGTCTCTTACATCCATGAGATGGATGGAGGTTGAAGGTGTTGCCATTGATGGAGTTTATGAGCTAGAGAAAGAAGAAGGAGGAGAAGCTTTTTCTTCATTTCTATTTTTGTGTTGGAATGATATGATCAAAAGAGAGAGTGTAAGAAGAATAATAATATGAGAGCTAACCTCCTCAAGGTAGCCCCACTCTCTCTCTTCTTATCATATCATCACAAATCTATCAAATAATGTGACACATGCACAAAGAAAGAGACCATGAGTCACCACTTGTGCATGTGTCACAATTAATGTTCCAAATGATGATATTTAGCTCACAATTTCCATAAACAAACATTAATCCAAATGTTTGCAACAATAAAAAGATATGGCAACATCTAAAGTAAACTCGTGACGGATCATAAGGATACCCCTCACCTGTATATACATACCTGCATCTGCATTCCGACTGAATGCGAATGCGATGAGACTAAAGTAATCCAACAATTCTAGTACCAGGATCCGGCTTAAAACAAAGCCCACCAGTATGATCCGTCCGATCATGATCCGTGCACTACTGCACGTATATGATCGAACCCTGCCATATATCATACGGCCTCTACAACGTTTCACCCGAAACTTGAGAAACTGTCTGTGGGGGACTCTAAAGACTCGTCAATACTTTGGATGCAGATTTAACCACTAGCATGTCAGAGGTACTTGCTGTACGTAACGGGCTACCAGGTATTGACCAAAAGGGAAGTCGATGAGCGAACTCATCCTGATACCCTACCGAGCCTGTCAGTGACAATATCCGTACAGTCCGGTCCGTTCGTCTATGAGCATCGCATGGCGGGCCTATGGGGTTGGTAAAAGTCAGACCCCCAAAAGCGGTACAAGTCGTGTCGGAGTGTAGCCCAGAACACCCTGAGATACTACTGGAATACCTACCAGTAAATCTCCTGCCTTGGCCAAGGACTTCGTGTAATGGCTCTCCTAGACACAGCGCGATCTCACCCCCAATACCGGGAGAGACGAAACCCCTGCCGATCCGCTCACTGCCTCCATGTGGCTCGGGACTGTACCCAACTAAAACCTGTTTGCACGACTCCTTTGAGCCATGGTAGGGTAGTAATCAAAGTACATTGGGAACTCACCCGAGACAATTGACGATCTCAGGTCGATGATCTAACCTGTACACCTGTCACCAGAGAACTGCTATCTGACGACAGGTATAATACCAACTAGCATGTCCCCGATGAGTCCTGTCCGGTGTACTCATAACCCAATGAGCACCTGTATATATCTTAGGTGAACCAACTGACACCAATGGCTTGTGAGACCGGCCGCCGCCCCTCGTCGGGGTCTCGACTGTATACACTAGTCTACTAATGGAGTATCGATGCCCAGTCTCGAAACCCCCACGACTAGGGACCACTTTAAAGATGTGCTTATAGACCCCAGCTCCCACGTATATGATCGGCATCATACTGCTGGCAGTCAAGCAAAAATCCTAAAGGCTCTATCAACGTGTAATAGCGACCTGTAAGGTCACTTAAAGAAGTACACGATGATAAAGATAAACCATGGTAGCATACTATTCTCTATCAACGTGTAATAGTGAACTACAATGTCACCTAAAGCATGTACACGATGATAAAGACAAACCAGATAGTATACAAACCTCTCGAGTAAAATTGTCCTACCGGTATAGGTCCCCCCTCAATCATTGCAACCACGTGCCTGTGATCCAATAATTAACTCTGAGGGCACTATATCCAACAATATGTATCATCCAACATGACAAAAAAAATTGTACATTAATATATATCACATATATACTAAATGCACAAGTGAAAAAAAGAATTCTTAAGTGAGCTAATATTAGTTAATATATCAAATATATAATTATACATTAAATTATTAAAACAACACTTGATTTAATAATCCGGCTATATCTCATATAACCGACTAATATCAAATGTATCAACTTATCTAATCAACACTTGATCCGATAACCCGGCTATATCACATATAATTGTCCGATATCACATATCGCGAGAATAGAACGCGGTATCACAAACGCGCATAAATCTCGGTCCTGCACATATCACATATCTGCTCCTACTTCGTTTCGCTTGAGCCAAGAAACCACTGTGTAGGACTCAAAATACTCGTCAAGACGCCGGCAGTAGGTGGTGATCATATCAGTCACCCACAAGCTGCAAGAGGTCTTCTAAACATAACGGCTACCCGGGTATTGAGCGATCAGAAGATCAACAAGAAAGCCTGCTCATACTCCTGCGAATCCAATAAGTAACACTACCGTACAGTCCGGTCTCTTCATCTGACATGTCGCTTATCACAGCCTGGGGGTGGTAAACGTCAGACCCCAATAGCCTGATAAGTCATGCTGATGTGAGTCTTATAACGGTTCGAGAAACTACCGATAACACTTATCAGTAGATCTCAGCAACCCTGGCCAGGGATTTCCTGTTATGGCCAATCAAGCATAGCGCAACATCAACCCCCAATACCGGAAGAGACGAAATCCCCTCCTATCGCTCATTGCCTCCATGTGATTCGGGATTGTACCCAAAAACCACCGTTTTTCATGATCTCTTGAACGTGGTAAGGTGAAAATCAAAGCACAGTGGGAATCACACAAGACTCTATGACGATCTCGGGTCGACAGACTAACCTGTACCAGTGTCACAAGAGAACTGCTATCTGACGATAGGTATTATAGCATCTAGGAGTTCTCGGCAAGTCCGTTCAGTGTACCCAGTCTGCACTGAGGACCTGTATACCATCTCTGATGTCAAACACCAATGGATGTGGGTTGATCCATCGCCTATCATATGGGTCAAGAAGCGTATACGCTTGTCTACTCTGGAATATCGATGTCCCGTCTCGATACTCCCACGACTAGGAACATTTGAAGGATGTACTTACCGACTACCTCTACCCCACTAGTATGATCTGCATCATAATCCTGGTAGTCAAGTACTCATCCTAAGGGCCTTATCAATATGTAATAGAGAGACAATGAGTGTACATGTTAAGATAAAGAGCAACCAGATAGGATACTATCATATCGAGCAAGAAAGTACTCCCTATATATGTCCAAGCATCCACTATAATATACATCACATATATAATAATGGCCTTTAGGGCATACATATAACCAACATAAATATCTAGAGTAAAACAAAATTAGTGGAAAAAGTCAAGGCTTCTACATGTTTCCACAAGCATCTTAATCCATGCTAATTTCCACCTAATTTTGGTTTTTCCCATAATAATTAAATCACTGTTCATATCAGATTTTTGCATTTTTATACCGCCCAATTTTTATCACATTGTTTATCGGTAGGTACTCTTGAGCCGTGTTTGCTAGTCAAATGCAGGATACAGGTTCTCGACTCTAAACGGTGAAATTCATCTAAAAACACGACAAAATCCGAGTTCCTGCCAACCACAGATAAAACACGGGTCTCCGCTCTTTATCCGTCTGTTGCCACACACCAGTTAAGAGACAAAATGGCAAATCAATGTCATTTTCATGCACAAGGCTCCATGGCAACACAAGATCCAAGAAATCTACGCAGAGCTCAAGAAAATCATGGCAAAAAGATCCACATCCAATCACCTTTTGGTCTAATAAAATTCTGGAAGAAATGTGGAAGGATTATCAGAAAAAACATATGCCAAACTACAGACAACATCAGACCAGGGGGCCCTACAAAATACGAGGAGCCAAATCCTCTATTAGGCCGTGGAACCGCGGCCGTACGGCCTTGTCGGCTGAAGACATTTCAGGGGCAGTTTGGTATTTTTATGAAGGCTCAGAATTTTGCCTTAGGATTTCAGTTGCCTGCCTATAAATAGTCCAGAACTTGCCAAAGCCAAGGGTGCTTAATCTTGTATTTTTTCTAGGTTTTAGAATATTTGTTCTTCTTCCTCTTCTCATCTCTTCTTCATTGAAAAACTTGTAGTGGGCTTTTGTGAGTGAAGAATGATGAATAAAGAAGTTCATTTTACTATCATACTTGTCTTGCTCTTATGTTAAATGCTTGTAATTTTCATTTGTTAACTTAGTTGTTGTTATTTCTTGTTGTTTCTTTCTTTTCTCTTTTCCTTTATCCTTAAACAACCATGATGCTTACGCTTGATCCTTGCCAAGGTGAGGTCGCAAATAGCTAGTTGTTATCTTCTAATCTCTTTCTTTCTATCTTCCTCTTTTGTTTTACTTTCTTTTCATTATGATGTGTGAGTAGTTTCCTTACTTGTTAGGGTAGGATAAGGGAAGTTTGAGAGAAGGAAATCTCTCTCACTCTTTCCTTGCCCAACATCTTAAATCGACTCCCGTTAATGGAACCACAATCCGCTCCTTACGGTACCCTATCCTACATGATAGCGGTGATTCCGTAGTGAGACCGGTTGTGGTTGAATTAACCGGAGGGTATGGCTAAGAGCCAAGAACGGACGTACAAGCACCAAAAGGAAGGACTTAAGCGTTGGAAAGCCTAGCTTATACTCGCAAGTTCCTTCCTAGTCGTGCTAATCCCCGTTGTTGCCGATTACCGTAACACCGATATTAAGAGTGGAAACGAAAGAAGTGAGCGACTCCTAACTCAAACTAACCTAATCCTAACCCTAACAAGCTCTCTTTACATATCATTTTAACACTTAGATAATCACAAACAAATCTGGACTTTCGGACTTAACTCGTTAAAGCACATAGAAAAAGATTCTCATCTCCCTGCGGACGACCCGTACTCAACCGGCTAGCTACAAGAGAAACCGTTTTGATTGCGGTAATTAACTAAACATGAACACGCAGAATCTCTACTAATCAAATGGCGCCGCTGCCGGGGAGACGGTAGTTTATTTCTTTGTGTAATTTCGGGTTAACTTGTGAATATAAATCTAACCGAAAAACAAAACAAAAAAATATACATTGTAAAAAAAACCATTTTGTTATTTTTGATTAGTTTTTGTGCAAGTGTGCAGGATAATACGGAATTCGAGTTCAGTGCCAAAGACGTGGGATATTCGAAGTTCGAGTTCAGTGCCAAAGACGTGGGAAGATAGACCCACATTTCGCGGCTATACCGCGACGGATCAAAACGAAGCAAACGGTCTACTGTAAAAATCTGGAGCAGATACAGTAAGCAAGTCAAAATTCAGCAAATCCAGACAACCAGAGGACTCCCAGGCCAGCACACAGAAAAAAATTGGAAGCCCAATCTCTCTGTTCAGCCACGGAACCGCGGCCTAAGCTCGCGTTTGGCCGCGGAACCGCGGCCATTTGGAGCCTTCTGGCTGCCCTTTTTTTTTCTGTGAGTCTTTCTTTCCCTCTCCCCACTCCTCTGGACTCCAATAAACCGTGTTTTCTGCAGCATTCTTTGCGCAAATTCTCCTCCCCCTTCCAATAAACTGTTCTTGTGCAGGATTCTTTGCGCCGCGCTAAAAATAAAAATTGTTTGCAGTTGATTTGTTACCGCTTTGCATTCATTAATATGAACTTAAGGGGCTTGAAACCAATTCAGATTGGGTGGGGATTTCATCACCCTTCCCAGGACCCCAAAAATCACAAAAAGCATATGCAGTGACCATTGTTAAATTAAAAAATACTAGACTCAGCCCTAAGGACTTCGCGCTCAATAGGACAGAGGACTAGTTACAAGCATCGGCCGTTTATCCTATCTGACTTTTGTGGTGCCTAGGCAAGTGTGACGAAGGCAAGTGGTTATTTAATTAAGGAACTTCGCGAAAGCGTTGGACAACCTCCCACTTACCTGGCACTTATCTGGCCGCATTAGACGGAGAAGAGGCGGTTTGAGGTCCTATTTCTAGCCCTCTGGAACAGTTAGGAGCTGTCTAGCAGACCTAGGTGATCCTAGATCTAGGTGTGATTGTGCATATCTTGTTTGTGATTGCTTAAAGCCGTAAGTCCGTACATATTTCTGTAAAGCTCTTTCTAAAAATAAAATAAGAAAAAAGGAAAAAAATCAAAAACTTTTTTAAAAACTTGCCCTTTGTCGCCAAAATCCATTTTTAACCCACCACCCATCGCCTTTCTCCATTGACGTTTTCTTACCCTCACCTTCTCTGCTTTGACTATACTAAACTTGTTTAGTGTATGTCCGCTTGGACTCGGGACACTAGCACCCGCCTAGTCCGCGTTACGTTAGTCGCTACCGACTACGCGATCGACTCAGACGTCGAAACTCCGTCCACTCCTCTTTCACCTTTACCTTTGCCGGCCAACTCCGACGTTGACCGGAATTCTGTTCATACATCTTCACCTTCACCATCACCAACCTCTTCATCCGCGATGTCAGGATTTAATCCAAACATCTCTTTGACTACCCCTGAATTGGCTCCACCTCCTACGGAGACTAATAACCCACCACCACCGCCTGTTGTAGCGCCGCAGCGAATCGCGCTCCAGGATCGTTTCTATCCCACCCGTTCTGCACTTCCCACCTGCCTTTCTTTTCCACCGGCCAATGGGGATAATTTTGAAATTAAGCCCCACTTCATCAACATGCTTCCACGATTTCATGGGATTGAATCTGAAGATGCCTATATCTTCATCAATAAATTTCAAAACGTTTGTGCCATGATGAAAACTACCCAACTGTCGGACGATGCTATACGTCTACGGGTCATTCCGTTCACCTTATGCGATCTTGCTGAAAAATGGCTGTATAGCACCGCTTCCCACTCCATAACCAGTTGGGACGAGTTTGTTAAAGCGTTTCTCAAAAAGTTCTAGCCGAATCATAAAACCGCAAGGATTCGCAATGAAATCAACCAATTCTCTCAGCTTCCTTCTGAACCCTTCTGGAAGTGCTTTGACCGGTACAAAGACCTTCTTGTTCAGTGTCCTCACCACGGTATAGAGAAATGACAACTTTGCCAAACCTTATACGAGGGCCTGAACCCAGCAACGAAGCAGTTGTTGGAAACCATCTGTCAGGGCCACTTCCTATCAAAATCTGATGAGGAAGCATGGCAATTCTTTGACGACCTTGCGGAGCAAACGCTACAATGGGAGAGCACCAGACCGACTTCTTCTTCTTCTACCTCCACGTCTACCGGTCAGTCTAGGGTAGGAATTCACCAACTTGATGTCTCTATTGCGATGAAAGCTGAAATGGCTGCAATAACGAGAAAGCTTGAAGCCATAGAGAGCAAATTTTCTTCTCCTGCTCCTGCCCCTGTTCTTCCCCTTCGTACCATCTGCGCTTGTTGTTCCGATCCTTCTCACTTAACCGAAGAGTGTCCTTACAATCCACCATCGCAAGGACAGAATCAGGTTAATGCTGCATTCCAGCAAAGACCGAGGAATGATCCATACTCTTCCACCTACAATCCCGGTTGGAGGAACCACCCCAATTTCGTCTGGAATCAGAATCAGAATCAATTCCAAGGAAACAATTTCCAAAGGCCCCCTCCGCCGCAGCAACAAGCACAGCAACAAACTCAACATCAGTTTCAGCAGCCCTTCCAACCCCAACCTTTTCAAAATCAGACGAACAACTTTGCACCCAACAATTCTTTTCCCCAAAACAATTTTGTTCCGTCAAACAACGATAAGGTTTCCTCGCTCGAACGAAGTCTGGAGGCGTTCGTTAAACAATCGACACAATCCACCGCCAACATCCAGTCTTCCATTCAGTCCTTAGTGCAACACACTGCCTCTCACGGGCAAAGCATCAAGACCATCGAGGCCCAGATTGCACAACTGAATGCAGCCTTAAGCGAGCGAGAGAAGGGGAAGCTCCCGTCCCAGCCACTCCCAAATCCCGGTCACCCACAGAATGTACATGTTGCTCTTGAACAACAGAACCATAATGTGAGTGCCGTGACCACATTGAGATCGGGAAGGATGCTGCAAAACAACATTGGCACACGGATCAACGATGACACCTCGGCCGCTTCTTCTTCTTCTCCTGCTTCTTCGTCTTCTGAGCCTATTCTCCATTCTTCAAAAGGCTCTCCTTCTTCTTCTTCTTCTTCTACTCTGAACGGACACACTTTTCACTCCACGAAAACACCTGTTCTAGGATCCGTTCCAACTCCACAATCTCCTCCACAAGCATTAGACTCAACCAATTTTAAAAACGTCCCATTTCCAAACCGGTTGAGGTCTAATAAACAAAATCCTCAAATGGAGAAGATTCTGGAGTTATTTAAGCAGGTTAACATTAACATTCCTCTTTTAGAAGCCGTCTAACAAGTCCCATCCTACGCGAAAATCTTAAAGGACTTATGCACGAAAAAGTGGAAGTCTCAGGTACCAATGAAAGTTTTCTTGGCTAGTGCTGTGAGTGATGCTCTTACCCAATCTTTACCACAAAAACGGAAGGACCCTGGCTGTCCTACGATTTCTATTACAATTGGGGATAAGAACATCAACCGCGCACTATTAGATCTTGGTGCCAGTGTTAACCTGCTTCCGTACTCAGTATACGAGCAATTAGGCATAGGAGAGCTGAAACACACACACTGTACTCTCCAAATGGCCGACCGATCAATCACCCATCCTAGTGGTGAGCTAGAGGATGTGTTAATCAAAGTCGGAGACTTCATATTCCCCGTTGACTTCATTGTATTAGACACACAGCCTGTAGCTAACCCCCGGAATCAAATTCCGGTGATACTCGGTCGCCCATTCCTTGCAACCTCAAATGCTGTGATCAATTGTCGCAATGGTTCGATGAACCTCTCTTTTGGAAACATGACGATTGAACTCAACATTTTTAGGTTGGGGAATCAGCCCTCCGAACCTAATGCTCATATACTGGACGTTTGCTCAATCCAGGAGATCACCCCAGAAGAGTGTGAATTCGAGGAGTTTCTGTTCGATCACGATAACCTTAACGCCACTAGTGCGTTCCTCCTCGAACCTGCTGCTGTTTCTGCGCCCGACAACGACTACGGGTGTTTCACGTCCTTGAACGATCTTACCCGCTCGCATCCCGAGTTTGAATCCTTCGAATTTCCGGATGAGTTACCTGAACCATCCGACTCGGTCGCTTACACTCGTTTTGAACCTTTGCTGGAATCTTTTGAGTTCGAGACCGCTTCACCAATCTTGCCTTCCATCGTTTCACCTCCAACGCTCGAACTCAAGCCTTTGCCGTCTCACCTTAAGTACACTTACTTAGGTGAGAATGAGACCCTCCCTGTCATCATCTCGGCTTCTCTAGCTCCAGAGCACGAGAAAGCCCTTCTCGCGGTCTTGCACAGCAACAGGCAAGCTTTTGGCTGGTCCATGGCGGACATCAAGGGGATTAGTCCCCTGATCGTTGAACATCACTTTCATCTGATGTTGGTTGTATGTATGCCCTAGAGGCCAGTATTGTACAGATGATGTATATTATATTGGATGCTTGGACATATATAGAGATGACTTTCTTGCTCGATATGATAGTATGCTATCTGGTTACTCTTTATCTTAACATGTACACTAGTCTCTTTATACTGTCTTATAGTTACATGTTGGTAAAGCCCTTAGGATTTGTACTTGACTACCTGGACTATGATGCAGATCATACTAGTGGGGACATGGTAGTCCATAAGTACATCCTTCAAGGTCCCTAGTCGTGGGTGTATCGAGATGGGGCATCGATATACCAGAGTAGACTAGCGTATACGCTTCTCGACCCATGTGATGGGCGATGGATAATCCCATATCCATTGGTGTTTGACATCTGAGATGGTATACGGGTGCTCAGTGGAGACTGGGTACACTGGACGGACTCGCCGAGAACTCCCAGATGGTATTATACCTCACGTCAGATGGCAGTTCTCAGGTGACACTTGTACAGGTTAGTCTGTAGACCCGAGATCGTCATAGAGTCTTGTGTGATTCCCACTGTGCTTTGATCTCCACCTTACCACGTCCATGAGGGCGTTTAAAACGGTGGTCTTTGGGTACAGTCCCAAGTCACATGGAGGCAATGAGCGATAGGAGGGGTTTCGTCTCTCCCGGTATTGGGGGTTGATGTCGCGCAGTGCTCGATTGGCCGTAACAGGGAAGTCCCTGGCCAGGGCTGATCAGAGATTTGCTGGTAAGTGTTACCAGTTGTTTCTCGACCCGTTACGAGCCTCGCATCGGCACGACTTATCGGGTTATTGGGGTCTGACGTTTACCACCACTAGACTTGATATGCGACATATCAGACGAAGAGACCGGACTGTACGGTAAGTGTTACTGGTCGGATTCTCTGGAGTGTGAGCGGGCTAGCTTGTCGATCTTCTGATCGCTCAATACCCGGGTAGCCGTTACGTTTAGCAGACCGCTTGCGGCTTGTGGGTGCTTGATATGATCATCATCTGCTACCGGCGTATTGACGAGTCTTTGGAGTCCTACACAGAGGTTTCCTAGCTCAAGCGAAACGAAATAGGAGCGCATATGAGATATGTGCAGGACCGAGAATAATGCGTGTATGTGATACCGCATTTCATTCTCGCGATATATGTTTCGATTGGTTATATTCGATATGACCTAGTTATCGAATCATTGATTCGATAAATCGATGCATTGTATACTAGTCGGTTATGTGCGACATGACCGGATCATCGAATCAAGTGTTGATTTAATGATTTAATGTATAATTATATATTTGATATATTACTTTGCATTAACTAGTATTGGTTCACTTTAAACGGATTTTTCTCACTTGATGTGCACATTGTATATGTGATATGTTTTGTGCACATGATTGTATCATGTTTGATGATGCATGTTGTTTTGGCTTTGTGTAAAGAATGCAACCATGGTTATGCAAGTGGTTAGGGTTTATATATTATTCACTTATTATTTTATCCATTTATTATTTAAATGGATTTATGAAAACAAATTAGTTTCATTTTTTCATGAAGAATGGTGAAGCTTCATGAAGCTTTTTCTAATGATGCTATTTTGTCTTCTTGCTTAACCCTAACCACTCCCACTAACCATGGTCTATTCTCTACACTTGACCATGGTTAGGATATGATAAATATTGTTTTCTTTTCTATTTTGAATAACACTTTTATCATATTCTATCATCTTCTTCTTCTTCTTCAAGCTTGCTACTCTAATGGCAACTTGAGATTTAGTGAGAGAAATCCAAAACTAAAGTGAACCCACCTCCTATTTCTTCATCCTCTATCTCTTGCCAAGTGGTTTTGGGTGTTTTCTTCACAAGTTTCACTACTTTGTGAAGTCGGAGCTTGAACTAGTGCAACCTCGACGTAGATCGTCTTTGACACGAAGCCGACGAACTATTCCGTTCACTTCTCCGATGAAGCCGTCGCGAGAGTCCGAGGTTCGTGATGGACAGCGAGGGGACGACCACATGGAGCTAAGCAAGTGGATATCCGGATCTACAAAGGTTGTAGCATCTCAACTTTAGTTAAAGTGTTAACTAGTTTGTAGTTTCGCCTAGACATCTAGCAACGATCCGTTTACTAGGGTTTCTCGGCACCATATTTTTTAAATTTGGCAAGTTCGATGCCTTGTGAGACCTCTATAGGATGCCTAGGAACCCTACAGTGGTATCAGAGCCTAGCTAGAGCCTTAGGCGAAGTCTAGACGGAGTTTGAAGCCCGGACGAACCGAAAACCCAACCCCAAAATAGCTCTCTGGAAATTTTCCGAATTTGTGGTTTTTTGTCAATTAAAAATGCCTAAAAAAATCAGCAATAAAATCTAAGAATTACTGTGTAAAAAGTTTCCTGTGAACAGTAAATACTGCGGCGGAACCGCGGCAGAAGCATGGCTTCTGCGGCGGTTCCGCGGCTCCTTGATGATGTCAGCCCCACTTCTTTGCACAGTAATACCTGATTTATTATTCTGAGTTTTCTGGGAATTTTAATTTGGCTCCAGGTTTGAGTATTCTGGGGTTGTATTGGGAATTGTCGATTCGATCGGATTATCGAACTTTGTCTATGTGTTTTCCGGATATTTTTTGGGTATGTTAAAAAGTTCGACCGGATATAAATACCCAATCTTTCCCCCGCCAAAAATATCCAAGTGTTGGATTATTGTGTGGTTTAAGGACGTTCTGAGTAGTGCAAGTAGCGCGATGGTCCCTCTAGAAGACAACAAACCTTAACTCGATTATGTGACCGTCTTGAACTGCCCTTTGAACCTTCGGGTTTGGGGCAGTACGGCGTGCCACATGTGAGGCGTTGGCTTGACCCTTCTACGGCTGGACCGTCGGTACTGAGGCATGAAACGAATGTCTTTGAACCTATTTCATGTGTTGGATGGTTTCGGGAAAACTTGGGTATTCGAATGTTCGATCGGAAAGTTTAATATATTCTATTTATCTGGAATGGGATACAATAATTGGAATTCACAAACAGTTATGTGATAACTGAATGAATGATATAAATCTAGCGGTTTAGTTTCATTTGATATTGAAAAGAGTTTTCGATAATGAGACTAAAATGCGGGATTTATATCTGTTAGGCATGTGATGTCTAAGTATTTCATTTGATTAGGCATGCGATGTCTAAAGAGGTTGCGGATTCCAATTGTTGTAGTTTTACACTTTCTTTTCTGTGACCGTAAGTGTAATATGTGATATCGCCGGTTTCGTTGCTATATGTCAACGACAATTGGGATGGACATATTTACTTACGTTGATGACATGTGATGTTATGTGTTGCTGGATATGTTATATTGGATCGTCGTGATTGAATAGCCGGGGGTTTTTATGTGAGTGAGTGTTTTCCATTTTCATTCATGTAAAAACTTGTATGTAATATTCTTTTATTTGGGGCACTTCCAGGTAGCGGAAGTTGTCACCCTTTATATATTATTTACTTTTCCGCATTAGGATAGACCCAAGGAGGGGAGCACAAGTAACCGGGTTCTGGGGTCCAGTGGGAGACCAACTCGAGGAGTCGAGTCCGGGTCTCCTAACCCTAGAATTGGCAGGGTTGCTTGCCGCTCTCGTAGGGGTCTAGGGGTGTAGGATTGGCTATTCATCACGACCGTGGAATCCGTGTTTTATACTGGCTCGTATTGAAAACACGGACGTCCTAGTATATCCAATATTTCATATGTTTATTCTGCTGCGATATCTGTGTTCTGTCTCTGTGATGGATATAGTATATAGTATATATGATATATTATATAGACGTTACTTATGTTTTGCACCCGCACTAGCCCTGCCCTGCTCTGTCATTAGTTACCTAACCTAACGGTGCACGAGGGGACATCGAGGCGAATGCGGATGGCATAAGTGTACGTCATATCTATCTGTGATGTTTAGGTATTAAATGATGGGACTTCATTAATGTGATTAATGAAAGATAAGAAACCTAAGATGTTGTGGAAGCGAATTTTAATAAAACAGGTAGCTATAGTTCTTGCTTTGCACAGCGGTATATATGATATACCCTGCACCTTATTCGATGAGGAAAGGACCGAGATCCCTTCACCGGGAGTGACTCCTTTAGCAATAACTGGCAGATGCTACACACTCGGTTTGGCTTTGATTGCTTTTAAGAGTTTTTGCTTTGCACAGTGATATATATGATATATCCCGCACCTCATTCGACGAGGAAAGGGCCGACGATCCCTTCGCCGGGAGTGACCCCTTTAGCAAAACTGGAAAAGCCTCAAAATCACTCCATTTCAAAACTTCATTTGATTCTACAACGATATCAAGTTCATTACGCTCATGGTTTTATGAAAACCTGCGTAGCCCTCCGTCATTTCAGATAAGTACTGGTTAGTATTCGTGCTACGTTTGTTGACTATGTTAAGGCGTAGTGTGCGGTAGCTAATTAGTGCTTATCTGTATATGCATATGATGCGATTGGATTAGGGTAGTCGTGCGACTTTGTTGACTATGTTAAGGGTCGTGCGGGTGGGTTTAATTCAATCGGGAAATGACGGGTTGAACTTGACTAGCACTTATGATTTGTTGACTATGTTAAGGTCATATAGCTGCTAGGGGCAAAAGATTATCGGGAATTTCAAGTGTTGAAATTTGCAATGAGATTGCATACCTTCTATGAGATAGTTGGATCCCGATACCCACTGCGAGTAAGAGTTACTCCTGGGAGAGTTTTACACATTGCAATTAGCCGATCAAGTAGGTGTCTAGAAAGGTGTCAACGGGGTTACGCCTCTGGGAAAACGAGGTTTACAGTAATTAGGTTCGTGCGAAAGCACGGGGGACCTCCCTCAAAGTACCGACACTGGCCTGGCTGAAAGATTGGCGAACTTGTAGTGTGTAATTAATCCCGGCTAGTCATTCCTTTTAGGGTTTGGAGGAAGATTTGATAAAAAGCAGTGGGAGCCATCCTGATTAGATAAGATAATAACCAATCTGATCTTGCACGAGCTTACGCTAAAGTGTTTTCTTCTCTCTCTCTCCAGGTAGCGACCATTTCATGCCTTAATAAAGATAATAATATGGATGTATTGACCGAACCCGCATGTTATACTGTGCTGGGGAACGTTGGTTCCGTTCTTTCCTATAAGAGTTATAGGAATGAACAGGAAATAGGGGAATACCAGGATTCCCATGCCACCCGATTGAAGAAAGTACATGTTGATGCATTTTCTTCGGGTGTGTTCGTTACTGAGAACTGTTTCTCCATTTGCTCTACGTCCTGGGTATTGGATACCGGGTCAGGATCCCATATATGTAATCAGTTACATAGGCTTAGGAAAGGTAGAGAACTTGGAGAAGGTGATAAAGACATAAGAGTAGGAAATGGTGCAATTGTTGCAGCCAAGACTGTCGGGGAATATCACCTTGTATTACCAACTGGTAATACATTGGTTCTGAACGAATGCTATTACATGCCGAACCTGATATGCAACATTATATCGGTTTCTTTATTAAGTAAAGAGGGATATAATTTTGTATTACAGGACAATGTTATGAACATTTTCCGTAACCAAAAGTTGGTTGGATCAGGCACGTTGTGCAATGGCATTTATGTTCTAAACCAATCAACAGTTCTGAGCATAACAAACACACACAAGAGGAAGAGTTCAGAACTGAACGATTCTTTCTTGTGGCATTATAGACTAGGTCACATCAATGCGACACGACTGGCTAAGTTACATAAAGATGGATATTTGAAACCATTCGAATTTTCATCTTATGACACTTGCCAGTCATGTCTCAAAGGCAAGATGACCAAAACTCCGTTTACGGGACACGGAGAAAGAGTTACCGAACTCTTGGGACTGATACATAGTGATGTATGTGGTCCCATGTCTACACATGCCAGGGATGGTTCTTCATACTTCATTACATTCACTGACGATCTCTCTAGATTCGGATATGTGTTCCTGATGAAACACAAATCAGAAGCTTTTGAGAAATTTAGAGAATATAAACAAGAAGTCGAGAACCAAACCGGAAAAAGTATTAAAATCCTTCGATCTGATCGAGGAGGTGAATACTTGAGCAATGAATTCCTGGACTTCCTAAAAGAGAATAGGATTCTCTCTCAGCTGACTCCTCCATATACACCACAGCACAACGGTGTATCTGAGCGGAGGAACCGCACCCTATTAGATATGGTGCGCTCTATGATGAGCACAGCTGAGTTACCTATTTCCTTCTGGGGATATGCGCTGGAGACAGCAGCATACCTATTGAATCAAGTTCCATCTAAATCTGTACCTACCACACCATATGAGATATGGAGTGGGAAGAGACCATATTTTAAACGAGTTAAAATATGGGGTTGTCCGGCCTATGTCAAAAGGCAAAATCCAGACAAACTCGAGGCACGGTCAATTCTTTGCAAGTTTGTGGGATATCCTAAGAATTCCCAAGGATATTTTTTCTACCATGCTGAAGAACAAAAAAGTGTTTGTTTCTCAATATGCCACCTTTTTAGAAAAGGAATTTCTTGAAAAAGAAATTAGTGGCAAAGTGGTAGAGCTGGAAGAGGTTCCAGACACACAAACAGTAACTGAAGATTTAGTGGAACCAGAAGATTCAGTGGCTCCCAATGAACCTCAGCCTCTCCGCCGATCTAGTAGGGTTCCTCGCAAGCCTGAGAGATACTACGGTTTTCTCATGGACGGTGGGAGCGAGGATTGCATCATGGAGGATGATGACCCAACTAGCTTCGAGCAGGCCATCACGAGTGGGGACTCAGTGAAATGGCTGGATGCTATGCGGTCCGAGATGGAATCCATGTACACCAACAAAGTATGGACTTTGGACGTTGCTCCTGAAGGGGTAAAACCCATTGGGAGCAAGTGGATCTTCAAGAAGAAACTTGGTGTAGATGGGAAAGTGGAGACTTTCAAAGCTAGACTTGTAGCAAAGGGTTTTCGTCAAAGACCAGGTGTGGACTATAACGAAACCTTTTCTCCAGTGGCTATGCTTAAATCCATCCGGATCATGCTTGCCATCGCTGCTTATCATGATTACGAAATCTGGCAAATGGATGTTAAGACCGCCTTTCTAAACGGTGATTTAGAAGAGTGCGTGTACATGACTCAGCCAGAGGGCTTCGTAGACAGTGGGAGCAGCGGAAAGGTGTGCAGGCTGCTTAAATCCATTTATGGATTAAAGCAAGCTTCGCGGAGTTGGAACATCTGCTTTGACGTCGTTATCAAAGAGTTTGATTTCGTCAAAAACCCAGATGAACCTTGTATCTACAAGAAGGTGGCAGAGAGTAAGGTTGTCTTCCTCGTATTGTACGTGGACGACATACTCTTGATAGGAAATGATATTCCTATGCTGCAGTCGGTCAAGCTCTTCTTATCATAAAGATTCTCAATGAAAGATCTTGGTGATGCCTCCTGCATATTGGGGATTAGGATCTATAGAGATAGATCCAAACGGATTTTGGGATTGTCCCAATCCAGGTACATTGACACTATACTAAAGAGGTTTAGTATGGAAGAGTCCAAGCGTGGGAACCTGCCCACGATCTCTGGAGTCACTCTCTCCAAAGAGATGTCTCCCAAGACTGATTTGGAGAGAGCTCGCATGCAAGGGATACCCTATGCTTCGGCAGTAGGCTCTATCATGTATGTGATGCTATGTACCAGACCCGATGTAGCATACTCACTAAGTGTAGTGAGCAGGTATCAAGCTGATCCTGGAGAGAATCACTGGACAGCTGTGAAGAGCATTCTCAAGTACTTGCGAAGGACTAGAGATATGTTCTTGGTGTATGGTAACGGAGAACTCCAAGTGGAGTCCTTTACCGATTCGAGCTTCCAGAGTGATAAGGACGACTCTAAGTCGCAGTCGGGCTTTGTCTTTACCCTTTACGGAGGAGCGGTTAGCTGGAAGAGTTCCAAGCAGGAAACCGTGGCAGACTCGACGATGGAGGCTGAATACATCGCTGCCAACGATGCTGCCAAAGAGGCTGTCTGGATCAAGAAGTTCATTACTGAACTTGGAGTGGTTCCATCCATTGAGCGTCCAATACCTTTGTATTGCGATAACAATGGAGCGGTGGCTTTGGCCAAGGAACCCAGGTCCCATCAGTGGTCCAGGCATATTCTGAGGCGGTATCACCTGATCCGGGAGATAGTTGATCGCCGGGAGATCGAGGTCAGGAGAGTTGACACGAAGAACAACACGGCGGATCCACTCACGAAGGCCATTCCCCAGATACAGTTTGAGAGACTCTTCGGGATGCTCGGTATGAGATACTACAGCAGCTGGCCTTAGTGCAAGTGGGAGATTGTTAGTTGTATGTATGCCCTAGAGGCCAGTATTGTACAGATGATGTATATTATATTGGATGCTTGGACATATATAGAGATGACTTTCTTGCTCGATATGATAGTATGCTATCTGGTTACTCTTTATCTTAACATGTACACTAGTCTCTTTATACTGTCTTATAGTTACATGTTGGTAAAGCCCTTAGGATTTGTACTTGACTACCTGGACTATGATGCAGATCATACTAGTGGGGACATGGTAGTCCATAAGTACATCCTTCAAGGTCCCTAGTCGTGGGTGTATCGAGATGGGGCATCGATATACCAGAGTAGACTAGCGTATACGCTTCTCGACCCATGTGATGGGCGATGGATGATCCCATATCTATTGGTGTTTGACATCAGAGATGGTATACGGGTGCTCAGTGGAGACTGGGTACACTGGACGGACTCGCCGAGAACTCCCAGATGGTATTATACCTCACGTCAGATGGCAGTTCTCAGGTGACACTTGTACAGGTTAGTCTGTAGACCCGAGATCGTCATAGAGTCTTGTGTGATTCCCACTGTGCTTTGATCTCCACCTTACCACGTCCATGAGGGCGTGCAAAACGGTGGTCTTTGGGTACAGTCCCGAGTCACATGGAGGCAATGAGCGATAGGAGGGGTTTCGTCTCTCCCGGTATTGGGGGTTGATGTCGCGCAGTGCTCGATTGGCCGTAACAGGGAAGTCCCTGGCCAGGGCTGATCAGAGATTTGCTGGTAAGTGTTACCAGTAGTTTCTCGACCCGTTACGAGCCTCGCATCGGCACGACTTATCGGGTTATTGGGGTCTGACGTTTACCACCCCTAGACTTGATATGCGACATATCAGACGAAGAGACCGGACTATACGGTAAGTGTTACTGGTCGGATTCGCAGGAGTGTGAGCGGGCTAGCTCGTCGATCTTCTGATCGCTCAATACCCGGGTGGCCGTTACGTTTAGCAGACCGCTTGCGACTTGTGGGTGCTTGATATGATCATCATCTGCTACCGGCGTATTGACGAGTCTTTAGAGTCCTACACAGAGGTTTCCTAGCTCAAGCGAAACGAAATAGGAGCGCATATGAGATATGTGCAGGACCGAGAATAATGCATGTATGTGATACCGCATTTCATTCTCGCGATATATGTTTCGATTGGTTATATTCGATATGACCTAGTTATCGAATCATTGATTCGATAAATCGATGCATTGTATACTAGTCGGTTATGTGCGACATGACCGGATCATCGAATCAAGTGTTGATCTAATGATTTAATGTATAATTATATATTTGATATATTACTTTGCATTAACTAGTATTGGTTCACTTTAAACGGATTTTTCTCACTTGATGTGCACATTGTATATGTGATATGTTTTGTGCACATGATTGTATCATGTTTGATGATGCATGTTGTTTTGGCTTTGTGTAAAGAATGCAACCATGGTTATGCAAGTGGTTAGGGTTTATATATTATTCACTTATTATTTTATCCATTTATTATTTAAATGGATTTATGAAAACAAATTAGTTTCATTTTTTCATGAAGAATGGTGAAGCTTCATGAAGCTTTTTCTAATGATGCTATTTTGTCTTCTTGCTTAACCCTAACCACTCCCACTAACCATGGTCTATTCTCTACACTTGACCATGGTTAGGATATGATAAATATTGTTTTCTTTTCTATTTTGAATGACACTTTTATCATATTCTATCATCTTCTTCTTCTTCTTCAAGCTTGCTACTCTAATGGCAACTTGAGATTTAGTGAGAGAAATCCAAAACTAAAGTGAACCCACCTCCTATTTCTTCATCCTCTACCTCTTGCCAAGTGGTTTTGGGTGTTTTCTTCACAAGTTTCACTACTTTGTGAAGTCGGAGCTTGAACTAGTGCAACCTCGACGTAGATCGTCTTTGACACGAAGCCGACGAACTATTCCGCTCACTTCTCCGATGAAGCCGTCGCGAGAGTTCGAGGTTCGTGATGGACAGCGAGGGGACGACCACATGGAGCTAAGCAAGTGGATATCCGGATCTACAAAGGTTGTAGCATCTCAACTTTAGTTAAAGTGGTAACTAGTTTGTAGTTTCGCCTAGACATCTAGCAACGATCCGTTTACTAGGGTTTCTCGGCACCATATTTTTTAAATTTGGCATGTTCGATGCCTTGTGAGACCTCTATAGGATGCCTAGGAACCCTACAGATGGATGATGCCAAACCAGCCCGGGATCCATAAAGACGTCTCAATCCAGTCATGAAAGAGGCTGTGAAGAAGGAGATCGTAAAATGTCTGGATAGTGGTATCATTTACCCTATCTCTGATAGCCAGTGGGTTAGCCCCATTCACGTTGTCCCCAAGAAATCAGGTATAACGGTCATCACTAACGAGGCGAACGAGTTAATCCCTACTCGCACCCAAACTGGGTGGCGAGTATGCATCGATTACAGAAAACTCAACGCTGCAACGCGGAAGGACAACTTTCCGCTACCTTTCATTGACCAAATGCTTGAACGATTGGCCGGACACGAGTACTGCTGCTTTCTTGATGGCTACTCCGGCTATAATCAGATTCCCATCGCCGAAAAAGACCAGGACAAGACCACTTTCACTTGTCCTTTCGGCACGTTTGCATATCGTCGCATGCCCTTTGGGTTATGCAATGCGCCCGCTACCTTCCAGCGGTGTATGATGAGAATCTTCTCAGACATGGTGGAAAAATTTCTGGAGATCTTCATGGACGATTTCTCCATCTTCGGCGATTCCTTCAACGAGTGTTTGCTGCATCTTGACGCTGTCCTTACCCAATGTAAGGACAAGAATCTCACGTTGAATTGGGAGAAGTGCCACTTCATGGTGCGTGAAGGTATTGTCTTAGGACATATCATCTCGCAAAATGGCATAGAGGTTGACAAAGCAAAGATTGAGGTCATTTCCAATCTACCTCCTCCCAGATGCGTTCGAGACATCCGAGCCTTCCTTGGCCATGCCGGTTTCTATAGACGGTTCATCAAGGACTTTAGCAAGATTGCTAGGCCCTTGACTCTTTTGCTGGCCAAGGATACGCCATTCGACTTCAACTCAAGCTGTGCGACTGCATTCGAGTCATTGAAAAGCTCACTAACTTCTGCTCCCGTTCTTTCTTCACCTGACTGGACGCACCCATTTGAGATTATGTGCGACGCATCCGACTTTGCCATTGGTGCTGTCCTTGGACAACACATCAACAAGATGCCGCACGTAATCTATTATGCGAGCCGAACTCTGAACGACGCCCAACTCAATTATACAACAACTGAGAAGGAATTCCTGGCTGTTGTATTTGCTTTAGAAAAGTTCAGGCCCTACCTCATCGGCTCTCCAGTCATTGTCTACACAGACCATTCTGCTCTACGCCATCTTTTTGCGAATAAAGATGCAAAATCTCGGCTAATACGTGTTAGTTATATGTATGCCCTAGAGGCCATTGCTATACATAGGATGTATATTGTAGTGGATGCTGGGACATATATAGGGAGGACTTTCTTGCTCGACATGATAGTATGCTATCTGGTTGATCTTTACCTTAACGTGTTCACTGATAGTCTCTCTGTTACATGTTGGTAAAGCCCTTAGGATGTGTACTTGACTACCTGGACTATGATGCGGATCATACTAGTGGGGACATGGTAGTCCATAAGTACATCCTTCAAGGTCCCTAGTCGTGGGTATATCGAGACGGGGCATCGATATACCAGAGTAGACTAGCGTATACCTTCTCGACCCATACAGATGGGCGATGCATGATCCCATATCCAATGGTGTTTGACATCAGAGATGATATACGGGTGCTCAGTGGAGACTGGGTACACTGGACGGACTCGCCGAGAACTCCCAGATGGTATTATACCTTACGTCAGATGGCAGTTCTCTGGTGACACTGGTATAGAGTAGTCTGTTGACCCGAGATCGTCATAGAGTCTTGTGTGGTTCCCACTGTGCTTTGATTTCCACCTTACCACGTCCAAGAGGGCGTGCAAAACGGTGGTTTTTGGGTACAGTCCCGAGTCACATGGAGGCAATGAGCGATAGGAGGGGATTCGTCTCTCCCGGTATAGAGAGTTGATGTTGCGCTGTGTTCGATTGGCTATAACCGGAAATCCCTGGCCAGGGTTGCTGAGATTTACTGGTAAGTGTTACCAGTAGTTTCTCGAATTGTTATAGACCTCATATCGACACGACTTATCGAGCTATTGGGGTCTGACGTTTACCACCCCTAGGCAAGATATGCGACATATCAGACGATCAGACCGGACTGTACGGTAAGTGTTACTGGTTGGATTCACAGGAGTGTGAGCGGGCTTGCTCGTCGATCTTCTGATCGCTCAATACCCGGGTGGCCGTTACGTTTAGCAGACCGCTTGCGGCTTGTGGGTGTTTGATATGATCATCACCTGCTGCCGGCGTATTGACGAGTCTTTAGAGTCCTACACAGAGGTTTCCTGGCTCAAGCGAAACGAAATAGGAGCGCATATGAGGTATGTGCGGGACCGAGATTAATGCGAGTATGTGATACCGTATTCCATTCTCGCGATAAATGTACCGATTGGTTGTATGTGATATAACCTAGTTATCGAATCAAGTATTGATTCGATAAGCCGATACATTGAATACTAGTCGGTTGTGTGCGACATGACCGGATCATTGAATCAAGTGTTGATTTAATGATTTAATGCATAATTATATATTTGATATATTACTTTGCACTAACTAGTATTGGTTCACTTTAAATGGATTTTCTCACTTGGTTTGTGCACATTGTATATGTGATATACTTTTGTACACAAGTTTGTATCATGTTTGATGATGCATGCTAACTTGGGTTTGTGTAAAGACTAAACCATGGTTATATGAATGGTTAGGGTTTTGTTTTCTTTTTGATTTATCTTATTTAATTATTCATTTTGAAAATGATAAGCATAAAGGGAAAATGGTGGATTAATTTGTTTTCTAGTTGAAGCTTCTTGAACATTTGACCAAAGTGACCATTTTGTCTCATGCTTAACCCTAACCACTCCATTTAACCCTAGTCTATTCTCTACACCTAACCAAGGTTAGGATATGATAAGTATTCATTTTATTATTCATTTTGGACAATACTCATGATATTCTTTCTTCTTCTTCTTCATCTTCTTCAATGAAGAAAGCTTCACTTCATCAATGGTGATTGATGAAAATGAGTGAGAAATCCAATTCTAAAGTGAACCCACTTCCTATTTCTTCATCCTCTACCTCTTGCCAAGTAGTATAGGGTGTTTCCTTCACAAGTTTTCATGGCTTGGTGAAGGTGGAGCTTGATCTAGTGATGTCTCGACGTAGATCATCTTCGGCACGTCGTCGATGACCTAGCTCGCTCTTTCTCCGATGAAGCCGACGCTAGTGCCCGGGATTTGATATGGACAGCAAGGAGACTTCATTGCGGAGCTATGGAGGTGGAGAACCGGATCTACAAAGGTTGTATTTCCGTATTCTTGTATTTAAGTGTTAACTAGTTTGCTTTGTCGCCTATATATCTAGCCAACGATCCGTATTAGGGTTTCTCGGCACCTCTAATTTTTGAAATTGGCATGGTTGATGCCTTGTGAGACCTCCTTGGTGTACCTAGGAACCCTACAGTGGTATCAGAGCCTAGCTAGAGCCTTAGACGAAGTCTAGACGACGTTAGAAGTCCGATCGAACCGAAAACTAGAACTCCAAATTGCTCTCTGTCCTTTTTTGAAAATCATGGATTTTTGAGAATTAAAAATATGCAGAAAATTAAGCAGGGTTTTTTATGAATTACTGTGCAAAACGGAGCCTCTAATTCCTCTACTTGACCGCGGAACCGCGGCGTTGACCCCCCGTTAGCGGCGGTTCCGCGGCATATTTATTGTATTTGCGACGGTTCTTTGCACAGTAATTCATATCTCTTGTTTTTATATTTTCTGGGAATTTTTAATACTGATTAAAGAGATGAGTGTTCTGGGGTTGTATTGGGGACTCGATGAATCGATCGGATTTTTTAACTTTATCTATTTGGCTTTCCGGATAATTTTTTGAATATGTTAAAAAGTTCGACCGGATATAAATACCCAAATTTTCCCCTGCCGGGAAATTTCCAAGTGTTGGATTTTTTCGTAGTTTAACGACGTTCTAAGTAGTGCAAGTAACGCGATGGACCCTTTAGAAGACAACAAACCTTAACTCGATTATGTGACCGTCTTGAACTGCCCTTTGAACCTTCGGGTTTGGGGCAGTACGGCGTGCCACATGTGAGGCGTTGGCTTGACCCTTCTACGGCTGGACCGTTGGTACTGAGGCATGAACTGAATGTTGTTAGACTTATTTCATGTGTTGGACTGTATCGGGAAAACTTGGGTGTTTGACTGTTCGATAGGAAAGTTTAACATTTTCTACTTATCTGGAATGTGATACAATACTTGGAATTCACACATAGTTATGAGATAACGGAATGAATATTATAAACATAGCAGTTTAGTCTCAGTTGATCGGTTGCCACGGAATTTTGATGTGATCAAAAGTCCGTTGCAATCACGTAGCGTACGCGGATACTCGCCGGGTAAACTTAATAGACAGCCTCACTCCATAGCCCCGACCAAGTGACTGTAGGAGAACCCCGTCGCCGAAAGCATCCGTCCGGGTGCTCGCGGTAGCGGTGTTCCGCCTTGGTGCACTTCGTCGACGGTATCGGGGGTGCGGCCGCCTACTAAAGTTTGCGACGAGCATTCGATCAGGATGTCGGGAATCTTGTTAAATTGCCCGACTTGATATTGAAAAGTGTTTTCGATAATGAGACTAAAATGCGGGGTTTATAATTGTTAGGCATGCGATGTCTAAGTAATTCATTTGATTAGGCATGCGATGTCTATGAACGTTGCGGATTCCAACTGTTGTAGTTTTACACTTTCTTTTCTGTGACCGTAAGTGTAATATGTGATATCGCCGGTTTCGTTGCTATATGTCAACGACAATTGGGATGGGCATATTTACTTACGTTGATGACATGTGATGTTATGTGTTGCTGGATATGTTTTATTGGATCGTCGTGTTTGAATAGCCGGGGGTTTTTATGTGAGATGAGTGTTTTTCATTTTCATTCATGTAAAAACTTGTATGTAATATTCTTTTATTGGGGCACTTCCAGGTTGCGGAAGTTGTCACCTTTTGTATATTATTTACTTTTCCGCACTAGGATAGACCCAAGGAGGAAGGCACAAGTAACCGGGTTCTGGAGTCCAGTGGGAGACCAACTCGAGGAGTCGAGTCCGGGTCTCCTAACTCTAGAATTGGTAGAGTTGCTTGCCGCTCTCGTAGGGGTCTAGGGGTGTGGGTTAGGCTATTCATCGCGACCGTGGAATCTGTGTTTTATACTGGCTCGTATTGAAAACACGGACGTCCTAGTATATCCAATATTTCATATGATTCTTCTGCTGCGATATCTGTGATGGGATCATGTGATGTTCTGTGATAGATACAGTATATAGTATATATGATATATTATATAGGCGTTACTTATGTTTTACACCCGCGCTAGCCCTGCCCCGCTCTGCCGTTAGTTACCTAACCTAACGGTGCACGAGGGGACATCGAGGCGAATGCGGATGGCATAAGTGTACGTCGTATTTATCTGTGATGTTTAGGTATTTAAATGATGGGACTTCATTAATGTGATTAATGAAAGAAAAGAAACCTAAGATGTTGTAGAATCGAATTTCAAAATAAAACAGGTAGCTACAGTTCTTGCTTTGCACAGAGGTATATGTGATATATCCTGCACCTTATTCGATGAGGAAAGGACCGAGATCCCTTCACCGGGAGTGACTCCTTTAGCAATAACTGGCAGATGCTACACACTCGGTTTGTCTTTTGATTGCTTTTAAGAGTTTTTGCTTTGCACAGTGATATTTATGATATATCCCGCACCTCATTCGACGAGGAAAGGACCGACGATCCCTTCACCGGGAATGACTCCTTTAGCAAAACTAGAAAAGCCTAAAAAACACTCCATTTTTAAAATCATTTGATTCTACAACGATATAAAGTTCATTACGCAAAAGGTTTTCTTAAAAACCTATCGTAGCCCTCCGTCATTTCAGATAGGTAATAGTTAGTATTCGTGCTACGTTTGTTGACTCAGTCAAGGCGTAGTGTGCGGTAGCTGATTACTGCTTATCTGCAAAGCATATGATGTGATTGGATTAGGGTAGTCGTGCGGCCCTGTTGACTCAGTCAAGGATCGTGCGGGTGGGTTTAATTCAATCGAGAAATGACGGGTTGAACTTTACTTGCGGTCTATGGTTTGTTGACTCAGTCAAGGTCATAGATCGCATGGGGAAAAATATTATCGGGAATTTCAAGTGTTGAAATTTGCAATGAGATTGCATACCTTCTATGAGATAGTTGGATCCCGATACCCGCTGTGAGTAAGAGTTACTCCTGGGAGAGTTTTACACATTACAATTAGCCGATCAAGTAGGTGTCTAGAAAGGTGTCAACGGGGTTACGCCTCTGGGAAAATGAGGTTTACATTAATTAGGTTCGTGCGAAAGCACGGGGGACCTCCCTCAAAGTACCGACACTGGCCTGGCTGAAAGATTGGCGAACTTGTAGTGTGTAATTAATCCCGGCTAGTCTTTCCTTTTAGGGTTTGAAGGAAGATTTGATAAAAAGCAGTGGGAGCCATCCGGATTAGATAAAATAATAACCAATCTATTCTTGACAGAGCGCACGCTGAGTGTTTTCTTCTCTCTCTCTCCAGGTAGCGACCATATCACGCCTTAATCAAGATAATAATACGGATTATTGACCGAACCCGCTTGTTATACTGAGCTGGGGAACGTTGGTCCCGCTCCAACTTATAATTGTTATAAGACCGAGCAGGAAATTGGGGATTACCAGAATTCCCGTGCAGCCCAAACGAAGAGAGTGCATGCTGATGCATCATCTTCGGGTGTGTTCATTACAAAGAACTGTTTCTCTGTATCCTCTACGTCCTGGGTATGTGATACCAGATCAGGATCCCAGATATGTAATCTGTTACATAGGGCTACAGATAGGTAGAGAACTAAGAACGGGTGATAAGTTTCATGAGGCAGAAAACGGGGCCAGTGTTGCAGCCAAGTCTGTTGGTCACTGTCACCCTGTATTACCAATACATTGATTCTGAACGAAGGTTATTAGATACCGAACCTGATATACAAAATCATATCACTCTCTTTATTAGTAAAGAAATGATAAAATTTTGTATTGTTGGATAATGTTTTGAACATTTTCTATATCAAAAGTTGATCGGTTCAGGCACGTTATCTAAAAGCATTGATGTTCTAAATCAAACTACAGTTCATAGTATATGGATCACACACAAGAGGAAGAGTTCAGAAATGAACGAATCCTTCTTGAGGCATTGTAGACTAGGTCATATCAATGCGACCCGACTAGCTGAAGTTACATATAGATGCATATTTAAATCAGTTTGAATTTACATCTTGTGAAACTTGCCAGTCATGTCACAAAGATAAGATGACCATAGCTCTGTTTATTGGAAACTGAGAAAGAGTTAGTAAACTCTTGGGACTGATACATGATGATTTATGCAAGGTCCCCTGTCTACATATGCCAGGACCGGTTCTTTGTACTTCATTACGTTCTCTGATGATCTCTCAAGATTCAGACATATGTTCCTGTTGAAACACAAGTCCGAACCTTTTGAGATATTCACAGAATATAAGTTAGAAGTAGAGAACCAAAATAAGGGTATAAGTATTATGTCCTATGATGAGATCAGGGAGGAGATTACTTGAGCACGGAAATCCTGGACTATTCTAAAGGAGAATGAGATTCTCTCTCAGCATTACTCCTCCGTATACACCATAGCACGATGGTATATCGGGGCGGAGCAATCACACCCTATATGATATGGTGTGCTCTATGATGAGTACAACTGAGTTATCTATTTTCTTTTGGGAGTTATGCACTTGAGAAGCTGCATACCTATTGAATAGGGTTCAAATCAAATCAGTTGCCTACCATTTCATATGCGATATGGAAAGGGAAGAGCCCATGTCTCAAGCTAGTTAAGATTTGGGGTTGACCGGCCTATGTCTAAAAAGCAAAATCCGGACAAGCTTGTGGCAAGGTCAGTTATGTACAACTGGAAAGGTTCCAGCTATACAAACTACAGCAAATGATTCGGTAGAACCAAAGGATTCAGTAGATGCCAACGAACCTCAGCCTCTCCGCCGATCTAGTAGGGTACCTCACCCACCTGAGAGATACTTTGGTTTCTCTATGACAGTGGGAGCGAGGATTGCATCATAAGATGATGACCCAACTAGTTTCGAGCTGGCCATCAGGAGTAATACTCTGTAAGAATGGCTGGATGCTTAGCGATCTGAGATGGAATCCTTCTACACCAACAAAGTATGGACTTTGGTTGCTATATCTGAAGGGTTAAATCCCCATCAGGAGCAAGTATATCTTGAGAAGATTACTTGGTGTAGATGGAAAAGTTGAGACTTTCAAAGCTAGACTTGTTAAAGGTTTTCGTCATTGACCAAGCGTGGATAATGATGAAACCTTTTTCCAGTGGCTATGCTTAAGTCCATCCAGATCCTACTTGCCACGGCTACATACCATGACTACGATATCTGGTGGTTGGGTGTCATGACTGCTTTTCTAAATGATGTTTTAGAAGAGAACGTCTATAAGTACACAGCCAGAGGGCTTCGTAGACAGTGGGAGCAGCGGAAATGTGTACAAGATGCTTTATTGGATAAAGCAGGTATACCGGAGTTGGAACATCTGTTTTGATGTAGTAGTCAAAGAGTTTGACATCATCAAAATGGTAGATGAACCTTGTATAAACAAAAAGGTAGTAGGGAGTATGGTGGCCATCCTCGTAGAGTACGTGGATGACATACTCTTGATAGGGAAGGAGTTTCCTATGTTACGCTCGGTCAATCCCCGCTTATCACAATGATTCTCCATAAAGGATCATAATGATACCTACTAAATCCTGGATTTTGGATCTATGAGATAGATCTAATTGGATGTTAGGATTCTCACTAGTTGTAGTGAGATGGTATCAATTGATTCTGGGGAGAATCACTGGAAGGGTTCCAGGGTGATAAGGACGACTGAAAGTCAGTCACAGGCATTGTCTTTACCCTCAGTAAAGGGACGGTATGTTGGAAGAGTTCCAAGCTAGATACTGTGGCATACTAGACGATAAAGGCTCGATACATCGCTACTTAAGATGCTACCAAAGAGGCAGTCTGGATGTATAATTGTTCATGAGATGAACTTAGTTCCTCCCATTGTGTGACAATGGAGTTGTGGCTTATGCCAAGGAACGCCCGTCCCATCAGTGATCCAGACATATTCTAAGGCAGTATCACCTGATCATGGAGATGGTTGATCTCCAGGGTGATCGAGGTTAGGAGAGTAGACTAAGAGGACAACACGGCGGATCCACTCACAAAGGCCTTTTCCCAGAGAGAGACTTTTATGGGATGGTTGAGTATGAGATACTGCAACCACTGCTATCAGATGGCCCTAGTGCAAGTGGGAGATTGTTAGTTATATGTATGCCCTAGAGGCCATTGCTATACATAGGATGTATATTGTAGTGGATGCTGGGATATATATAGGGAGGACTTTCTTGCTCGACATGATAGTATGCTATCTGGTTGATCTTTACCTTAACGTGTTCACTGATAGTCTCTCTGTTACATGTTGGTAAAGCCCTTAGGATGTGTACTTGACTACCTGGACTATGATGCGGATCATACTAGTGGGGACATGGTAGTCCATAAGTACATCCTTCAAGGTCCCTAGTCGTGGGTATATCGAGACGGGGCATCGATATACCAGAGTAGACTAGCGTATACCTTCTCGACCCATACAGATGGGCGATGGATGATCCCATATCCATTGGTGTTTGACATCAGAGATGATATACGGGTGCTCAGTGGAGACTGGGTACACTGGACGGACTCGCCGAGAACTCCCAGATGGTATTATACCTTACGTCAGATGGCAGTTCTCTGGTGACACTGGTACAAAGTAGTCTGTTGACCCGAGATCGTCATAGAGTCTTGTGTGGTTCCCACTGTGCTTTGATTTCCACCTTACCACGTCCAAGAGGGCGTGCAAAACGGTGGTTTTTGGGTACAGTCCCGAGTCACATGGAGGCAATGAGCGATAGGAGGGGATTCGTCTCTTCCGGTATAGAGAGTTGATGTTGCGCTGTATTCGATTGGCTATAACCGGAAATCCCTGGCCAGGGTTGCTGAGATTTACTGGTAAGTGTTACCAGTAGTTTCTCGAATTGTTATAGACCTCATATCGACACGACTTATCGAGCTATTGGGGTCTGACGTTTACCACCCCTAGGCAAGATATGCGACATATCAGACGATCAGACCGGACTGTAAGGTAAGTGTTACTGGTTGGATTCACAGGAGTGTGAGCGGGCTTGCTCGTCGATCTTCTGATCGCTCAATACCCGGGTGTCCGTTACGTTCAGCAGACCGCTTGCGGCTTGTGGGTGTTTGATATGATCATCACCTGCTGCCGGCGTATTGACGAGTCTTTAGAGTCCTACACAGAGGTTTCCTGGCTCAAGCGAAACGAAATAGGAGCGCATATGAGATATGTGCGGGACCGAGAATAATGCGAGTATGTGATACCGTATTCCATTCTCGCGATAAATGTATCGATTGGTTGTATGCGATATAACCTAGTTATCAAATCAAGTATTGATTCGATAAGCCGATACATTGAATACTAGTCGGTTGTGTGCGACATGACCGGATCATTGAATCAAGTGTTGATTTAATGATTTAATGCATAATTATATATTTGATATATTACTTTGCACTAACTAGTATTGGTTCACTTTAAATGGATTTTCTCACTTGGTTTGTGCACATTGTATATGTGATATACTTTTGTACACAAGTTTGTATCATGTTTGATGATGCATGCTAACTTGGGTTTGTGTAAAGACTAAACCATGGTTATATGAATGGTTAGGGTTTTGTTTTCTTTTTGATTTATCTTATTTAATTATTCATTTTGAAAATGATAAGCATAAAGGGAAAATGGTGGCTTAATTTGTTTTCTAGTTGAAGCTTCTTGAACATTTGACCAAAGTGACCATTTTGTCTCATGCTTAACCCTAACCACTCCATTTAACCCTAGTCTATTCTCTACACCTAACCAAGGTTAGGATATGATAAGTATTCATTTTATTATTCATTTTGGATAATACTCATGATATTCTTTCTTCTTCTTCTTCATCTTCTTCAATGAAGAAAGCTTCACTTCATCAATGGTGATTGATGAAAATGAGTGAGAAATCCAATTCTAAAGTGAACCCACTTCCTATTTCTTCATCCTCTACCTCTTGCCAAGTAGTATAGGGTGTTTCCTTCACAAGTTTTCATGGCTTGGTGAAGGTGGAGCTTGATCTAGTGATGTCTCGACGTAGATCATCTTCGGCACGTCGTCGATGACCTAGCCCGCTCTTTCTCCGATGAAGCCGACGCTAGTGCCCGGGATTTGATATGGACAGCAAGGAGAATTCATTGCGGAGCTATGGAGGTGGAGAACCGGATCTACAAAGGTTGTATTTCCGTATTCTTGTAGTTAAGTGTTAACTAGTTTGCTTTGTCGCCTATATATCTAGCCAACGATCCGTATTAGGGTTTCTCGGCACCTCTAATTTTTGAAATTGGCATGGTTGATGCCTTGTGAGACCTCCTTGGTGTGCCTAGGAACCCTACAATACGTTGGATCCTCTTGCTTCAAGAGTTTGACCTTGTCATTAAGGACAAACGAGGATGTGAAAACGTAGTTGCCGACCATCTCTCACGACTTCCTTCTTCGCCTTCGCTTCCAATCCCGATCAATGACGTTTTCCCGGATGAACAGCTCTTGACAGTATCTTGCGAACCCTGGTTCGCAGATATTGTGAACTATTTGGCCACAGGATTACTACCGACTGAATGGTCAAGTCAGGACAGACTTCGCTTCTTATCCCAAGTAAAACACTTTTACTGGGACGAACCCTATTTGTTCAAGTACTGTCCCGACCAGATTATTCGTCGGTGTGTCCCTGACGAGGAATTCAAGAGTGTGCTGTCATTTTGCCACGATCAAACGTGTGGCGGGCATTTTGGCCCCAGAAAGACAGCTGAGAAGATCTTGCAATGTGGTTTCTACTGGCCACAACTCTTCAAAGACGCTCATGACTATTGTAAGACTTGCTCCCGGTGCCAACACTTGGGCCGGATATCCCGGAGGAACGAGATGTCGCTCCAACCGATCTTGGTTGTGGAGATTTTCGACGTTTGGGGGATAGATTTCATGGGGCCGTTTCCCAGCTCTTTCGGGAACTTGTACATTCTTCTCGCTGTTGATTACGTCTCTAAATGGGTCGAGGCTGTGCCCAGTGTTAGTTATATGTATGCCCTAGAGGCCATTACTGTACATTGGATGTATATTGTAGTGGATGCTGGGACATATATAGGGAGGACTTTCTTGCTCGACATGATAGTATGCTATCTGGTTGATCTTTACCTTAACGTGTACACTGATTGTCTCTCTGTTACATGTTGGTAAAGCCCTTAGGATATGTACTTGACTACCTGGACTATGATGCGGATCATACTAGTGGGGACATGGTAGTCCATAAGTACATCCTTCAAACTCCCTAGTCGTGGGTGTATCGAGATGGGGCATCGATATACCAGAGTAGACTAGCGTATACCTTCTCGACCCATACAGATGGGCGATGGATGATCCCATATCCATTGGTGTTTGACATCAGAGATGATATACGGGTGCTCAGTAGAGACTGGGTACACTGGACGGACTCGCCGAGAACTCCCAGATGGTATTATACCTCACGTCAGATGGCAGTTCTCTGGTGACACTGGTACAGAGTAGTCTGTTGACCCGAGATCGTCATAGAGTCTTGTGTGGTTCCCACTGTGCTTTGATTTCCATCTTACCATGTCCAAGAGGGCGTGCAAAACGGTGGTTTTTGGGTACAGTCCCGAGTCACATGGAGGCAATGAGCGATAGGAGGGGATTCGTCTCTCCCGGTATAGGGAGTTGATGTTGCGCTGTGTCCGATTGGCTATAACAGGAAATCCCTGGCCAGGGTTGCTGAGATTTACTGGTAAGTGTTACCAGTAGTTTCTCGAAGTGTTATAGACCTCATATCGACACGACTTATCGAGCTATTGGGGTCTGACGTTTACCGCCCCTAGGCGAGATATGCGACATATCAGACGATCAGACCGGACTGTACGGTAGTGTTACTGGTTGGATTCACTGGAGTGTGAGCGGGCTTGCTCGTCGATCTTCAGATCGCTCAATACCCGGGTGGCCGTTACGTTTAGCAGACCGCTTGCGGCTTGTGGATGCTTGATATGATCATCATCTGCTGCCGGCGTATTGACGAGTCTTTAGAGTCCTACACAGAGGTTTCCTGGCTCAAGCGAAACGAAATAGGAGCGCATATGAGATATGTGCGGGACCGAGAATAATACGAGTATGTGATACTGTATTCGATTCTCGCGATGTGACATTGATCGGTTATATGCGATATAGCTGGGTTATCGGATCAAGTGTTGATTCGATAAGATGTTACTAATGGTACCAGTCGGTTATGTGCGTCATGACCGGATCGTTAAATCAAGCGTTGATTTAATGATTTAATGCATAATTATATATTTGATATATTACTTTGCATTAACTAGTATCGGTTCACTTTAAAATGGATTTTCTCACTCGGGTGTGCGCATTGCATATGCGATATGATTTTGTGTACTTGCTTGTATCATGTTTGATGATGCATGCCAAACTTGGTTAAGTGTAAAGAATGAACCATGGTAATGAATGGGTTAGGGTTTTGATTTTTATTTATTCATTTATCTTTCTTATTTATTCTTTTTGGAAAAAGGAAAAAGAAAGATAAATGGTGGCATATTTTGGATTTAGTTGAAGTTTCTTGAAACTTTGACTAAGTCTTCATTCTTGTCCTATACTTAACCCTAACCATTTTAACTAACCTAAGTTAATTCTCTACACTTAACTAGAGTTAAAAGTATGATAAGTATTGTTTTATTTTCTATTTTTAATTCAAGACTTATCATATCATCTTCATCTTCTTCTATTCTTCAAGTGAAGAAAGCTTCATTTTCATCAATGGTGATTGATGATTAAGAGTGAGAAATCCATTTCTAAAGTCTACCCACTTCCTATTTCTTCATCCTCTACCTCTTGCCAAGTAGTAGAGTGTGTTTACTTCACAAGTTTCATGACTTGGTGAAGTTGTGAGCTTGATCTAGCGATGCCTCGACGTAGATCATCTTCGGCATGGACATGACGACCTAGCTCGCCCATTCTCCGACGAAGCCGACGCTAGAGCCCGGATTTGATTTGGACAGCGGAGAGGACCTCATCTCGGAGCCGTGGAGGTGGAGGACCGGATCTACAAAGGTTGTATTTCCGTATCTCTTAGTTAATTGTTAACTAGTTAGCTTTTTCGCCTAGTTTTCTAGCAAACGATCCGTAGTCGGGTCTCTCGGCACCTAGATTTTTTGAAATTGGCATGGTTGATGCCTTGTGAGACCTCTTGAGAGTGCCTAGGAACCCTACAGTGGTATCAAAGCCTAGCTAGAGCCTTAGGCGAAGTCTAGACGGATTTTGAACTCCGAACGAACACGAAACCCATCACAAAACATGCTCTCTGTCCAGATTTTAAAAATGTGGTTTTTTTGTTTATTAAAAATGTCTAGAAAATTCAGTAAACAATTCTAAGGATTACGGTAAAAACTCAGGCCCATGATTCATTTAAACGGCGGCGGAACCGCGGCAGAAGCCCTGATTCTGCGGCGGTTCCGCGGCATGTTGTTGACATCATCATTCACTGTTTGTACTGTAATTCATTATTTCTGGTGCTGGATTTTCTGGAATTTTTTAATATTTATTCAAGAGTTGAATTTTCTGCAGTTGTTTTGGGGATTCGGTGTTTCGATCGGAGTATCAAATTTTGTCTATGTGGCTTTCCGGATAAATTTTTAGAATATGTTAAAAAGTTCGACCGGATATAAATACCCAATTTTTCCCCTGTTGGGAAATTTCTAAGTGTTGGATTTTTCCGTAGTTTAACGACGTTCTAAGTAGTGCAAGTAACGCGATGGACCCTCTAGAAGACAACAAACCTTAACTCGATTATGTGACTGTCTTGAACTGCCCTTTGAACCTTCGGGTTTGGGGCAGTACGGCGTGCCACATGTGAGGCGTTGGCTTGACCCTTCTACGGCTGGACCGTTGGTACTGAGACACGAACGGAATGTTGTTAGACTTGTTTCATGTGTTGATCTGTATCGGGAAAACTTGGGTGTTCGATTGTTCGATCGGAAAGTTTAACATTTTCTAATTATCTGGAATGGGATACAATAATTGGAATTCACAATAAGTTATGAGATAACTAAATGAATGTTATAAACATAGCAGTTTAGTCTCACTTGATCGGTTGCCACGGAATTTTGATGTGATCAAAAGTCCGTCGCAATCACGTAGCGTACGCGGATACTCGCCGGGTAAACTTAATAGACAGCCTCACTCCATAGCCCCGACCAAGTGACTGTAGGAGAACCCCGTCGCCGAAAGCATCCGTTCGGGTGCTCGCGGCAGCGGTGTTCCGCCTTGGTGCACTTCGTCGACGGTATCGGGGGTGCAGCCGCCTACTAAAGTTTACGACGAGCATTCGATCAGGATGTCGGGAATCTTGTTGAATTGATATTGAAAAGAGTTTTCGATTTTGAGACTAAAATGCGGGGTTTATAATAGTTAGGCATGTGATGTCTAAGTAATTCATTTGATTAGGCATGCGATGTCTATGGAGGTTGCGGATTCCAACTGTTGTAGTTTTACACTTTCTTTTCTGTGACCGTAAGTGTAATATGTGATATCGCCGGTTTCGTTGCTATATGTCAACGACAATTGGGATGCGCATATTTACTTACGTTGATGACATGTGATGTTATGTGTTGCTGGATATGTTATATTGGATCGTCGTGTTTGAATATCCGGGTTTTTTTTATGTGAGATGAGTGTTTTTCATTTTCATTCATGTAAAAACTTGTATGTAATATTCTTTTATTGGGGCGCTTCCAGGTTGCGGAAGTTGTCACCGTTGATGTATATTATTTACTTTTCCGCACTAGGATAGACCCAAGGAGGGGAGCACAAGTAACCGAGTTCTGGAGTCCAGTGGGAGACCAACTCGAGGAGTCGAGTCCATGTCTCCTAACTCTAGAATTGGTAGGGTTGCTTGCCGCTCTCGTAGGGGTCTAGGGGTGTGGGTTTGGCTATTCATCGCGACCGTGGAATCCGTGTTTTATACTGGCTCGTATTGAAAACACGGACGTCCTAGTATATCCAATATTTCATATGTTTCTTCTGCTGCAATATCTGTGATGTGATCATGTGATGTTCTGTGATAGATACAGTATATAGTATATATGATATATTATATAGGCGTTACTTTTGTTTTACACCCGCGCTAGCCCTGCCCCGCTCTGCCGTTAGTTACCTAACCTAACGGTGCACGAGGGGACATCGAGGCGAATGCGGATGGCATAAGTGTACGTCATATCTATCTGTGATGTTTAGGTATTTAAATGATGGGACTTCATTAATATGATTAATGAAATAAAAGAAACCTAAGATGTTGTAGAATCGAATTTCAAAATAAAAAGGGTAGCTACAGTTCTTGCTTTGCACAGCGGTATATGTGATATATCCTGCACCTTATTCGATAAGGAAAGGACCGAGATCCCTTCACCGGGAGTGACTCCTTTAGCAATAACTGGCAGATGCTACACACTCGGTTTGTCTTTTGATTGCTTTTAAGAGTTTTTGCTTTGCACAGTGATATATATGATATATCCCGCACCTCATTTGACGAGGAAAGGACCGACGATCCCTTCACCGGGAGTGACTCCTTTAGCAAAACTAGAAAAGACTCAAAAGCACTCCATTTCAAAATCATTTGATTCTACAACGATATCAAGTTCATTACGCAATAGGTTTTCAGAAAAACCTGTCGTAGCCCTCCGTCATTTCAGATACGTACTAGTTAGTATTCGTGCTGCGGTTGTTTGGCCTCCGTCAAGGCGTAGTGTACGGTAGCTAACTAGTGCTTATATGCTAGCATATGATGCAATTGGATTAGGGTATTCGTACGGCGTTGTTTGGCCTCCATCAAGGGTCGTGCGGGTGGGTTTAATTCAATCAGGAAATGACGGGTTGAACTTGACTAGCGGACTATGGGTTGTTTGGCCTCCGTCAAGGTCATAGCGAGCTAGGGGCAAAATTATCGGGAATTTCAAGTGTTGAAATTTGCAATGAGATTGCATACCTTCTATGAGATAGTTGGATCCCGATACCCGCTGCGAGTAAGAGTTACTCCTGGGAGAGTTTTATATATTACAATTAGCCGATCAAGTAGGTGTCTAGAAAGGTGTTAACGAGGTTACGCCTCTGGGAAAACGAGGTTTACATTAATTAGGTTCGTGCGAAAGCACGGGGGACCTCCCTCAAAGTACCGACACTGGCCTGGCTGAAAGATTGGCGAACTTGTAGTGTGTAATTAATCCCGGCTAGTCTTTCCTTTTAGGGTTTGAAGGAAGATTTGATAAAAAGCAGTGGGAGCCATCCTGATTAGATAAAATAAAAACCAATCTATTCTTGACAGAGCGCACGCTGAGTGTTTTCTTCTCTCTCTCTCCAGGTAGCGACCATATCACGCCTTAATCAAGATAATAATACGGAATATTGACCGAACCCGCTTGTTATACTGTGCTGGGGAACGTTGGTCCCGCTCCAACTTATAATTGTTATAAGACAGAGCAGGAAATTGGGGAATACCAGAATTCCCGTGCCGCCCAAACGAAGAGAGTGCATGTTGATGCATCATCTTCGGGTGTGTTCATTACAGAGAACTGTTTCTCAGTATCCTCTACGTCCTGGGTATGTGATACCAGATCAGGATCCCAGATATGTAATCTGTTACATAGGGCTACAGATAGGTAGAGAACTGAGAACGGGTGATAAGTTTCATGAGGCAGAAAACGGGGCAAGAGTTGCAGCCAAGTCTGTCGGTCACTGTCACCCTGTATTACAAATACATTGATTCTGAACGAATGTTATTAGATACCGAACCTGATATACAAAATCATATCTGTCTCTTTATTAGTAAAGAAACGATAAAATTTTGTATTGTTGGATAATGTTTTGAACATTTCCTATATCAAAAGTTGATCGGTTCAGGCACGTTATCTAAAAGCATTGATGTTCTAAATCAAACAACAGTTCTTAGTATACGGATCACACATAAGAGGAAGAGTTCAGAAATGAACGAATTCTTCTTGAGGCATTGTAGACTAGGTCAGATCAATGTGACCCGACTAGCTAGAGTTACATAAAGATGCATATTTAAATCAGTTTGAATTTGCATCTTGTGAAACTCGCCAGTCATGTCACAGAGATAAGATGACCATAGCTCTGTTTACTGGAAACAGAGAAAGAGTTAGTGAACTCTTGGGATGATACATGTTGATGTATGTTAGGTCCCCTGTCTACACATGCCAGAACTGGTTCTTTATACTTCATTACATTCTCTGATAATCTCTCAAGATTCAGACATATGTTCCTGTTGAAACACAAGTTCGAACCTTTTGAGATATTCACAGAATATAAGTTAGAAGTAGAGAACCAAAATACGGGTAAAAGTATTATGTCCTTTGATGAGATCAAGGAGGAGAATACCTGAGCACGGAATTCCTGGTCTATTCTAAAGTAGAATGAGATTCTCTCTCAGCATTACTCCTCCGTATACACCATAAAACGATGGTATATCGGGGCGGAGCAGATACACCCTATTTGATATGGTGTGCTCTATGATGAGTAATACTGAGTTACCTTTTTCTTTTTTGGGAGTTATGCACTTACGAAGTTGCATACCTATTGAATAGGGTTCGAATCAAGTCAGTTGTCTACCACTCCATATGAGATATGGTATGGGAAGAGCCCATGTCTTAAGCTAGTTAAGATTTGGGGTTGTCCGGCCTATGTCTAAAAGAAAAATCCGGACAAGCTCGAGGCAAAGTCTGTTATGTAGAACTGGAAAGGTTCCAGCTATACAAACTACAGCTGATGATTTGGTACAACCAAAAGATTCAGTAGATACCAACGAACCTCAGCCTCTCCGCCGATCTAGTAGGGTTCCTCACCCACCTGAGAGATACTTCTGTTTCTCTATGACAGTGGGAGCGAGGATTGCATCATGAGATGATGACCCAACTAGTTTCGAGCTGGCCATCAGGAGTAGGACTCTGTGAGAATGGCTGGATGTTTATCGATCTGAGATGGAATCCTTATACACCAACAAAGTATGGACTTTGGTTGCTATATCTGAAGGGTTAAATTCCCATCAGGAGCAAGTATATCTTGAGAAGATTACTTGGTGTACATGGAAAAGTTGAGACTTTCAAAGCTAGACTTGTTAAAAGTTTGCATCATTGACCAGGTGTGGATAATGATGAAACCTTTTCAAGTAGCTATGCTTAAGTCCATCCAGATCTTACTTGTCACGGCTACATACCATGACTGCGATATCTGGTGGTTGGGTGTCTTGACTGCTTTTCTAAATGATGATTTGGAAAAGAGCGTCTATAAGTACACAGCCAGAGGGCTTCGTAGACAGTGGGAGCAGCGGAAACGTGTGCAAGATGCTTTATAGGATAAAGCAGGCATCGCGGAGTTGGAACATCTGTTTTGATGGATTAGTCAAAGAAGTTGACATCATCAAAATGGTAGATGAACCTTGTATAAACAAAAAGGTAGTAGAGAGTATGGTGACGATCCTCGTAGAGTACGTGGATGACATACTCTTGATAGGGAAAGAGTTTCCTATGCTACGCTCGGTCAATCTCCGCTTATCACAATGATTCTCCACATAGGATCAAAGTGATACCTACTAAATCCTGGATTTTGGATCTATGAGATAGATCTAATTGGATGTTAGGATTCTTACTAGTTGTAGTGAGATGGTATCAATCGATCCTGGGGAGAATCACTGGAAGGGTTCCAGGGTGATAATGACGACTGAATGTCAGTCGCAGGCATTGTCTTTACCCTCAGTAAAGGGACGGTATGTTGGAAGAATTCCAAGCTAGATACCGTGACATACTAGACGATGAAGGCAGGATACATCGCTACTTAAGATGCTACCCAAGAGGCTGTTTGGGTGTATATTGGTTCATGAGATGAACTATGTTCCTCCCATTGTGTGACAATGGAGTTGTGGCTTATGCCAAGGAACGCCGGTCCCATCAGTGATCCAGACATATTCTAAGGCAGTATCACCTGATCATGGTGATGGTTGATCTCCAGGGGATCGAGGTCAGGAGAGTAGACTCAGAGGACAACACAGCGGATCCACTCACAAAGGCCTGTTCCCAGAGAGAGACTTTTATGGGATGGTTGAGTATGAGATACTACAACCACTGCTACAGATGGCCCTAGTGCAAGTGGGAGATTGTTAGTTATATGTATTCCCTAGAGGCCATTACTGTACATTGGATGTATATTGTAGTGGATGCTGGGACATATATAGGGAGGACTTTCTTGCTCGACATGATAGTATGCTATCTGGTTGATCTTTACCTTAACGTGTACACTGATCGTCTCTCTGTTACATGTTGGTAAAGCCCTTAGGATCTGTACTTGACTACCTGGACTATGATGCGGATCATACTTGTGGGGACATGGTAGTCCATAAGTACATCCTTCAAAGTCCCTAGTCGTGGGTGTATCGAAATGGGGCATCGATATACCAGAGTAGACTAGCGTATACCTTCTCGACCCATACAGATGGGCGATGGATGATCCCATATCCATTGGTGTTTGACATCAGAGATGATATACGGGTGCTCAGTAGAGACTGGGTACACTGGACGGACTCGCCGAGAACTCCCAGATGGTATTATACCTCACGTCAGATGGCAGTTCTCTGGTGACACTGGTACAGAGTAGTCTGTTGACCCGAGATCGTCATAGAGTCTTGTGTGGTTCCCACTGTGCTTTGATTTCCATCTTACCACGTCCAAGAGGGCGTGCAAAACGGTGGTTTTTGGGTACAGTCCCGAGTCACATAGAGGCAATGAGCGATAGGAGGGGATTCGTCTCTCCCGGTATAGGGAGTTGATGTTGCGCTGTGTCCGATTGGCTATAACAGGAAATCCCTGGCCAGGGTTGCTGAGATTTACTTGTAAGTGTTACCAGTAGTTTCTCGAAGTGTTATAGACCTCATATCGACACGACTTATCGAGCTATTGGGGTCTGACGTTTACCACCCCTAGGCGAGATATGCGACATATCAGACGATCAGACCGGACTGTACGGTAGTGTTACTGGTTGGATTCACTGGAGTGTGAGCGGGCTTGCTCGTCGATCTTCAGATCGCTCAATACCCGGGTGGCCGTTACGTTTAGCAGACCGCTTGCGGCTTGTGGATGCTTGATATGATCATCATCTGCTGCCGGCGTATTGACGAGTCTTTAGAGTCCTACACAGAGGTTTCCTGGCTCAAGCGAAACGAAATAGGAGCGCATATGAGATATGTGCGGGACCGAGAATAATACGAGTATGTGATACTGTATTCGATTCTCTCGATGTGACATTGATCGGTTATATGCGATATAGCCGGGTTATCGGATCAAGTGTTGATTCGATAAGATGTTACTAATGGTACCAGTCGGTTATGTGCGTCATGACCGGATCGTTAAATCAAGCGTTGATTTAATGATTTAATGCATAATTATATATTTGATATATTACTTTGCATTAACTAGTATCGGTTCACTTTAAAATGGATTTTCTCACTCGGGTGTGCGCATTGCATATGCGATATGATTTTGTGCACTTGCTTGTATCATGTTTGATGATGCATGCCAAACTTGGTTAAGTGTAAAGAATGAACCATGGTAATGAATGGGTTAGGGTTTTGATTTTTATTTATTCATTTATCTTTCTTATTTACTCTTTTTGGAAAAAGGAAAAAGAAAGATAAATGGTGGCATATTTTGGATTTAGTTGAAGTTTCTTGAAACTTTGACTAAGTCTTCATTCTTGTCCTATACTTAACCCTAACCATTTTAACTAACCTAAGTTAATTCTCTACACTTAACTAGAGTTAAAAGTATGATAAGTATTGTTTTATTTTCTATTTTTAATTCAAGACTTATCATATCATCTTCATCTTCTTCCATTCTTCAAGTGAAGAAAGCTTCATTTTCATCAATGGTGATTGATGATTAAGAGTGAGAAATCCATTTCTAAAGTCTACCCACTTCCTATTTCTTCATCCTCTACCTCTTGCCAAGTAGTAGAGTGTGTTTACTTCACAAGTTTCATGACTTGGTGAAGTTGTGAGCTTGATCTAGCGATGCCCCGATGTAGATCATCTTCGGCATGGACATCGACGACCTAGCTTGCCCATTCTCCGACGAAGCCGATGCTAGAGCCCGGATTTGATTTGGACAGCGGAGAGGACCTCATCTCGGAGCCGTGGAGGTGGAGGACCGGATCTACAAAGGTTGTATTTCCGTATCTCTTAGTTAATTGTTAACTAGTTAGCTTTTTCGCCTAGTTTTCTTGCAAACGATCCGTAGTCGGGTCTCTCGGCACCTAGATTTTTTGAAATTGGCATGGTTGATGCCTTGTGAGACCTCTTGAGAGTGCCTAGGAACCCTACACCCAGCCGGACTAACGACAACAAGGTTGTCGTTAGGTTTCTTAAAGAAAACATTTTCTCCCGTTTTGGGCACCCCCGAGCGATCATTAGCGACAATGGAAGTCATTTCTGCAACAAGACTTTCGAGGCCTTGATGTGGAAATATTCCATTAATCATAAGCTCTCTACGCCCTACCACCCCCAAACCTGCGGCCAGGCCGAAGTTTCAAATCGGCAAATCAAGCAGATACTGGAGAAGACGGTTTCCAAGAACCGTAAGGATTGGTCGCTGAAACTCACTGATGCCCTTTGGGCATTTCGAACCGCTTATAAGACCGATCTTGGCATGTCTCCCTATTGGCTTGTGTACGGAAAGGCTTGCCACCTACCTGTCGAAATAGAGCATCACGCATTTTGGGCGATAAAGGAGCTGAATCTGTCTCTCGAAGATGCGGGCAGCCATCGGAAGCTGCAGTTGAACGAATTGAGCGAGCTTAGGGATGAGGCTTACGATAACGCGGTTGTCGTTAAGAACCGAACGAAGGTGTTTCACGATAAACACCTTTTGCGCAAAACTTTCGTACCTGGTCAACAGGTATTGCTTTACGACACCAGACTACACTTCCATCCAGGAAAGCTCAAATCTCGCTGGAAAGGGCCGTATTTTGTGCGGAATGTGTATCCGCATGGCGCTGTGGATTTGGAGAATCCAAAGGACGGTTCATTTTTTAAAGTGAACGGACACCGACTTAAACCGTACCTTAGCGCCGAACCAACAGAGGAGCTCCTGTTCTTACAGGAGCCGGTTTACCCTGCATAATCTTCCTCTGCCTACCTCCAAACTTCGGTTATCCAGCCAAGAACAAGTGGACACTGTTCCAAATAAGTTTGGGGGTATGTATATACCATTTTGTACATTTTTGTGGATATTCTTTTTTCTTTTTCTTAGAACCATAAACAAAAAATAATAATAATAATAATAAAAATAAAAATTTTGTGTATATCTAACCGACAATTTTGACCCTTCAAATGATCTCTTCATGCAATGACAGTGAGGACACTGTCCAGTTTAAGTTTGGGGGTACGCTCGGTACGCATTTGTAACCTTCGCATTCATATGTATATTTTGCATCTGCATACTAAATCCATAAAATCCATAAAAATCTGAAAATTTTCTAAAAACATAAAAACTTTTCTGTCAAGTTAGCTAGTGGGAGGACTCTGATTCAACATTTCGACAGTTTTGTTTGATAAAATAAAAATAACTAAATCTTATTTTTAGATTTTGAAAACCTGAAAGATAACTCTCCTTTGAAGTTAACTATAGCTGATATACTTCTTTACATCACACTACACCTGTCGTGAGTTTTTGGGAATTAGATGACAAGTCTTTTATGTCGAAAAACTTTTAAATGGATAAATGATTTTCTGAGGATCAAATAGGTTTGTTCTGAAATAAGTAATATCAGGAATAGTTTATGAAGTAAGTGAATATGAAGGAATGTTATTGATGCCTTAATTGGAACTAAGTCTGAAAAATAACCCATCTGAAACTTGATTGGAATGATTATACACCGAACCCACTAAATACGTCTTTTATCCAAAAAAAATAATTGAACTGCCGGTTATGTCTCCGTTCGTATTGAATCATCATGATTTTCACGCCAAACTGTCTTTTGTTTTTGGACCTAGGTAACTTGAGTAATTAAGTCCGCTGGGGTGTTTCTACACCTAATGCCCTAAAGCCAACTGGTTTGGGTGCATTGGCCCAAAGCTCGCTAAGAAACCTAGAAAGTCCAGTTTAAAACAAAGTCAAGCAAGTGTTCTCTCCGAGTTAAAATTCCTAACGGTTCTTTGTGTGAGAATAATCTTGATAAAAGACAGGCTTTTATAAAAAAAATTTTTAACGGAGATATGAAGGTTTTATTATATGATAAAGACTATTGCACGTTCACAGAGGTGTGTATGAAATGAAAACAAGAAAAAGGTGGAGTGAAAAATAAGACCTAGTTTCCTGTTAAGGAAGATAGAAATTCTAAAGTTGAAACTTTACTGGAAAACGAAACTTGAAAAATGCTTAACTCTTTATAAAACTTATGTGATCCTTTCAAAATTTTTATCTGGGCTTTATTATGTGACATGATGACGTAAATCGATCCTTCTGGAAACTTAACGAAAATATTTGCACTGCACGTAAAGACATATAAAATCTGTAGTTAAATAAGAAGCGAGGTGTGAAAAATAAGGGTTTGATAATCTAGACTTGGGATCATAGAATTGTTATTTTATGAAACAAAATTTTAGGGTTTAAATCATAGTTATCTTGCAAAACTAGCTTGACCAGATTTTGTGGGTAGTATCTGCTGAAAACCCTCAGGAGACAACACTCCTCCTACTAGGGACACCTAGAGGTTTAACGGCTTGTTGCACATGCTCAGTGCAATCGCGTTCCCTGCGAAAGTGAGGTTAGGAAATTTTTTTGTGAATAAATTGGCTTTGCTCGGGACGAGAAAATGATAAGTTTGGGGGTATTTGTTCATATCAGATTTTTGCAATTTTATACCGCCCAATTTTTATCACATTGCTTATCGGTAGGTACTCTTGAGCCGTGTTTGCTAGTCAATTGCAGGATACAGGTTCTCGACTCTAAACGGTGAAATTCATGGAAAAACACGACAAAATCCGAGTTCCTGCCAACCACAGATAAAACACGGGTCTCCGCTCTTTATCCGTCTGTTGCCACACACCAGTTAAGAGACAAAATGGCAAATCAATGTCATTTTCATGCACAAGGCTCCATGGCAACACAAGATCCAAGAAATCTACGCGGAGCTCAAGAAAATCATGGCAAAAAGATCCACATCCAATCACCTTTTGGTCTACTAAAATTCTGGAAGAAATGTGGAAGGATTATCAGAAAAAACATATGCCAAACTACAGACAACATCAGACCAGTGGGCCCCACAAAATACGAGGAGCCAAATCCTCTATTAGGCCGCGGAACCGTGACCTAAGCATGCTTAGGCCGCGGAACCACGGCCGTACGGCCTTGTCGGCTGAAGACATTTCAGGGGCAGTTTGGTATTTTTATGAAGGCTCAGAATTTTGCCCTAGGATTTCAGTTGCCTGCCTATAAATAGTCCAGAACTTGCCAAAGCCAAGGGTGCTTAATCTTGTATTTTTTCTAGGTTTTAGAATACTTGTTCTTCTTCCTCTTCTCATCTCTTCTCCATTGAAAAACTTGTAGTGAGCTTTTGTGAGTGAAGAATGATGAATAAAGATGTTTATTTTACTATCATACTTGTCTTGCTCTTATGTTAAATGCTTGTAATTTTCATTTGTTAACTTAGTTGTTGTTATTTCTTGTTGTTTCTTTCTTTTCTCTTTTCCTTTATCCTTAAACAACCATGATGCTTACGCTTGATCCTTGCCAAGGTGAGGTCGCAAATAGCTAGTTGTTATCTTCTAATCTCTTTCTTTCTATCTTCCTCTTTTGTTTTACTTTCTTTTCATTATGATGTGTGAGTAGTTTCTTTACTTGTTAGGGTAGGATAAGGGAAGTTTGAGAGAAGGAAATCTCTCTCACTCTTTCCTTGCCCAACATCTTAAATCGACTCCCGTTAATTGAACCACAATCCGCTCCTTACGGCACCCTATCCTACATGATAGCGGTGATTCCGTAGTGAGACCGGTTGTGGTTGAATTAACCGGAGGGTATGGCTAAGAGCCAAGAACGGACGGACAAGCACCAAAAGGAAGGACTTAAGGGTTGGAAAGCCTAGCTTATACTCGCATGTTCCTTCCTAGTCGTGCTAATCCCCGTTGTTGCCGATTACCGTAACACCGATATTAAGAGTGGCAACGAAAGAAGTGAGCGACTCCTAACTCAAACTAACCTAATCCCTAACCCTAACAAGCTCTCTTTACATATCATTCTAACACTTAGATAATCACAAACAAATCTGGACTTTCGGACTTAACTCGTTAAAGCACATAGAAAAAGATTCCCATCTCCCTGCGGACGACCCGTACTCAACCGGCTAGCTACAAGCGAAACCGTTTTGATTGCGGTAATTAACTAAACTTGAACACGCAGAATCTCTACCAATCAATCACCCAAATTATCTTTAGTTTGGTGTGAGTCTCATACAACCATGTCCTATGTATCATCTAGCATGACACAATAGTATATGTGACATATACACAAATATATATATATATATATATACATACATATATATATATATATCACATAAATGTATATATCACCATATATACAAATCAAGAGAAGAAATTCTTTAGTGAGCTAATATTAGTTAGAAAATATTAATATATCAAATATATAATTCTATATTAAATTATTAAATCAACACTTTATTTAATAATCCGGCTATATTATATATAACCGACTAATATCATTTCTATGTATATCAAATATACATATAACAAATCATTGAATCAACACTTGATCCAATAATTCGGTTATATCACATATAACCTATATCGCGAGATTAGAATACGGTATCACATACACGTATTTAATCTCGGTCCCGCACATATCATATATGCGCCCTACTTCGTTTCGCTTGAGCTAGGAAACCTCTGCGTGGGACTCTAAAGACTCGTCAATATGCCAGCAGTAGGTAATAATCATATCAGTCATCCACAAGGCGTCAGCGGTACTAGCTGGATGTAACGGCTACCCAGGTATTGAGCCATTAGAAAATCAGCAAGCAAGCTTGTCCAAACTCCTTCATGCATCGCCTATCATATGGGTCAAGAAGCGTATACGCTTGTCTACTCTGGAATATCGATGCCCCGTCTCGGTACTCCCACGACTAGGAACATTTGAAGGATGTACTTACCGACTACCTCTGCCCCACTAGTATGATCTGCATCATAATCCTGATAGTCAAGTACTCATCCTAAGGGCTTTATCAACATGTAATAGAGAGACAATGAGTGTACATGTTAAGATAAAGAGCAACCAGATAGCATACTATCATGTCGAGCAAGAAAGTCCTCCCTATATATGTCCAAGCATCCATTACAATATACATCGTATGTACAGTAATGGCCTCTGGGGCATACATATAACTAACAATCTCCCACTTGCACTAAGGCCATTTGTTGTAGTATCTCATATCCAACGCCCCATAAAAGTCTCTTTAGGGAAAGGCCTCTGTGAGTGGATCCGCCGTTTTATCCTTCGCGTTAACTCTCCTTACCTTGATCCCTTGGAGATCAACCATCTCCCTGATCAGGTGATACTGTCCTCAGAATATGTCTGGATCGCTGATGGGACCGGCGTTTCTAGACCAAAGCCACAACTTCATTATTGTCACAATAACAGTTATTGGACGCTCAATGGTAGGAACCATGTTCATCTCATGAACAAGAAATATCCAGACATTCACTTTGGTAGCATCGTTGGTAGCGATGTATTCAGTCTTTATCGTCTAGTTTGCCACGATATCTAGCATGGAACTCTTCCAACATACCGCCTCTCCACTTAGGGTAAAGACAAAGCCTGAGACTGACTTTCAGTCGACCTTATCACTCTGAAAGCTAGAATTGGTAAAGTAATCCCACTGGAGTTCACCATCACCAAACCCCAAGAACATTTCTTTAGTGCTTCTCAAGTGCTTAAGAATGTCTACATAGCTGTCCATTGATTCTCCCAAGATCCGATTTATTCCTGATCACTACACCTAGTTAGTCAGCTACATGTGGTCTGGTACATAACATCGCAACTTGATAGAGCCTACTGCCGAATCATAGGGATCCCTTGCACACGAGATCTCTCCAATCAGACTCGGGAGACATCTTTTTGGAGAGAGTGATTAATGAGTAAGTGGGCGAACCACCACGCTTAGAATCTTCCATACTAAACCCCTTTAGTACGGTGTTAATGTACCTGGATTTGGGACACTCCCAAGATCCACTTAGATCTATCACCATAGATCATTGATTGATTCTAAATTTCGGATCGTAGTTTTGAATGTAATCATTACCAAAGAATTTATTATAACCGCAATCAATTAACGGTGTCGATGTAGATCGTTAATGAATACGGATCGTCCACTGAGATGCGGGGTACTTGTTCGATCTTGCTTTAGATGAGTCAAAATGAAAATAGAAAAGAAAATTCAAGAAAGTAATTTGAGATTTAATTGAGTTGTCATTTCAACAAAATCAAAAATACATTCAAGAATTAGAAATCAAAAAAGTGTCCAATATCAAAGTGAATTATCAAGAATATAATGAATAGCTTGTAGGAATCGATCGAATTAGTATCAATGATGAATACTAAAAATACGAATCTTATCTATTGATATATTATAGCTAGATCGATGACGATGAATGAAGATTAGGGATCTATTGAAGAAACTAGGGTTTCTCCTTCTCTATCCCTTGTCTTTTCATTGATCATCATTCGGATATAGCCTTTACCAAAGAAAATCATCAATCGTTTGATCCCTAATTTGCAACGAAATAATCAAGAACTTGATCTCTCTCCAAATTAGGTCATTGATGATTCTTTTTCCTAGAGTTCACAAATCTCATAAGACTTAAGATTAGTTTTAGGATTTCATCATCATTAGATCTACCGATTCTATCGATTCCTTTGCAAGCGGAGATTTCACTCACACATCATGAAAATTAAAGAATCAAGAACGAGAAATTTCATAATGCAAGAATGTAAAGAAAGCAAGAATTACAATTATCACCTTTATTAAATCTCCTTCAAATTACACCTCTCTATTCGAGTTTTCAAGACTAGCTCTCGATCGCTCCTTTGAAAGGGAATTTTTCGTCGATCTTCGCTCTGCTCGATCTCCGTGAGATGTGGATCGTCACGGATCTCTTGCTCCTAATGATGATCGGCGTTGCGATAAAAGATCTTCGATTGTCGCTTGATTTTGCTCTCAATGGATCTTGATTTGATTAGATCTCAAGTTGTGTCACTCAACGTGAATTGAATTATGGCTCAATGTGTAATTAATGAATAACTTTTTGAGCAACCCCTAAATTTTGATCTATATCCCCTTTTATAGATCTCCAATTAAGCATCCTTCATAAGCTTGGTAGTTAGAGAGAGCCTTCTAGAATGAGGTTGTTATAAGGAGTATTCTAGAATAAGGTTGTTATGCAGAGCCTTCCAGAATAAGCCACGTGGTAATGAAGCGTCTTGAGGAAGCGAGGTTGTTAGAATGAAGCTTCTGGAGAGAACACGTCATCGGAGCCTCCAACTCGGCTGCGGATCCGCGGCAACTCGGCCAACTCGGCTGCTGTTCTGCGGCCATACGATGAGTTCACTGGCTCATTTTCCTGGGGTGTCTTGGTGTTAGTCTTTGGGTGTTCTTTTTATGTCTGGAATTATTTAATCTCTTCTGAATCTCTGCAAGATTTTAAGTCTTTGACTTGCTGCGTTTTATCGGCAATTTTTTGCGATTCCAGTTCTTTGACTTGAATAATTTTCTGCACACAATCTCAATGAAGAATGTTGAGATACAAAATATTATACGTGAAATATTTACACACAATTTCCTTCATAATGCTGGTTATAATGTATAACACACGTTATTTGATATTTTGCAGACGAATTGCTAATATGTGATATATTTATACCAAACACCTTTAGATGATTAGAAAGAGTAAGGAAATTGTCGTGTTAAGAATGCAATATTTTCGACTGAACAGATTTCCCCAACTTAATTTTGATCGTCTCGAGCAAA